>JAZKJV010007724.1:0-178729 GCA_037367405.1 Ottelia alismoides | reverse complement strand
TTAGCCATTTTTATTTATTAACCACACTCACACAAAGTACGAGTTATGACTAGAGTATATATGAAATATATACGACTCCCCCCCATACTTAGCTCAAACGATGTCCTCAGAGTGGATCAAGAGCGATGAAAAAGACATAACTCATGCTTAGTATAGGGAAGTGAAATGGAAAACTATACTACAATGACGAATCAAAGAATAGAATGAACGGAGCTCGGTGTTTCCCCTATACTTAGGAGATCAAGTAACCCTAAGTATAACAGACTGTACATAAAGGGAAATCCGAGTGAAAGAATGTACAAGGTAAGCAATGACTCATCTTGTCCCCCTATACTTAGGGTAAAAGATCCCTAAGTATAGAAAGAAATATGAACAATGTGGAGGAAAAGTGAGGGAATAACATAAATGAAGACAAATATATACTAGATGGAAAGGAGGACATTACTCCCCCTATACTTAAGGTGAAGGATCCTTAAGTGTAGGAAACGACAGAATAATGAAACAGAATAAAAGGGAGCAACTCGGTGTTTACACCCCCTATACTTGGAATAAGGTGCATCCTAAGTATATCACGAATAATCCTAAACGAGACCTAGGGTGTAAAACAAAACGGAAGAAGCAAGGAACTAATCAAGGCAAAGCACGTATATACAGGAGTGGACAATGTTGAGGTGCCTCTCAATAAGCGCTAGGTTTTACGCCCTAGCCGAGCGCAAATGCTAGGACAACGAAGTATCAAGGTTCAGGACATCATCTGTAAGGCGAACGTCATACTGTCGTCGTAGTCGTGGTAGATGAACAACGATGAATTTAATAATGTGAACGAAGACACCCAAGTAGGCAATTGGGCGGGTGTCTACTACCGGGCAAGGATATGGGAAGATGAAATCGTAATCCGGGAGCACAAAAGAACTCATCGGCTCAAGAGAGCTGAAGAAGTCGAACGTAGAGAAAGAAGGATCTGTCATGGAATCCTCCACGTATCATCTCAAAAAGGTGTGGAAAGTCAAGATCAGGAGACTCACTAAGAAAACTGATATCTGATGCATATAATGAAGAAATATCAGAAGCATCATTGAATATATCAAGGATTGACTCATCCTCGCGAGGGTCATCGAGGTAAGAGAACTCAGACTTAAAACAATCAGAAATATTAGAAGACTCAATTTCGTGATCCGACGGATCGTATACCCTCTTAGAAAATGAAACCGAGTACGCAACGTATGGGGCATCCTCCCGTAGATAACCCTCGAGGAGTAATGCTAGATCATCGATGATAAAGGGAGGATCAGAATCTGAATGGAATCTACGTTATTGTCAAGCACCCACTCCTCGCACCAAAATGTCTCATCAACTGAGATCTGGCTATGAACAATCTGGAAATAGGAAATGGTACTGGTCAACAACGCAGAAGCAGTCGAAATATCTGAAACTGATCCTCGAACTGTGGCAGTGCTGGCTAATGTCTGGTCCTTATGAAATATATCTATCTCATCAAACTGGAGGACAGAAGGCTCAAATACAAGACAATATGTATTTGGCATCTCATAATGTTGTCCCACATCTAGCTCTGGCTGCTGAAATGAATCAAAATATTCTTCTGAATCAGAGAAGTATCTCTGAAGAGTAGAAGCTGAGTCAGCTGGGAATGGAATCTGAAACGGCTGAACATATGACTGTATCAGCGTGGGCTCCTCCATCCCCTAGTATATCAGAAGATCTTATATCCAAGACTCCTGAACTGAAAAGTATGGCACTGATTCGAACTCTAACTGGGAGACCAACATGAACTCAATCAATCTCTGGGCCTGAACATCCACGGTGGCAGTCATATCATCCATCGTCTGTACTGCAGCAGAATCCATGTCCTCGATCTGGTATGCAGTAGATGTGTCCTCGTGAAATGTGGCACACGTAATTGGTACTGCATCACCCTTGTGTGATGTCCCGACTAAAGCATCTCGTGAAGATGGAAGGTCTGAAAGTACTCTCAAGATGGTCTGAAGTATATCCATGTCAGAACTGTGGTGTGAACCACCACACGAGATAACCACCAGTGCAATCTGCTCAGCGGTCATCCCCCTCATGGAGATCTCAACAAGGTCTATCATCGAAAGTCCATGATCTGGAAATCTCCTCAAGAGGTCAAGAAACCTCAGCTATGAATCAAGCAATGGCTCCTGAGGGTCTACTGAAAAATCTGTGATGAAAGACCACATCATATCTTCTCTACATTGGGGAAAAATCTCTGTAAGAAATCTGAGCGCAAGTCTCCCCACGTAGTGAATTTCCTTCCCAGTCGTATGTGCCATCTCATGGCTCTACCATGAAGGGAAAATGGGAAGGTCCTCAACATCAGCTCCTCAGAAGTGACATCTGAATATGCATGGGTCACACAGAACTCCTCAAACTCGAAAATAAAGGTATGGCTCCTCGTGCACTTCCCCTGAAAACTTCGGCAGACTCTGAATGAAACTCCAATCTAGAATGAAAGGAGTCAATGTAGAAGCTAACTGTGCTTCCTGATCGTTGTGCTCATCCATCATCCTAGCGTACAAGGTAGCTGAAACTTGCATCTGCTCTATGTGATCACATATGGAATGCACTCTCAACCCAGCAGTGAAATCGCCCAGGTCTTGCATCTGGTCAGTATGATCTCTACGGGCATCCAGCATAAGATGCACAAAAGAAAGAGAGGATAGAGAAGGAGAATATGGAAGGTCGGTAGGAGTTCCAACCTCTGACGAGAGTGGAAATGGATGATGGGGATAAGATAAAGAAGTCGCGAGATCCGGCAAGAAAGGAGGATGACCCATCATCCAGGGATGAAAAATGAGAATGAGAATGAAGGAAGGGAGGGTGGGATGAAGAGATGGAGTAAAAAAAGTGAACAGGAGGGAGGCGGATGAGATCTGAAAAACACACAAGATCGGGCAAACAAACCCCTAATTCACCTACTCACACAGAGCTGATGACCGTAAAGGGTCGGTCTTTTATCTTATCGATTTTATTTAGGTGATAAAACAATCTATCAGAGTGATTAAGCGAGCTGTAGGAACCCAATGCTTTTAACAGTTTGTCCCGTATAAAAGGCCGGTAGTCTGCCAAGAATTTGGGTATGTCTCTATCCTAGTGTGAGCTTCACCCCCGCGCTCATCCAAACCAAACAAGGAGGGAATTGCTCTCCTAAGACAAGTTTTTCAATGTGGTGTCTTTTACGGTCAAGTGTGTTTAGTAGTCCCAATTTTATAGATTTTCTTTTTTAGATATTTTTCAAGAAAACAACGCCTAATGAATTTTCCGATTCTCCCGATTATTTTAAGTCTGAAATAGAGGGAGAAGTCGAAAAAGCCGATGCACGATCAAACACAATGATGCATGTAGAGTAAGAAATGCGTACCTGACTCCAGCTCTCTACATGCAGGGTGATCCGTGCATAAATTTAAAGACAAAATTAAAACTACCTATATGATGCAAGAAGAAATCGGCCTTAGATGAAGCACTTTCTACACGAGAAGAACAGTAGCTATCTAACCAGGCTAAGTCCGGAATCCGATCTCGGGAACCACTCAGTGCCCGCCACAATGGGTATTTCCAGTGCTTTATGTGGTTCCTCACGGCACGTGGACTCGAGCCTAATTGAAATAGCTTTTTCTTGTGATTTAATTAATAAGGTCCAATTAACAATCTATAAGTGCAAGTAGTTAGGGTTGGGCCTTAATTAATTAACGTCACAATCAATGAAATCCTAAGTCTACGGGCCAAAAACTTCGAGAATCAGACAGGGAATAAATGCGGTAAAAACAAAACCGGTGAAAACTGTTGTGAGGTCCCCCAAGCACATTGATGCTCGGTGAAACAGACCCCGATAAGCCAAGTGTCCAAGTCCAAGTCCCTGTATTATTACAACAACAATAATAAAAGTCCTAAACTACTCAGATCTACGCAGTCTTCTGCTCCCGCTCTCCTACGCTCTCCCGTGGCTCGATCGAGAAACGAGTCGCCTCCGCTTTGCTTGGGTGCGTCGACACTCCTAGGAACGCCACCCTCGCTCGTCGGCCCCTCTAAGAAGGAGAGAAACAAAAGAAATGTCAGATAAACTGTTATGAAAAATAAAGCAAAAAAATGTGAAGCAGATAAGCAAGCAATGGAATCGACTACTAAGTCGTGCTCCCCGGCAACAACGCCATTCTGATGAGCGTGGACAAGCGAGTAAGATTAAATGATATCAAAGGTCGTTGCGACCTCAATCACCCGAACCGAGCTCAACGGAAAAATCAGACCACCAAATGAAGAAATAAACCAATGAAAATGTGGCAAGCGGTTTTGCTAGTTTATTTTACCTGGTATAGCTACCCGGGTCGATCACAAGGAGCACGAGATGGAAAACCTACGGAATAATCAGGTAATCAAAAGGGTGAAGAAATTTTTAGTGGTTTTTAAATTGTTTAAATTTTGTTTTTATGATTTTTTAATTAATAGGAAAAGTAGAGACAAGGTGAAGTAGTCACTCACAACCAATTATTTGAAAGGACAAAAAGACTCAAAAATTCAAAAAAATATTTTTATGTTTTTAAAATATTCAAGTGTTTTTGTGAATTTTATGGGGGATTTTCTGATTTTTAATTAATTTTCCGAAAATCAAGTAAAAAACAAGAAGCAATGTCCAGTTGGAATCTAAAGGCAAATTAAAATTAATAAAAATGCTTATAAAATTCTAGCAGTATTTTTATGAGAGACTACAAAATAAAATCTACCTACAGAAGAATAAAACACATTTTATGATTTTTTTATGAATTTTTACCGATTTTCTAAGGTTTTTACTCTTTTTTTAATTTTATGAGTTTTACAAATGGGAATAAGATGAAAATTGAACAGAAACTCAAACAGTACAAAACACACAATCATGATTTTTTTTATAATTTTTCAAGACATTTTAATATTTTAATTGATTTTTAGGAACAAACAATGAACTTTTTAAGTTTTTTGAATTTTTAAAAATAATAGACACAATCAAAACACAACCAAAAAATTCCCTAAATTTCTACACAGTAGCAAGGGCTACATGTCAAAATTTCAAGATTTTTGGAGAAAAAAATTCTATTTATTTAATCAAAGATGAAAGACACAGCTCACAGGGACCTATGTGCACATATTCAAAAGTTTGAAGCCAAATTATAACACGTGTAAATAGTTCATTGCTTAACTTGCAGAAAATCCAATTCCACACATGGGAAGCACGTGAACCAGGCACTAAGGGGTATAGATGCAAATACTATAATAAAACTTCACACAAGAACAACAGTAGAGTCTAGGGCCTATAATGCAAATAACCCAATAACGTCACGGAACAGACCACGTGATACACAAAACAGAGGGACTAGAATGAAAATATCAGAAGCACGAGGTCCTAGATGCAATTTGTCCAAAATAAAAACAACTGCTAAAAATATTTACAAACTAACAAATAAATGCAAAAAGACAGAAGGGGCTAAGTGCAAATACCCTTTATTATCAACTATCCAACGGTTGGAGGCGTCCACTTAGGATCGGATGGCTGAGAGCAGGGGATATCGGTTCGACGATGGTCGGCTGCAGAAGGATCCTCAGATGGATTGGACGGTCGAGACTCCTCGAATGATGGACGGCGACGATTAGACCTGGAGAGGACGTCGATCCGACAGTGGAGGCGACACCTGGAAGAATGGTGAAGAACACACCTCCGACAAACTTCGATCAGTCAATACGTGTGGCAGGGTCATCCTCCAGAGCTGCTAGGATGGGGGAAACGCTACTGGCGATGGTCCGCAACTGGGGTGATGCTCCGATGAGGCCAAGACCAAGGAGAAGGCCCTGACGGATCAAGAAGACCTGGAGCTGCTGTGCTCGGGTATTTGAACCTCCAAATGAGGTTCTTTGACGCTCTGACCTGCACATCCAAACCACGGGGTCGAGTGCAAAGTACCTCAACCCATTAAATCTCAAAAAGAGTGGTTGGTGCGTCGTGGTGTGACCCTCCGGCGAAGCGGCGACGGCGGAGGGTCCAATCCTCGTTCCTGGGCGAATCGGGTTGGATGGGTGAGAGTAGAAGATGGGGAGAAGGCTGGCAAAGGTGATTGGGTTGTCGGGACAGCAAATGGAGGATCCGACTAGGGCGAACGGAGCTAGGCAACTAAGGTTGACCAAAAACCTAGAAACTCGAATCAAAAGCGAAAAAGAAGAGAACTAAGTTACCTGATGGCTGGAGTCGTTTGTGTTGGAGGTCGGGGACCTCCGGGGGTCATTGCCTCGATTGGTCGAGGGGCCTAGAGGCTGAGATCACCTCGTGGTGGAGCACGATGGAGTGTACACCGGACTTGGGGCTACGGGGCTCGAAACCTCACTGCAATACGCCCTGTTACATGCTGTCACTCATGGGAAGAGGTGGAGGTCATCGGAGATGGGGGGGCAAAGATGCGGAAGAAGATGGGGATCCAAGAGGCTTTATATGGTGGAGGGTCTGAGAAAGATGGGGCAAGGGCACATGAATCGAGAGACGGATCCCTAGAGATCTCGTCGGGCGTGGATCGTGGATCATTCCTCAGTAATCGGAGTAGCAAACAGAAGGAAATGGCGGTCGGATTGGGTAGCGGAAATTAGGAGAAAAAGGGGTGAAACCGGGTCCGCGCGAAACGAAGGTCCGGGGGGGGAGTTGACCGGGGTCAACAATCCGCCCTGGACCAATCAGGTGCGACGGGGGAAGATGATAAAATAGACTAGACGTAAAAATAGCAGAAAATTAAAAAATAATTAGATAAAAAATATAAATGATTTTTATTAAATAAAATAAATAAAATAAAAAATGTTTATTATTTTTTCAAGGATTTTTCTGTGATTTTTATTTTTTTTATGAAAAATAAATTAATCTATATACAATGTATTGTATTATATATAGGTATAAAATACCAATGTATTTTGTACAATTATTTTAATTTGTTATTTTTATACAAATACCTCAATTTTATATTTTATTTATTTTCAACATTATTTTTGGAGTGTAAAATTATTTTTGTTTTAATATTTATTATTTATTCACAAGTATAAAATAAATAGGCCAAGATACATATATACATGTGTTATGTACAAGGTAAGAGAGATTTTTATTTTTATTTTATTTTTCTAATTTTTGTTTTATTTTTAGAAATATATACAAGGAAATAAAAATACCTTTTTGTGTTTTTTTTTGTAAAAATAAAATATATACATTGAGGGTATATGTGTACAAGGTAGAGTGGTCCTATCTCTCTCTACTTATTTTATTTGGTGATCAAGCCGATTCTTGGCCCCCTCTCTTGGGTTTAGATTACTCAATATTTATTAAATATTTCCTTCTTTTTCGTTTATTTTTTATTATTTTATTTTTGCACAAATACATGCTAATTATGGAATATTAACAAATGCATGCTTATTGCTAATTTATTGTATTTACAACTATTTACATGATGCTTTGCCAAGGTAATTAGTTAAAATAAAAGAATAAAGAGTGATGAATGAGGATTAATCAATGGGCCCCTCATTTGAGTCGCCCGACAATAACCCTTGAAGACTATTGGATCAGCTTTGTAGGTGTCATATGACACACACGTCCCCAACCAGATATAAGACCGTCAGATGCTTTCCAGGGAATGATTATAACTGTTAGAAGCCCCACACGCTACACACGTACCCCAAGGGGTATATTTGCAAATATAATTTATAAACAATATGAATCTTTTTTAGAAGATATTTGAATAAAATAATATAAGTATTTGTTGCATAATTAAAATAGGACCGCGATATAAGTAACGAATCAACAAAGGATAATGCATCCCATATAAACAACAATAATTTAGGATTAATAAGTAAGAAGGGGACAGTTAATTATGTAGTACTCTCACTAATTATATCCACGATTCAACAATTAACTAAAGTAATGGCTATATTTAGCAAAATATCCGGTCTCTCTCTCTCCCTTACGTCTCTCCTCTTATCCAACATTACTAAGCTCTAATCAATCAATACTTGACGATACATCTATCGTGATCATGGCCACCAAAGAGACGTGCTTCGTCTCCGCTGCGTTCGTCTTCCTCCTCCTCCTCATCCCGTGCTATGCCGATGATGCGATCGTGACGGTCCGAGGGGTGACCACGATCGCGAGCAACGATGAGAACTTCGTCTGCGCGACTATGGACTGGTGGCCGCAGGAGAAATGCAACTACAATCAGTGTACCTGGGGCAATTCATCCATCATCCATCTGGTAGAATCAATGTTCTTATTTCATGTTGGTTAATTAATTAAGGATAAAAAACATGATCAGGGTATTTGTTTTGGGTTTCTTAGCGTATTAGGTTTTGATTGCTTTGCAAATTCTAGGATTTGTATAGTGCTTTAATTTTTTGGTTAAATTATATTAAAAATTGTGATGTTATGAGAGTTGGATTTTTATCGAAAATATTCAGTTTTTTTCCTCAAAAATGACAAAATTTATCATACGGAAATCATACGCAATGATGAACAAAATTTTAGATTAGGAAAACTGTATCTATATGATTAATTTTACCGTTTTATGAAAAAGTATAGCAAAGGTCACTACAGCAAAATATTTAAAAATCAATCACTAAATCGTTTACGGTTAAATATATACCAACAAAATTATTACACCTAAATTAGCGACGAACCTCGAACTCCGTAATTATTGTTATATTATTAGCGGCTTTACCTACAGTGATGCCAATAAATAAACGTTACTTATGCATCGATCATCCTTGATAATATAACGTCGGATATGACATTTCTCGCTAATTTTAATAGACAATATATAGCAATAGACAATATAGTAACCGATTAAAAAATATTAAGGTAAATTCATTTTTTTATCGAAATTCAGGCACTAAATTGTCATTTATTTTATTAGGACCGACTTTGGTATTTAACATTAACATTGGGATCTTTTGCATAATTTATCTTAATTTTTATTGGCATTTAAGAGGTACATGACGCATTTTATACTAATATTAATGGAGAATATATCACTATGTTTATGTCGATAATATTGCTTTTTATTGACATTTAAGAGTTACAAGACACTGCTTTTATATTAATAATATTAATGGAGAACAATATACTAATATGTAACGGCCACCGAATTAATATCCAAATAATAAAATCAATAAGTAGTTAATAATAATATTTTTATAGAATTAAAAAGAAGAATGGTGCGGTTATGGGGGACCAATTCTCCCTCAACCACTCCATACGTGGCTCCCTATTTTTGGATGAAATGGGGCACCTCTCCACATACAAGAGATTGAGAATAAGGGAGAGAACTCCCTACGCGCAGAAGAGGGTGAGAAAAAGAAACACAACCATAGAGCCTTCCCTTTTTCTTCCTTGGTCGAGGTACTTCGCAACCTCCGTCACTGTGTTAGGACTTCATCTTTGGGCTGAGGGGTTGGTCGTGCTCGGAGGAGAAGAATCGCGGTGTCAACCGACCATTGGGATATCTATTCGTTGCGGATACGGTACGTGTTTTACCGTTCAAGATCCTCAATTCTTGTTGTAACCTTGGATCGGTTTGTTCAATCTGGATTGCATACTGGTAATCATCGATTTTTATTTGCGCACTAGACATCTTATAAGAATTCTCTAAGTATTTCTTTGCAACCTGTGTATGTCATCTCTCGGTATCATTTTTGAATCAGCTTTGACTGGCATCTGTTAGGGATTTTCTTTGTCAGAGCTCCTGTTTCATGGAGTCTGGTAGAGAAACTAAAGGTTTCTCGTAACCATGATCAAAATCGGAAGTTAAGATTTATCATTGCCAATACCTATGAGATGATGTATTGATTGATATTAAATACACTGTAGTGAAATGATTATTAATTATCATATCCATGCCTCGACACCTGAACTTGATGTTCAATCTATGAACCATTCATTTCTTTCCTTCCTTGGTGCTTAATGATAATATTGAGTTGAATGAGAATAACTAAATTAGGATGGATGTAACCAATGTAGGACCATCATCTTCCTTTCCTAATGATTATCTCTAGTGCCAAATCCATCTTGAGTTGATCTGTGTTAGCACGTCCAGAATGTGTTTTACAGTATCTTGCATGTTCTGATCATTCAATATCTTGAAGGGCATTCTTCATATAGTACGTATTCTCAACGATGTAGAACACCTCGAGTAAGTTATGGCAAGGCAATCGAGTTAGTGAAACACATGCTTTGCGTGACCTCCTTGTCCAGAACAACAAACTAAATAGAACAAAAAAATAGATGAAATAATAGAACAAACAAGTAGAAGTTTCAAATTAAAACTAGGTGATTAACGGTGACATGGATATCATTCCCTTTTGTATTACGGCAATTGCATGAATATGTAGGTTCATGAAGAACATAATGACACCTTCTATTACTTAAATTCCACCTGATATATGTAGTTACAAATATGAAAGGCTGTCTTAACCCTGGTCTGTGTAATGAAAAATATATATATGTGTATTGTGAGATTGTGAATTACAGACACAGACCAATAGAGTGAGGTCCTACCATGTTATCTAAATCCGGCTAAATAGATTGTTATCATAATAGATCATGATGTTGCGGAATCTAATCACGAGGTATCGAAAATTAACATTAATTAATATTATGGCACGTTAACGGTAAGCGGAGCTAAGTGCTACGCCACAAGACGGGAGCCACCTCTAGAGTCCTATTATCGGGTCCATTTATGGACATATATGGCCTAAAGGGCAACACCTTCCGGGGGTGTCAGGTTCGGTAGAACCTAGTGGAAAGTCCACATATTGACTCAGCGCTGATGTCATCACAATGTATTTAATGTATGAGCGAATGTGCAAGTGAAACCGCTAGTGCCAGCGGAGGATATTAATGGACCAACTTAACGATAAGAATGATTCTAAGTGTATAGGTGCAACAATAGAGCACCATTATTGAGAATGTATGAACCCCTCTTAAGTATGTAAATATAGCTATATTGCCATGCTTCTTATTCAATTTATCGAGCCATTCTCCTTTTGATATTCTTCTTAAAGCATGCTAAGCTGTTTGGCTTACGAGCATTTTGTCGCTCCTGTGGTTTTGCCCTGCCGCAGGTTCCTCGGGGGAGTAGAGCATTGAAGTTGTTGATTGGTTGGCAGCAGATTTGACTTTTCATCTTGGTAGTGTTAGTTTCCTTGTTGTTGTCATTTTTCTTAGATGTACCCAAGGAACCTTATGAGTTGTTCTTTTCTAAGTATTTTTCTGTGTTGATGGGGTCTCTTGAAAGATGTAACTTGATCTTTGATTATGTCAATTCGTTAAGTGATGTTATCCTTTTCTTTGAAGTACCTCAAAATATTTATTATTTTGTCCCCTTTCAATCGTCTCCTTAAATTGTGGAAGTGATGTGCATGAGTAACCCTCGGATTCGATGTGGCATGTCGATTTGCTATGCTTCCGCTGGCCACACGGATCCGGGACGTTACAAGTGGTATCAGAGCTGAAGTTCTCTTGGGTACAATTAGGATTCATATTTTGTCGATGTGCTCATACATCGATTATCTGAATCTCGATCTTCTCTTATGACTTTAGATGGCTTCTGGACGTGAGCTCATGCCTGGTGAAGGTGGGCTTGAGGACCCCCAACAACAACAGCTACATCTCATGTCTGAGATGAGGCAGTGGCTTCGTGAAGAGAGAGAATGTGCTCGAGTGGAAAGAGAAGCAGCACGCGAAGAAAGATAACAAGTTCGCAAGCTTTATGATAATGCGAAGGTGGAGAGTCTTACCTTACGGAAGTTTCTGCAGCATGACCCACCCATATACAATGGAGAACCTGAGCCAGAGAAAGCAGAACACTGGCTCAAGGAGATCGAATTGGCGTTTAGTGCCTTGGATTGCCCTGAGGAGAAGAAGGTCACCTTTGCTATGTTCAGGCTGCGAGATCAGGCAAAGGACTGGTGGGAGACCTGCAGAGGTGTGCATTTCAAGGAAGATCAAGACGCGACATGGGAAGATTTTGTGAAGCACTTCAAGGATCACTTTATTCCTATGCGTGCAAGGATCAAGAAGAGGCAGGAATTCATTGACCTACAATAGAATGAACTGGGCATTGAGGCATACACTGCTCAATTTTATCATCTCGAGAAGTACGGCAAGGGAATTTGCGAGACTGAATTGGAGAGAGCGAAAAGTACGTGATGGGATTGAGGATTGGCTTGCGAGCTAAAGTCTTAGGGAGCATGCCTAAGACACTTGCTGATGCAGTGGATGCTGCGGTGGCTATTGACGGAGAGCATCAGTTGACCCAAACTCAACTGAAAAGACGTGGCAAGGGGAGTGGAAGCCTCGGTGTTCGTCATGATAACTTTAAAAGTCCTAACAAGAAGATAAAGACCAGTTACCATGGCAAGGAAGAAGCTAGATTCAGGCATGTTGATAGACCAGGTGTTCCTGTTTGTCCTCATTGCACGAGAAGCCATCGGGACGAATGCTACAAGATAACTGGAGCTTGTTTGAAATGTGGGCAGAAGGGTCATTTCATCCGCGATTGCCCGAAGATGAAGCAGATAGATGATAGACAGAAGAATGTAGATCCGAAAAAGAAGATCATGGGACGAGTATACTCCATCACAACTGAACAGTCAGAGGATCCTAGTTAGGTGGTAGAAGGTACACTTCTCATCTCAGGTTTTATAGCCAGAGTACTTTATGATTCTGGAGCTTCTCATTCATTTATATCAAGTAGATTTGCTAGAATGCTCTATTTACAACCTGCTGAGATGACATTTATGTTATCTATTTCTTCACTTATTGGGGAAATTGGTACTTGTGGGTCCTTCTTGTACAAGGTGCCAATCGAGATTGAGAATAAACAATTAGTTGCAAATCTAGTCCTCCTAGAAATGACAGATTATGATGTCATTTTAGGAATGGATTGGCTCTATGAGAACTATGCACAGGTTCTTTGTAGAGAAAAGAAAATCCTACTATGTAGGTCAGGGGAATCTGAATTCCATATCAAGGGTTTTAAGAGACCCATCAAGCAGATGTTTGTCTCCTTATTGAAGGCAAACCGAATGTTGTCAAAAGGCTGCAAGGCATTTCTTGCCAGTGTGGTGAAAACAAAGGCTCAACATGTTTCTATTAAGGATGTGCCCATTGTTCGGGAGTACGTTGATGTTTTTCTTGAAGACCTTCCTGGTTTACCTCCTCACAGAGAGATTGACTTCACTATTGAAGTCATGCCGGGATCATCCCCTATCTCTAAACCACCATATCGCATGGCTCCGGCAGAGTTAGCAGAGCTTAACAAGCAGCTTGAAGAACTTCTTGAGAAAGGCTTTATTCAGCCTAATGTCTCTCCATGGGGTGCTCATGTACTCTTTGTCAAGAAGAAGGATGGGACACTTAGACTATGCATTGATTATCGAGCTCTGAATCAGATCACAGTCAAGAACAAGTATCTCTTACCTCGAATAGATGATCTATTTGATTAATTGCAGAAGGCTGCTACATTTTCAAAAATCGATTTAAGATAGGGTTATCATCAGCTGAGAGTCAAGGCAGAGGATGCTCCAAAGACCGCTTTTAGATCAAGATATGAGCATTACGAGTTTCGAGTAATGCCATTCGGATTAACCAATGCTCCAACAGCATTCATGGACCTTATGAATAGGGTGTTCCGTGATTTCTTGGATAAGTTTGTCATAGTTTTTGTTGATGACATCCTTATCTATTCAGAAGATAAGAAACAACATGAGGAACACTTGAGGACAGTTCTAGAGACTCTGAGACATCACCGTCTCTATGCTAAATTCTCAAAATGTGAGTTTTGGCTTGATAAGGTGACATTTCTTGGTCATGTAATATCGAAGGATGGAATATCTGTTGATCCATCAAAAGTCGAAGCAGTTCTGAACTGGAACTAACCAAAGACAGTCACAGAAGTCCGTAGCTTTTTGGGTTTGGCTGGTTATTACAGGCGCATCATTCGGGACTTCTCGAAGATAGTTTTACCTCTCACGAAACTGATGAGGAAAGAAACTAAATTCATCTGGAGTATGCAATGTGAAGAGAGCTTCCAAAAGTTGAAGGGGATGTTGACTTCAGCTCCAATTTTGACACTTCCTTCGGATACTGGAGGTTTCACAGTGCATACTGATGCTTCAGGGTCGGGACTTGGTGCAGTTCTGATGCAACATGATAAGGTCGTGGCCTATGCATCGCGGCAATTGAAAATTCATGAGAGAAATTATCCTACTCATGATCTTGAGCTAGCCACAGTTGTTTTTGCCTTAAAGTTGTGGAGGCATTATCTGTATGGAGAGAAATTTCAGGTGCTTACTGACCATAAGAGCTTCAAATATTTTTTCTCTCAGAAGGACTTGAATATGAGGCAGCGGAGATGGCTGGAACTATTAAAAGATTATGATTTTTCCTTGAACTATCATCCGAGAAAAATTAACGTAGTGGCGGATGCGCTCAACAGAAAATGGGAAGCTAAGCTTTCTAGTATGAGGCTGCAGTGGAAGCTCGTCGAGGATTTTGTTCAGTGGAAGCCTTTTATAGATGATAAACATGGTATTTTTGTTGCTGGATTGCAAGTTCACTCAGCATTGATTGAGAAGGTGTTGGCAGTACAAAAATTTGATCCAGAACTATTGCTGCTCGTTGAAGCATCGAAGAAGCCTTCTAGCGAGTTGTCGATTGCAGTCGACGGTGGTTTGAGATTTAGGAATCGATTATGGGTTCCTAATGATCAAGAGATTAAAAAGGAGATCTTAGAGGAAGCGCATAGTTCCATGTACTCTATCCATCCAGGGAGTACAAAATGTACAAGGATTTGCAAAGGAACTTTTGCTGGAAAAACATGAAACGAGAAATTGCAGAGTTCGTTTCGAGATGCCTTGTTTGTTTGTCAGAGAGTAAAGATTGAGCATCAAAGACCATCTGGAGGATTGCAGCCGTTAGACCTGCCAGAGTGGAAATGGGAGCATATTACTATGGATCTTGTAGTGGGTTTGCCTCCTACAAAGGGTGCCAAATATGATTCAATTTGGGTGATTGTGGATCGATTAACTAAATCGACACACTTTTTACCTATTCGATGTGGTCAGTCTACAGAGAGTCTGGCGAAGTTATATGTTCATGAGATAGTGAAGTTGCACGGTGTACCTGTATGCATTGTCTCCGATCGGGATGCACGTTTCACATACATATTTTGGAAGAGCTTGAATGATGCGTTGGGTACGAATCTGAAATTCAGCACATCATTTCACCCGCAGACTGATGGGCAGTCAGAAAGAACCATTCAAACATTGGAAGATATGCTTAGATCTTGTGCATTGGACTTTTCTGGAAACTGGGATTTTCACCTTCCACTTGTTGAATTTGCTTACAATAACAGTTTCCATTCTAGCATTGGAATGGCCCTGTATGAAGCTTTATACGGTAGACCATGTCGTTCTCCCTTATGCTGGGATGATGTTGGCGAAAGAAAAATCCTAGGACCAGAGATTATCCTGGATACTACAAAGAAGATCGATATTATTAAGAAGAGGTTGTTAGCTGCTCAAAGTAGACAGAAAAACTATGCTGATCATCGGAGGCGCGATCTTAATTTTGAAGTGGGTGATCAAGTTTTATCAAAGTCTCTCCTATGCGTGGTGTCGTTCGTTTTGGTAGAAGGGGAAAGCAGAATCCAAGATATGTTGGCCCTTTTATGATCATCAAGAGAATTGGTGAGGTTGCTTATCAGGTTGACCTCCCACCTCAGTTCAAGAATATACATGATGTTTTTCATGTTTCAATGCTACGGAAGTACATAGTTGATCCCTCGCATGTGATCGAGCATGAGATTCCTGAAATACAAGTATATCTTTCTTACGTAGAAGAACCGATCAAGATCGTCGATCGCAAGGAAAATTAGTTGCGCCGTCGGATTATTCCAATGGTCAAAGTCTTATGGAAACACCAGAAGCATGAGGAAGCTACTTGGAAGTTGGAGGAGGAAATGCGAGTCAAATATCCCGAACTTTTTGGTAAGTTCTTAGACTTATAATTTCGGGACGAAATTTCTTTTAGTAGGGTAGACTGTAACGGCCACCGAATTAACACCCAAATAATAAAATCAATAATTAGTTAATAATAACATTTTTATAGAATTAATAAGAAGAATGGTGCGGTTATGGGAGACCAATTCTCCCTCAACCACTCCATACGTGGCTCCCTATTTTTGGATGGAATGGGCCTCTCCACGTACAAGAGATTGAGAATAAGGGAGAGAACTCCCTACGCGCACAAGAGGGTGAGAAAGAGAAACACAACCATAGAGCCTTCCCTTTTTCTTCCTTGGTCGAGGTATTTCGCAACCTCCGTCACTGTGTTAGGACTTCATCTTTGGGATGAGGGGTTGGTTGTGATCGGAGGAGAAGAATCGTGGTGTCAACCGACCATTGGGATGTCTATTCGTTGCGGATACGGTATGTGTTTTACCGTTCAAGATCCTCAATTCTTGTTGTAACCTTGGATCGGTTTGTTCAATCTGGATTGCATACTGGCAATCATCGACCTTTATTTGCGCACTAGACATCTTATAAGAATTCTCTAAGTATTTCTTTGCAACATGTGTATGTCATCTCTCGGTATCATTTTTGAATCAGCTTTGAATGGCATCTGTTAGGGATTTTCATTGTCAGAGCTCCTGTTTCATGGAGTCTGGTAGAGAAACTGAAGGTTTCTCGTAACCATGATCAAAATCGGAAGTTAAGATTTATCATTGCCAATACCTATGAGATGATGTATTGATTGATATTAAATACACCGTAGTGAAATGATTATTAATTATCATATCCATGCCTCGACACGTGAACTTGATGTTTAATCTATGAACCATTGATTTCTTTCCTTCCTTGGTGCTTAATGATAATATTGAGTTGAATGAGAATAACTAAATTAGGATGGATGTTACCAACGTAGGACCATCATCTTCCTTTCCTAATGATTATCTCTAGTGGCAAATCCATCTTGAGTTGATCTGTGTTAGCACGTCCGGAATGTGTTTTACAGTTCTTGCATGTTCTGATCATTCAATATCTTGAAGGGCATTCTTCATATAATACATATTCTCAACGATGTAGAACACCTCGAGTAAGTTCTGGCAAGGCAATCGAGTTAGTGAAATACATGCTTTGGGTGACCTCCTTGTCCAGAGCAACAAACTAAATAGAACAAAAAAATAGATGAAATAATAGAACAAACAAGTAGAAGTTTCAAATCAAAACTAGGTGATTAACGGTGACATGGATATCATTCCCTTTTGTATTACGACAATTGCATGAATACGTAGGTTCATGAAGAACATAATGACACCTTCTATTACTTAAATTCCACCTGATATATGTAGTTACAAATATGAAAGGCTGCCTTAACCCTGGTCTGTGTAATGAAATATATATATATATATATATATGTATGTATGTATGTATGTATATGTGTGTGTATTGTGAGATTGTGAATTACAGACACAGACCAATAGAGTGAGGTCCTACCATGTTATCTAAATCCGGCTAAATAGATTGTTATCATAATAGATCATGATGTTGCGGAACCTAATCACGAGGTATCAAAAATTAACATTAATTAATATTATGGCACGTTAACGGTAAGCAGAGCTAAGTGCTACGCCACAAGGCGGGAGCCACCTCTAGAGTCCTATTACCGGGTCCATTTATGGACATATATGGCCTAAAGGGCAACACCTTCCGGGGGTGTCAGGTTCGGTAGAACCTAGTGGAAAGTTCACATATTGACTCAGCGCTAATGTCATCACGATGTGTTTAATGTATGAGCGAATGTGCAAGTGAAAACCGCTAGTGCCAGCAGAGGATACTAACGGACCAATTTAACGATAAGAATGAGTCTAAGTGTATAGGTGCAACAATAGAGCACCATTATTGAGAATGTATGAACCCCTCTTAAGTATGTGAATATAGCTATATTGCCATGCTTCTTATTCAATTTATCGAGCCATTCTCCTTTTGATATTCTTCTTAAAGCATGCTAAGCTGTTTGGCTTACGAGCATTTTGTCGCTCCTGTGGTTTTGCCCTGCCGCAGGTTCCTCGGGGGAGTAGAGCATTGAAGTTGTTGATTGGCTGGCAGCAGATTTGACTTTTCACCTTGGTATTGTTAGTTTACTTGTTGTTGTCATTTTTCTTAGATGTACCCAAGGAACCTTATGAGTTGTTCTTTTTTAAGTATTTTTCTGTGTCGATGGGTCTCTTGAAAGATGTAACTTGATCTTTGATTATGTCAAGTCGTTAAGTGATGTTACCCTTTTTTTTTTGAAGTACCTCAAATTATTTATTATTTTGTCCCCTTTCAATCGTCTCCTTAAATTGTGGAAGTGATATGCATGAGTAACCTTCGGATCCGACGTGGCATATCGATTTATTATGCTTCCGCTGGCCACACGAATCCGGGACGTTACATAATCAAAGTCCGATTTCTTTCTGGAATTCTAAAGAAGAAAATGTTATTTGAGTATATGTATAATATACTTGTATTCATTTTGTATTTTAAATGTATGCCTGATTGTTTTTTATTGTAGATTCTAAGAATATCTGCTACTTAATTCTTATGGAGAGATTGAAGAATCGATCCTCAACAATGCGGTCAGAGGTAAGAAAATAAATAAACACAAACCACATCTTAGTAGTAACTAATTGGTGTTTAGTTGACTAATCACCCTGTTAATTTCTCAATGAAGCCTTCGGTTCCATGAGAATAAGGTTGGAGGGTCTCTCCAGGACCAAGTTATATACAAGGTCGGCGACTACGCACACCGATGCCGACGGTTCAGACTCGACGACGGCGGCTTGTTCGGCTTCTCCGAGGGCTGCCTGTCGATGCGTAGATGGGACAAGGTCAATGCCTTCCTCAAGCAAAACGGGTGTGTATAAATACTCCCTCTTACGTTGTAATCTTTCGAGTATAAGAAGTAAAATACTCGCAGTAATACGTTGCAGGAAGTAAATATACGTACGGTAAGACGACGTGATTGCTCACTATAGTTATTACGATATTATTTACAATTTTTAAATTTAGATAACAGATCGGAGAACTAAACTCGAGACGTTATATCTTCGTGAAAATAATAATCATATCCCTATTCTTTTGGGTACTTGCAGAGTAATTACAACATTTGGTCTGAATGCCCTAAGCGGGAGGCAAAAGCTGACGGACGATGGGCTCTACGGAGGCAATTGGGATCCCACAAATGCTCGTGATTTCATCAACTACACAATCGGAAAGGGCTACGGAATCGGTTCCTGGGAACTTGGTAACATCTTTTATCAAACGTGCCATATAATGATATAATCTTATATAATCTTTAGGTCACATGTAACATGAAATTGCATGTTCGATTTCACGTAGGAAACGAACTGTCGGGGAGTGGTGTTTCTGCAAGAGTTGATCCCGAGCAGTATGGTCGAGATGTGCTCGCGCTCCACCACGTCGTCGACGACCTCTACCGCGACTCCGCGGTGAAGCCCAAGATATTGGCACCAGGATGCTTCTTCGATCGCAAGTGGTTTGCGACCTTCCTCCAAACGTCCGGTCCCGACGTCGTCGACGCGGTCACGCATCACCTCTACAATCTCGGTGCTGGTATATATGTCGGGCTTTGAGAGAGATTAATTACATAAACACGTAGTAGACAATGTGATTACACTTTTGGTTATGTTCGGAAGTTTAATAGGAATCATTGTGTAAACATGAAAAAAAGAAAGGTCATAAGTGATGCAGAGGATCGTCTGCTGCAGGCTGAAACGGCAAATTTTGCAATAGCCGTGTACACCGTTCGATCACGATCAAACGGTTTGTACGATTTTGTACTTTTTTAAGTTCGTACCGGACAAAATCGTGTGAACCGTTCGATCAAGATCGAGCGGCTCATTCCATTATAGCAGGGACAGCACCACAACAGACAATCCACCTCCCATAAGGGAATCAATAATCATCGTTAATAAAGATTTGATGAAGATTTTCATGTCGATGACAATTGTGTAGGTGACGACCCAACTCTGATAGACAAGATCTAGGTGTAAGAAATATTATGTATGCAACTATCAAATATGATAGTTGCCAACATATTTTTATTTTTTATTTTGTGGCTCATGATTATTAATGAAGGGATGCATCTCTTGAGAAGTTGCTTTTGGTGGTTACCTTAATGGATAGGTAACCATCATGTATTATAAATATACGGAGTGGGGTCCCCTCTCCCTCAACTAATGAATGCAAGAGAATCCATTACTCAAGCATGTTAGGCAATTGTTGAGAAGGAGAAGGAAATCCCATCTTCATCACTTTATTTCCGTTGCGATGGATTCCGGTAATTATTTAGTATTAAATTCTATCTTTAAGATTAAGTTATTAGATCTATTTGGCTTTTAGATCTATCAATTGGTATAATAGCCATTGGATTTCTTTTAACAACGCGTTTTGTGTTTCGAAATCGATAGTATTTTTTGTATTGGATATCGGAGACATTGGTTAATAATCTTAACCTTCGTGGTTAATAAATTTTTTTGTTACTGCAGTTTTCACTTAGAATAGGAGAAGCTTGTCGTTCACTTAGAAAATCATCCTTTTTGTATGTGGATGTTTCTATGTTATGTTTGGCTTCTTTGTATTTTTTTGTATTGTCAATAGGTTTGGTTGTTGTTTTTTAGAAGAAACGACAATTTTTTTAAAAAAATAAGGGACTTTGTATCTAATTTTTTATATGTAAAAGTATGATCGGTTGTTTTAATCCATACGCATATGGAAAGATACATTTCGGAAATATGAACTTGCACATGCCAACTAACTTGGAGGTATGGAATCGACAAGAAGAGTTTCTAATTCTAAGATGATAGTTGTATCAAAAGCCTTATACCATATTCTTTTACTTTTTTTCTCCATTAAAATGGACATTGATGGTGAAATAACAAGCATCCTTGTTAAGTATTGCTTTTGAGATGTTTTATATCAAGTTTTCTTTGGGATCTTGACACTTGAACTTGTATATAAAGTGACGTTATTTATTAGTGACTTATATGGAAGTGTATACAATTTGGTTACTGTATACACCTGATTAGTACACATAAAGTGTATGTGGTTTAATACCATTATTATACCAGTCTTTTGTTTGGACTTGTTGATAACACCTTGTGTACTAACCATACACTTTACTATCATTCTTCATTACTTTATTAAGTTTGTTTGATGTCATTTTGGTATGATTTGTAAAACTGGATTGGGAGGAATAGCCACAACATCTTACCAATGCCTATACATTGTTTTATTGATAATGGGTAATTATTGACTAGTTATCTTAGAGTAGCCACAGCATCTTGGATAACAATGTCAATAATTATATTAAGTGCAAGAGTTCAATTATTTGAACTAATGGCATCATATCACATCTAAATGGCGTAAATAGCTTGATTAACTCTCTTTAAAGTTATTCGGATAAGTGTGTACAATTGAATCGGGAGGAGTAGCCACAGCATCTGATCGATTCATATTGTACATATTATTTCTTGTATTAAGTAATTATTGGTTAGTTATCCAAGAGTAGCCACAACATCTAGGATAACAATGCCAATACTTACATTAAGTGACAAAGTTAATTGGACATCAATTTTTTTAATGAAAAAAATAAATTATTTATTAGTTATTCTAATGCCCACAGGTACGGAATTTCTAATGAATATTTGAAATTTATTTGTCTCATTTATTAAGAAAATCAATTGTATATTACAATTCCTTAGCCACAGCAAGTCTTGTAATGATAGTACATTGATTTCTCAAAATATTAAATAAGTTAATATTTTGGATTAGGTATTATGCTTGAGTTATTGCTTATTGTGGTTGTCTTGTTATGAAATTATTGCAAATAGTTCAGCTTTCATGTCTACTCAATTCAATGTTATAAATTCTATTTCGATTCTTGAATGTCATGTATGTCATGAGTCTAATTTCATTGATGTTCCTATTAATACTTGGTGGATTGATTCTGGTACTTCAATCTATATTTTCAACTCCATCCAAGGCTTTCTGAAAACAAGGATGCCACTAAAAAATGAGCAAAGCGTTTATATGGGGAATCACATGACTTCACATGTTGAAGCGATTGGAACGCAACGGCTCATTTTGGAAACTGGCCATGTACTTGATTTGGAAAATGTATTTTATGTACCCAAGTTCTCTAGAAATTTAATTTCAATATCTAGACTTTGTAATATTGGATACAAATTTTCATTTGAAAATACATTTTTCCAAATGTTTAAAAATGACAAGTTAATTGGTACAGGTGGCATAGTGGATTATTTGTATAAATTACATCTACATCCACATTTTGAAAACAATCTCCTTGTTTGCAATGTAGTTGGTAAAAAGCAAAAAAATAATAGTGATCGGTCATCAATGCTTTGGCATAAAAGATTAGGTCATATCTCCATTAAAAGGATCAAGAAATTAGTAAATGATGGAGTAATTGATACTCTAGATTTTACTGATTCTAGTGTTTGTGTGGAATGTATTAAGGGAAAACATACCAACAAACATGTTAAAGGATCAAGGAGAAGTACTAGTCTTTTAGAAATTATACATACTAACATATGTGGTCCATTTTCTGTGGAATGTTTTAATGGTCAAAAATACTTCATCACATTCATAGACGATTTCTCACGTTACATGTATCTTTATCTTTTATTTGAAAAATCAGAAGCTATAAATGCTTTTAAGGATTATCAAATAAAAGTAGAGACAATTAGAAAAGAAAATTAAAATTGTGAGATCGGATAGAGGTGGTGAGTATTATGGTAGGTGTGTTGGAGGAGAACAAAAACTTGGACCATTTGCACGATTTCTTAAGGATGAAGGCATTGAACATCAATTTTCAATGCCCGATGAACCGAATCAAAACGGTGTCACCGAAAGACGGAATCACACGTTAATGGATATGGTTCAAAGTATGATGAGTAAATCCTCAATGCCTTTATCCTTTTGGAGTGAAGCTTTAAAGACAGCCGTGTATATATTAAATAGAGTTCCATTAAAAGCAGTTCCATCCACTCCATTTGAGCTTTGGAAGGGATGGAAACCAAGATTGGAACACATTCACATTTGGGGTTGTCAAGCTGAGATTAGAATCTATAACCCACATGAGAAAAAACTGGATATGAAGACTACTAGTGGATACTTCATTGGTTATCCAGAAGGCTCTAAAGGTTATAGATTCTATTGTCCAAATAGGGAATCGAGTATTGTAGAATCAAGGAATGCTATATTTTTAGAAAATAGCGAGAAAAGTGAGAGCAGGATGGTAATTAAAGACTTCATACTTGATGAATTACCAGATCTTGTTATACCACTAGAATGAGAGGACAAAATATTCAACACGATATCTTGGATGAGATACAACATCAAGATATTGTTGTCCCTCAAGTCCAAGATATTCCTTTGATTGAATAAATGACGAATCCTCCACTACCTGAAAATCAAGTTGAAATAGCACCAATTGTTCAACAAGGTGTTGTTACAACTACATCTGGTCGGGTAATAAAATCTACAATCTCATCAGATTTCATAACATACCTACAAGAATGTGATTACGATACAGGAATTTCAGAGGACCCAATATCATTTTCACAAGCCATGAGTAGAACTAATTCTACTAAATGGTATAATGCCATGAGGGAGGAGATGGATTCTATGAGTGCAAACCAAGTATGGGACTTGGTAGAGCTACCCAAAGGAGTGAAATCTATTGGTTGCAAATGAGTCTTTAAAACTAAGAAAGACTCATTAGGTAACATTGATAGATATAAAGCCAGACTTGTAGCTAAAGGTTTCACTCAAAAGGAGGGCATAGATTACCATGAGACTTTCGCTCCAGTATCACGAAAGGACTCATTACGAATAATTATGGCATTAGTAGCTCATTATGATTTAGAGTTACATCAAATGGATGTGAAAACAACTTTTCTTAATGGAGACTTGGATGAATATGTTTACATGCGACAACCTGAGGGTTTTATTTTAGATAATAACAAGCATTTGGTTTGTAAATTAAGGAAGTTTATATATGGACTAAAACAAGCATCTCGTCAATGGTACATTAAGTTCAACAATGCAATAACCTCATTTGGTTTTGTTGAGAACATTGTTGATAACTGCATATATCTTAAGATGAGTGGGAGTAAATATGCTTTTCTAATCCTTTATGTAGACGATATTTTACTTGCTTGTAATGATCTTGGGATGTTGCAAGATACAAAGATGTTCCTTTCTAATAATTTTGAAATGAAAGATATAGGCGATGCTAAATATGTCATTGACATTGAAATTCATAGAGACAGATCTCATAGAGTACTTGGATTGTCTCAAAAGGCCTATATTGAAAAATTATTAGAGAGATTTGGAATGAAATATTGTTCTCCTACTCCAGCACCTATGGTAAAAGGAGATAAAATTTTTCATTCAAATGTTCCTAAAATAATTTACAAAGGAACAGATGAAGGACAATCCATATACATCTATCATTGGGAGTCTAATGTATGCCCAAACATGCACTAGACCAGATATATGTTTTGCAGTTGGAATGTTGGGTAGACATCAAAGCAATCCAGACATGGACCATTGGATAGCGGCAAAGAAGGTCTTGCGATATTTGCAAGGAACTAAGGATTTTATGCTAATCTACCAGCATTCAGATTCCTTAGAAGTTATTGGCTATTCGGATTCGGATTATGCAGGAAGTAAGGAGGATAGAAAATCTACCTCTGGATACATTTTTCTGCTTGCTGGAGGTGTTATTTCATGGAGAAGTGTGAAACAATCACTTGTCACATCAAGTATCATGGAAGCCGAATTCGTAGCATGTCACGAGGCTACTACACAAGCACTTTGGCTAAAGAATTTCATTGCGGGTCTTAAGATAGTGGATTCAATCTCAAGACCATTAAAGATTCATTGTGATAATTCTGCAGCCGTATTTTTTGCTAACAACAATAAGTATACGCGTGCCGGAATGAGAATCGACATTAAATATCTTGTTGTTAAAGAGAAAGTTAGAGATCATTTAGTATTGATTGAACATATAGGTACTAAGTACATGATTGCGGATCCTATGACAAAGGGTTTGCCGCCTAGTGTATTCATCAATCATGTAACTGAAATGGACCTATCTAATACATTGTAATAATATCAATACATCCATGTGTGTACACCTTAAGTTTTGGTATAATGATCTAGTTGTTTATTGTCTGTTATATTCCAGTTGCATGCAATTAATGAACAGACATAAAGAAAGGACTCATGTTAATATCTGGATATTAACACATAAAGATTTGTCATGTTAAATAAACTATTAGTATTGTAATGCTTGGGAGGATATATCTGCTTGAAAGGTATCTACCGCCAAGATTCATATTAATAGAGTTTAACTAAACAGATGTAAGGCAACAATTTTGTTACATGAGCCAAGTGGGAGAATGTAAGAAATATTATGTATGCAACTATCAAATATGGTAGTTGCCAACATATTTTTATTTCTTATTTTGTGGCTCATGATTATTAATGAAGGGATGCATTTCTTGAGAAGTTGCTTTTGGTGGTTACTTTAATGGATAGGTAACCATCATGTATTATAAATATATGGATTGGGGTCCCCTCTCCCTCAACTAATGAATGCAAGAGGATCCATTACTCAAGCATGTTAGGCAATTGTTGAGAAGGAGAAGGAAATCCCATCTTCATCACTTTATTTCCGCTGCAATGGATTCCGGTAATTATTTAGTATTAAATTCTATCTTTAAGATCAAGTTATTAGATCTATTTGGCTTTTAGATCTATCACCAGGATCCCTACTACTTGTCACGGGTAGCTCAGACATACGAGGACGTCGACATGATGGTGAAGAACTTCAGTCCTTGGTCGTCGGCGTGGGTCGATGAATCGGGAGGCGCATACAACAGTGGAGGAAGAACCGTCTCACATACCTTTGCAGATAGCTTCTGGTGAGCTTAATCAGAAGCATATGAGCTTATAATGAAACCATTTTGCTTAATTAATCTCTATTTTTGGGTGATTAGGTACTTGGATCAGCTTGGCATGGCATCAACCTTCAATCACAAGGTCTTCTGCAGACAGGCTTTGATTGGAGGAAACTACGCCCTTCTTAATACCACAACCTTCATCCCTAATCCCGATTACTATGGGTGAGAACAAGAACTTTGGTTGTAATTTAATGTTTTAGAAATGTTGATTAAGCACTAATTACAACTTAGCATTTGAAATATCCAGTGCTCTTTAGTGGCATCGGCTTATGGGACAAGGAGTTCTCTCCACCATGCAGCAAAACTCCCCATATCTGCGTGTATACTCCCATTGCTCCAAAAACAAGGTTAACCTTGCATTTTAGTCCCTCCAGACTCTGCCTCTCTGTTTCTGTGGTTAATTTATTAGCAACAGTTCATATAACAACTAATAGGTAAATTCTAGCAGCTGGGGATAACGTTGACGCTGATCAACTTATCGAACTCGACCTCCTTCGATGTCTCGGTCGTCAACGACATGAACCTCTATCCGCTTGAAAAGCAGGAAACTAGTGTAAATGTACGCGAAGAGTATCACCTGACACCGAAAGACGGTGACACCAGAGTGACGTACTGCTCCTAAATGGGTCACCATTGACGCTTACCAGCACTGATGACATACCGATGATGATGCCGATAACCGTTGATGCTTCCTCGCCAATCTGTGTCGCTGCACTGTCTATCGTCTTCGCTAGCCTACAGGATTTCAAAGCCCCCGCTTGCAACTAAGAGTCCTGCCCAGTACATTATATCTTATCTTCCTTTTAGTTTAATGCAGTGTAATTAGATGTTTATAATTTCCCACATTTTTTCAGAAAACTTTGATGCAATTCTCTTAGGGTTCGTTTGGTTGCAGGGTTGGACAGGGTTGGGTTGAGTTGAGGTACTATTCACAGGGGTACCCCCTCCTCACAGTTTACTATTCACCCAGCCCAACCCAACTCAACCCAACCCTGCCCAACCCTGCAACCAAACGAACCCTTAATTTGTTTTCTCGAATATCTATCCTTGGATATAATCGTTAATTAGAAAAAAAAGAGATTTTTACACCCATAACCTTGAGTAATTTGACAATAACATTCATAACCTTGCATAATCGCAAATTACATGAGAAACCCTCGATAGTCACTCCGTCTCACACTCATAACCCTCCGTTAGTTTAATATATTAAAGCAACTATATGAGTGAGTTAATCTAACCAATCTTCGATCTGACGGCTAGAATTAGCCGAAATTAAAAAAACGAAAGAAAAAAGAAATAGTCAGGTTTGTAGGGAGGATCCCGACGGGCGAGCAGCTTCATGTTGCATATCGCTCAGCGTCGGGGGAAAGGGGATGAGCTTGGTGCAGGGGGAAGCTCGTGCGGGGTGTGTGGGGTGGGGTGAGGATTGGGTTGCAGGTGGGTTCTTGGCGCGCGGGTGCAGGGGATGAGCCTGGTGTAGGGGAAAGTTTGCGTGGAGCTCGACGCGAGCGAGTTGGGGGGATTGCAGGTCGGAGGTCGACGCGCGGGAGTAGGGGGGAAGTTCGTGCGGGATGCGGGCGGGCAGGGGGGGGGGGGGAAGCTCGGCACGGATGGGCTTCGGGACAGGGGAAGGTCGGCGCGCAGGGGTGGGGGGTGGGGGGAGGGAGGGAGCTCGGCGCGGGTGGGCTCCAGGACGGGGGAAGGTCGACGCGGGGGGGGGGGGGGGGGAGGGGGGGTTGGGGTGGGTTTCGGGACAGTGGAAGCTCGACTCGCGGGGGCTCTGGGACAGAGGAAGCTCGACACGGGGGAAGCAAAGGTTGGGACTGGGGATGGCGGGCTTCGAGGCAGGACAAGGAGAAGACGATGATATCGGTTGTGGAGGTGCTCGACGGTGGGGAGGGATTGGGGTCTCGTAGAGGACTTGCTCGGGGGGGGGGGGGGGGGGGGGGGGGGGGATGCTTCGATGCATGGCATGGAGGAGGAGGTGGTGCTGGTCAACAGGGGAAGAGGAAAAGGATGGCATGTTTTGTAAATAAGAATGGATATTAAGGGTAGTTTTGTATTTTTTAACAGAAACCGTCAAACATAAAGGCCATCCCAAACGGAACATGACACGGGGTTATGTCATGTAAGAGTTAAGCATTACTCAGGGTTTTTCATGTAATTCACGATTATGCAGGGTTATGAATGTTATTGCGAAATTACTCAGGGTTATGGATGTTAAATCCCTAGAAAAAAAACCGTTCTCAATATTCGGGTGCGTCGTTATGTTGTGGTTTTACCGGTTTTACTACATGTTGGCACATCCTTCTACATCATATGAAGGAAAGGAACATCATGTGTTACGTTATGGTCATTTCACGCACTTAGGGCCCGTTCGGTAGGAGAATAAGCAGGAATAAGGATGGAGAATAAGGGCAATAATGGTCTATTCTCCGTTCGGCTGGAGGATAGGAATAAGGAAAATAAGGTGAAATAAAGATAGGTAAGGTAGGATAAAGATAGGAATAAGAGTAAAATAAGATGGAATAATGAGGAATAGTTGTACTACTGGGAACCGTGTCAGGAGGAGAATTGACTCCTTATTCCAGGCCTATTCTCCTACAAAACAGGGCCTTAAAAGCGAAGACAAGAATGATCTGTCTTCATCTTTATGAAAACCCATTATGGTTTGAACTAGGAGCAAAAAAGAGCCAAGTAATGGCTGACAAGAAGGCATTAACTACATCATTAGAGCTTATACAACAAACATATCTCTGATACTCAGCAAACACCTATTGCTTCTGTTGCCAAGCCTTCTATCTCGATCGCATGAACATCCTATAAAAGCACGTCCCGCAGAACCAGGTGCCAAAGCTACTTATAAGCTTCCTTGCTCGCAAAGATCGAGCAGTTGCAGCGTCTGCAATGACAGAACAGTTAGGCTGAATGTGATCACAGATACTCATACAAGTTAAAATGGATGGCAATTAAGTTGGCAACTACACTTCACTAATCGAATCGTAGCATCGAACCAACGATCGTATGGTACCTAGTGTGTTGATTGTGAACATATTGCACAAACACGAGATAGTACTAAGTTGGCTATGAGTTATGACACTTGAAGAGATCATCTGTCAATGTTCCAGTTCCACAATGGGATGCGTTCAGCGATGCGTCTTGGTAAATTAGAGGTATGAAGTGTTGAAAGATAGAGATTGGATTAAACAAAATCTTTACCATGCGAAGCTAAGTTGGGCTGTGATCAAATTTAATATCTGGATGATTGCAATTCGACTGAATGTGTAAAGGTCTGGTTTTGATTTTAGTTTCCCTATTATGGCTAAATTATCTCAGAAGTTCCGATAGAGAGAGAGAGAGAGACAGCTTAAAGCGAAATCTAAAAGTAAAAAGACGTGGTTTAATTCATGCAAAACTAAGGCATGTTTTGAATCAAGCTACTGCCAAACAAGTAAATCAAGAGATTAAGAACCGGACAGAGATGAATTATATTACCTCTGGTACAGAGAGCTCGAGCCGAAACTTGGGGCCATCGTAATGATGAAGAACCGGCCTAAACGAATCCTCTTCTAGGGGCTTGCAAACTTTTCGTACGCGGATCCTTACCTGGTATTTATACACACATATAAGAATATCCATACTGAACACAGTAACATACAGGCAAAAATAATGTGATTTTACCTGTGCAGGAAACCTGGATTCCTCTTTGCATTTCTTATCTTCCCAGGCTGTCGGATCGATGTTGGAACCACCAAAAGAAGCAGCCTATGGAATTCAAAAGATTAAATTTGAAAAGAGAAGATCAACCTCTTCTAAGAAACTGACCAAATTGAATCCTGAACTAGACTATACAGAGAACAAAGAATATGTAAAAATTTAAGCTTCCGTTAATGAAATTTTTAGATGTGCATATCAGCAAAAAAAAGAAATTTTTTTACAAGGTTTTTACTTGATGTGCATATCAGCAATGCTGAACCGGCCTAAACCGATCAAGTGCTGTATATACCTCAAAGATCCCATGTAGTTGATGCGTAGTTTAGTTGTAGAGAAAAGAGGCAGTCCGGGAGTTATAGCACGCACGGAATCCCGGTATCGTGGCGGCAAACCTAAACAAGACCGACATTAGATCTGCAATTGCAAGTACAGTTTACACTGTGTGATCATCAAGAACAGTTCAAATGGGCAAGTTTCTTTGAAAAAAATTAATAAAGGCAATTCTTTAAAGAGAGAATTTTCTCGTTGTCAGCACGTAATGCCATCAGGCTCTGCAATGCATCGACGCGAACGGTCAGGTTATGATTCAAGGCATCTCAACACACAAGCTATTCAAAAGATTCGTGATTAAAGTGTGCTTACCGAACAACTGTCGCTTGAGATCTTCCTGCATGGTATCGTTCTTCACACGAAGATGTAAGCCCCAAGAACCTCGTTCCTTGGCAGCATTTCAGCAGTTGGCAACGTCTTGAATCTTTTCTCCACATTGCTACCGATCTCTCTATTACTCTCAATACTTCCATACTTGACACTCATGTTAGTTCAGCTTGACGCTCATGTTGATATTCTGAAGGTGGTCGCTGTTGCTGCTGCCTTTGGCAAACATAGAATTCGTGGCATAGCCGGTCTGGTTGGTGCTCTTCCCCATTATATCGTTTGTCCTGAAGTTCGAATTAGACGGACCGGGACCGAAGGTGTCGAACTTGTTATCGTTCAGCCGGAGCTTTGCAATTGATTCCAGAGGAGATTTCAGCAGGTCAAGGTGTGTTCGTCCTCCCGACATTGGTTTTCGTGAGCTCGGCCAACTTGGATGTTACGACGGACCACTGGTGGTCTTCCGATACCTTCAGCTGTCCACGGAGCTCTTCTTCTAGCTGCCAAAAACCGTCCATCGAACCAAGCTCTCCTCGAACACTTCTGTAAATAGGAATTATGAACACTTCAAAACTGAAAGCTGTATTAATTCTGATTCTTTTCATAAAAAGCAAAATTTTATTAAGATCAACCATTGCTGAAAAACTGTCTCTAAAGTTATTGGGAATATTGTTTTTCTTGTACTTTTCAATGAATTCTTTATGCAAAAACTGAACCATATAATCAAATATCTATAAATACTTTCATGATGTATGCTGATAATCCAAAAAATCACTTCTCTCTGAAATCTCGAATTTAAAAACTCTCATCCAAACTCAGCATGTAAAACTAGGATTGTGAGACATCATAGGAATAAAATCGCAGAAATTCACTGCTGCTGAACTCCTTGAGAGATAAACAACATTCTTGAGTTCGAAGATTGATCGTCAATGAGGAAAAAAAACACAAATATCTTAAGAAAAAGAGCAAAAAATCAGAGTCTTGTAAAATTCGGCTTCCTTCAAAATTTCGACATGGACTCCAAAGCCCTCAGCGTTTTCTTAGTCGAGAAGTACTCTCTAATCTGAATTATAAAACCAAAATGGGAACTATCTAATCGAAATCTTCATAAAAAACCCATCTTTCCCCTTTAATTTCTTGAAAAAAGGCACGGTAAAATCGCTTCTGAGCACAACCTTAAATATCGCAAAATATTTAAAAATGAGAGACCATATACTTAATCAGCACTCCAGAAACCCAGAAAATAACTAGCATCATAAGCACGGCTCTTACACTATCTCAAAATCTATATCTATGATCCGGATTCTTTGAAAATAAAAATTTCACCTCATAACTAATCTGAGAAGCCCAACCAATGAGGCAAAAGTTCCAGAAAGGGTAGAAGAGCCTGCGATTTTTTTTTCATTTTCTCAATTTAAAAGCAGAAACACGCAAATCAACATGAAAAATAAGGCCAATAGAAGCACCATTGAAATCACAGCATGGTACTTGTAATCTCACGAGAACAAGAAGAGAAACCTTACGCAACAATGGGAGAGGGAAGCACCGGAAGAAGCTGAAGCCCCAAAGCTGACGGATCAAATCAGGGTCTCCAAAACCCTGGCTTTTCCAGGGGGGGGAGAGAGAGAGAGAGAGAGCGCACCTCTCTCTTGTATGCTACTGCTCGATGTCTCCGCCACCACATCTGGTATTTGGAACAGAAGATATGAGACTTTTTTAAGAATCATTCTTTGAATTAGAAAATGTCTTGTATCGTGGCCTTGCAAGTAAGGTTTTTTGAGACCGAATCGGACACCGAATCGAAAACCTTGTTGAAATGGTCGGATCGAGTCGAACCATTTAATCAAACCGCTTCAATCGAGTGATGACATCATCATTATTTAAAATCGGATTAAATCGGACTGGTGAAAAAAAAATGGTTGAACCAGCTAATCAAACCGAAACGAAATAACATACACACATACATATATATAATATACACTTAATATACTTGAAATATATATAAAATATATAAATAATATATATGTTTTACACTATACATAAAATATTTTTCTTATACACAATCAAATATCATATATATCATATATATACATATTATTTGGATTAGATGCTCTGTAACATGATAATAGTTTAATTATATTTAAAATCCAATACATGCAAAAAATTGTGTTAATGTAGTTGGTTAGATGTATAAAACATATAACCAAATGTCACGGGTTTAACCCCCACCCACTACCAACAAAATTTTTAAATAATATAAAAATTAAATGTGGTTCAACTTCGGTTGATCCTGGTTAAATTGGGTCAAAAAAATAAGTTGAACCAGACATGTTAATTAAAATTTGAATAATCAAACCGAATCGGTATAAACCGGTGAACCGGACATCGGTCGGATCGGCAGGTTTGGTCCGGTTTCAAAAACACTGCTCGCAAGTGTTATTAAATAATAACTTAGTTAAAAAAGGTTTTCAAATTTAAAATTAAAGGGGAAAATGTGTATGTCCTCTAGGAGAAGCTAACTTATCTCCCTTTGTCTTATTTTTCATGTTTTTTAAATTTTTTTAAAAATAAAAATCGTGTAAATTCATTATTAAATCCCTATATTATGTTATTAAAATTTCATTCAAAATAGAGACTCGTACAGCCTCCATCCAGACGAAGTCAATTTAAAAAATCCTGTGACCGTTAAAAAATGACTGTCTGGATGGAAGCCGTAAGAGTCTATGTTTTACACGAAATTTGAATGACCTAATATATACGGATATAGTGATGAATATTCACGAAAAAAATTAAAAAAAATAAAAAATAAAGAAAATGAGACAGGGAAGTTAAGTTAACTCCCGAGCAGCCGCATTTATCTCTAATGGTGCCAATTTGGAATCCGATGGCATCAACATTAAGATAATAATCTTTTTATTACAAAACGTTTTCATGATACCCAAATTTGGAGACCTTTTTACAAATTTAAGGGTAAACTAACAAAAACTCCAACTATGTGAATTTTCGAAGTATAGGCCTCATTTTTCAATTGTAATTAAGAAGGATCCATATAACGTCATGAGCTTAGATCTTTCTGTCGTTATTAAGGAAAATTAGTCCCGACAACTTAGTGAATTCGGGTTCAAATCTAACTCGTTAACAATCATCCACAATGCTTAAGCTTAAATTATCAAGTTGTAGTTCTCCACTCGTACATCACTTGTTAGTTTCCGATTTGGAAATATTTTTGAGTTACAACAGTCTGAATTAATTTTCAACTTTAAAGAATATAAAAGAATCGCGAAAGTTTATGGATAACTGTATTTTAGATAAAAAAAGATTGGACTCCCTTAAGTAATATTTGAAAAATAAAACCGAAACGATTTATTGTTGGATTTTTTAATTCATCCTAAAATTATATCAGGAAAAAATAAATAGTATATAATTAAATTTTCTAAATTTTCGATCGAGTTATATGTTGATCAGATGGTAGGACGGATCCTTTATTCTTAAGTTGTTTTAAAAATGAGAAACAATAATAATAGTACAAATAGAAACATAATTAATTATAACTATGATGTGGTCCTTTGGTCGGAAATTGCTCAAAATATAATTCATAAAAAAATGGAATTCTTTTAGTCCATTAGGATGATGGATAAGAAATGACAAAGTCCTCTCCCACTATAAATAGGATCGACTCTATGGATTTTTGATCAAGTCTATATTGAAAGATTCGACTATTTTTTACGTTGGTCGTCGACTACATAATGCAACCCCCACAATGAGGGATTTGAACTCCGATCTTTTAGATGATATGCGCACTGCACTACAACCATATCATTTAAGTGGGTACAAGAAATAAAGGAAGATAATATAACCATGATATGACTACTTCCTTTTTTAATAACTTAAGGATAAATTTAATCTTACCCGCATTCAACAAAAATATAAAATTTTACTTTCCTTCGAAAAAATATAAAAGAATGAACCGAAGGGTATAAAAAAGAGACTCAACTAGACATCAATGTCCCAATCATTCATTTTCGGATGTCTTATCTTATTACTTTCTTTGTCTCAAACACATGCTTCCCTAAATTGTCGCCATTTTTTATTTCGACGTTAAATCCTATAATTAAAAGTCAAATATAATTAAAAAATGAGATTGCTAAGTGAAAACAAATAAAGATGCCGAATAAGTTTATTCATCGGATTTTTAAAAATGTGATTTTTTTAAAAAGAAAACTGGGGAGTGATGGTGCACGTGACGCCGGTGTCGGTCGGGATGAGGCACACGTGACACATGTCGTCCTTTGTACCTTTTGTTCCCCAGTGTCCGTGGGTTTCACGTGCGGTAGCACGTGCGGTCAGCAATGGAAGAGATCCCACCTCACTCGACCACGTGTCCGAAGCTGGGGCCCACGTCTTAATTGTATAATATGTTTTTACTATTCATAGCCCTGTAAATTTATTATATTACATCAATACGCCTATATATATCATATTTACAACGAGTCCCCGAATTCTTCATTTTTGAAAAAAACCCTTCATGAAGTGTTTATATAAATACGAATGATATTTTTATAAGGGATTGGAGAGTTTACACTCATGTGTACGTAACTTTCCTATATCTACTACTTGTTCACTCAATTTTTTTTTTGAAATAGCTCTTTCGGGTATTTACTTAGAATATTAAGTGAAATATGTGTCTCAAATTCATGAAAAACAGACAATCCTAACATGCTTAACCACCATCCTAGTTGATCAGAAGATTGTTAGAGAACTCTTCTGATATACTATGCAAGTACAACACATTCGAAGCGGTTTTGCCCACGAGAAATAGAGTTTCTAAAGCTCACAGGCTTTTCACATACTCTTTATGTAACAATGTAAATGGTGAACGGGCCGACGTAACCATTCCTCGCTTCTTGTACTCTGTTATCATTAACTAATGGGAAAAACTCCATAATTTTAAAAAACTAAGACAAATCCTTAATGAATGCAAATCGCATTACTTGGAGAACAAAGAAAGTCTGATAATGAGGTAAACAATGAATAAGAAAGTTTATTCCTTATTTATGTTGCGTTGTGCTGGTGGGATAGACATGGAATGAGAGAAGATGTTGTTATTATTATTCTAATTTATTTGATTTTGTTGAGAATATTAATAGTGATAATTATTCTAGACTAAATGATGTGAATTAGGGATAAACAGTAATCATTATTGAAATGAAGGCAAATAGCTATTCAATGAATAGTTGAAGGAGGTAAAAGAACATGTAATATATTTCCTTGATCCTTATTGCCCGAGTATTACCATATACTCAAAATAGAAATGAATATATCCATACTCCATCCGTTCCGTACCAATTTTATACATATTTTGACATCATATTGATCTATTTTATATTGAATACGGATATGGATCACTTTGACATTTGTGAGTACTCATATCTGTATCCATACATATTTTAAATATATAAATATAATTCAATATTTATTTATAATTATATGTAATAGAATTTTATATCTACACTAACCTTATTTAATATAACTATGATGCAATAAATAAATTTAGTATATTTTGTTCACGAGAAAGCCATTCGATACACGTATGTCAAAGCTAATAAATATTAAATAGTATCTATGCTATTATTTGTATTCAATTTGTATATGCTTTTAAATATACAATTAACATTATTTTCTTATCTATTTGTATTGAAATATGAATATGTACTCATATTTTATGGATAATTATATGGTAATACATATAGGATCTATTCGAGTAGGGGGTTAACCTCTACTTTTGGAGAGGTTATCCCCCAAAACACATCTCTCTCTTTCTTGTGAAGTCCATTCTCTCTCTCTCTCTTATTTAATATATTAAATAATTTATTTTGCTTTCTTCTAATATAAAAATAATATATTATACCATCACCTAAAAATTATAAAATACTCAACTTCTACTCACTTTTTCAAACATCAATACAATCGCATCACAACAACTACTAGCTTTTCCGAACTTTATACAATCATATCACAACAAACCCTCTCAACTCCAAATCATCTATCCAAATACCAAACCACAAAAATACGTTACTCTCCTCCAGATTACCTCGAGGTAACCCTCTATCCAAACGATACGTATTCAACCATTTGCATCTCTAGATCTTTTACTTCTTTAAGCCCTCACATCCAATCTGACTACGATTCACCAAGCAAAATTGTCGGATTCGAGGATATAAAAAGGGCTTTGTAAGATCAGGTTGTTTCCCGGCCGTCAGATTGAATTTCAAGGGCATAGATGGTATTATGATATACCTACACGAGGGATCTGAACTCGATCGGAGTGTAGGGTTCATTAAAGAACCGCATCTATACCTTCGGCGCAAACGACGCTTATAGCATCCCCTAAATGTAGAAACTCCTACGTCAACAGCCTAAAAAAGATTAACTTTGAAGATTCAGTTAACCATGGCTGAATCCAACATAGGAGGCCACCAATGATCTTTAAAAAATAAAAACCATATATCATTATATTTTAAAAACACAAGATCTTAAATTCTTAATGATGATAATTTTAGATGGTAGTTCGGAAAACAATGTTCAACCACCAGACTATTTAAGTGGATCGATTATCTAATAAAAAGAAATGAGAACGCCTGAAATGCTTATAAAAGATATACGTAATGCTTGCAACTTAAGTTAAGCATAATATTGTACCTAGAAAAGTATCTATACAACATAAGTACGGTTGACATGTACCATCTGTTCAAACTCTTTGGAAAAGTAATGTGATATATTGCTGTTAACCAGCATAACTATGTATACCTAGCAAAGTATATCCTCCAACTACGACGTAAGTACATTCGACGTATACCATCTTTTAACTATTTCTCTTACTATTAAGGTTAACCACACCTGCATAACTGTACGTATTTGTGTCATGTGGATGAAGCAACCATCTCTTAGTCATCATCATCATCGCTGATCCAGCCATAGCAAGGGGGGCGTCGCCGTCTTCATTGATGACATGAACATGAGCTCATAGAGCCATCGTGTGTGTCTTCCCCTTCTCTTCCGCGTTGATCCTAAGAAAGCAATTTCGCATTGTTTCCAAGAAGTTAGCACTTCCACATGATTAGAGTTTCACAAACATAATAATACTGATTATTCATAAACAGTATCAGAAAAAAGAAAAGCCATACATCACTTAGGGGTTCAGATGGAAGGATTGCGCCCTTTTCAGTTTCTTCGACGTGGTTGTCATCAACCTAAAGAAGATTTGAGAAGAAAAGGTTTTCACATTTATCATAAAGACAATCTCAAAAGACGAGCAGCTTTTCCATTTGAAAATATTCAAGCACAAGAAAACCCCTTGGTGCGAAGAAACCTACTCTTCCGCGTTGATCCTAAGAAAGCAATTTACATTGTTTCCAAGATGTTAGCACTTCCACATGATTCGAGTTTTACATACATAACAATGATATATAAACAGCATCAGAAGAAAGAAAAGGCTTACGTCACTTCTAGGTTCAGCTGGAAGGCTTGCGTCATTTTCAGTTTCTTCGACATTGTTGTCATCAACCTAAGAAAGATTGAAGGGAAAAGGTTTTCACATTTATCATAAAGACCATCTCAAAGGACGAGCAGTTTTTCCTTTTGAAAATATTCACGCACGAGAAAATCCATTAGCGCAAATAAACTTACTTGAAAATGCAAGACAACATTGAAAGTGAGATGTTGAGATCTGTATTGTTAGCCCTACATCTATGGGTATTCCGGATGACTTACTATCTAGGAGTCGTCCTCCGTGTAACACTAACCATAGGCCTTCACCTATATAAGGAGTCATAGGGTCTTCTTTCTCTATAAGAAAACAGTTACAACATTCGACTTAGTATCAGAGCAGGTTCCATTCCATTGCCCCCCCCCAACCCCGCCCACCATTCGTCGAATTCCGCGAAGCCCCCCCCCCCCCAAAAAAAACTTCCCAACACAGTCCCATCCGTTGCCATACACCATTCAAGAAGGCACCATCTTACAGCTCCAACCCTACCCAATAGTGTATTATCGCTCGGTATCTCTCTGCTCACCACCAAATCGATACCCAACCGCCACCATCCAACCCCTGCTAGTATGATCTAATCAAGTTCCTTTTCATATCCTTCCTCAATAGGTATGCCACTATAATCCGAGATGTCTCAATCCGAAGTGACATCCCAGGGATATGATGGATGGAGCAACCGTCTACCCTCATTTTGCTCGATCCTCAAGTTGGGCAAGACCAATTATCCCAAATGGTCCTGCATGTTCCTCATGATCATGCGTGGATACAACAAGGAACATATTTTATTGGAGCCAGAACCTATTGAAAAGACATGAAAGTACACCGCTTGGGAAAAATGATGGAATGGACGGTTCTTGGATAAGCGTCATCAACAGGATTGCAGATGAGTTGGTGTGCTACAATACCAAGAATGACATGTAGACTTCTATTCAAGCCACATATGGTCAACAGAAGAATTCATGCAGAATGTATCAGACGTATTTTGACATGCTCAATATGAAGCAAGCAAGCAAGTCGTCCACTAGATGAGTACTCTCTTAAAATCCACGTTTGAATGATATAATGCATGCATTCCAGGGTGAACCTACCCCAAACAGAAAGAACATCACCAACATATTCCTATCTTGGTATTTCTTGCAGAAATAGATCCGGGCTATGCTGCAGCTCGCGACCAGATGATCATTGTTGTTGTTCTTCCCATTATTGAGGAGGCTTATAGTACCATCAGTCGCTAGTCATCCCCACTGCTCGCATTACTATGAAGGTTCAGGGACAGATCTCTGCATTGGCTGCCTCATCCAGGCGTGGGGGTCGTGGCTCCTTCCGGGGTCGTGGTCGCTTCGGAACGGGACGAGACCGCAACACCATTCAATGTACCTACTGTCACAAGTATGGACACACAAAGATCTTTTGTTACACTAAATTGTGTTATTTAGCGCCCTTTCTCATAATACTACTAAGGGAGATGTCCCTCCTATCAAAGTTCCTCAAAGGGACTTTAAAGATCTGATGCAACGTCTGAATATGCCCACTCGAGCGAATCTTCCCACTCCACCCAGAGTGATAATCCAGAAAATGATGCAATTGCTAATCAAAGTGGTTGATTGATACAGGTGCATCCACTCACTTATGTGGGGAACATACTCATGCATTAGATGCACAAAGTCCAGTCGAGGTGGATTGTGCAAGTTGATGATGGCAGATTTTCTCATATAAAAGGAAAAAGAAATGTTCATCTTACTCCTAACATCAAGCTCAATGATGTTCTAATTGTTCCAGAATTTCCCATTAGACTACTTTATGTTAATCAGATTTGCAAGGAGCTCAACTGTCGGGCAATATTTGATGTAGTTTCTTATATTTTTATGACATATTGACTGGGAGGATGATTGGTATGGACCGTGAAGAAGGAGGTGTCTACCCTATAGTACAATCATCTGAGACTGCAGCTTACTGTGGGATGTCTTTTTCAACGTCATCTGGTGCTCTTTGGCACAAATGTTTGGGTCACTCATCCCTACGAAAGCTTCATCGTGTTCTTCCCCAGCTTCCTCCCACTGCCAGCCTAGAGTGTGAGGCTTGCCAAATGCGGAAGAATCACAGGAGTTCCTTTCCGTCATCTGGGAATGTCCATTATGTTATTCTCTTTGAGCTTGTTCATCTAGATGTTTGGGGACCTAGTCGATATCTCGATTGTCTATGAAACCGTATTATCTAGTCATAATAGATTATTTTTATCGTGTGTCATGGACATTCTTAATGAAAAATAAGTTTGATGTCTTTTCCATTATTACTCTCTTTATAAATGAGATAAAGACCCAATTTGGTACAACCATCAAGATTCTTAGATATGATAAATGATAGGAAGTTTCTTTCTTATGGCATGCAATTAATCTTCTCCACAAATGGGATTTTACACCAGACTACTTGTGCTCATACTTCTTAATAGAACTACGTGGCTGAGCGTAAGCATAGGCATATCCTTGATATTGTGCTTACACTCTTGATTGACTATCACGTTCCATCTACTTATTGGGGTGATGTTGCCCATACCGCTACATATCTTATAAACGGAATGCCTTCCACCACCATTGATGAGAAGGTTCCGATTGAGGTTCTTTTGCAAGGAAAGGCTTGTTTCATGTTCCTCCCAAGGTGTTCGGATGTGTCGCCTTTGTTCATATTCTCGATTCTGTAAGGGACAAGCTTGTAGCAAGAGAAATCAAATGTGTTTTCCTAAGATATACTAGGAATCATAAAAGGTATAAATTCTACGACCCTTGCTCTCGAAAGCACTACATCAATGCGAATGTCACCTTCTTTGAGTCTCTTCCATACTACTCTAGTTCCGGCTCTCATGTTCCTCTGCCACATGCATACAACACTCCACTTCATGTCCCCATTCCAAAATGATGATTTTTACAGGAGTACTGCTCCACAGGGACACCTCCCTTCTGAGTCGACACCATCTCCTCAGATATGTCCTTCGACTGAGGCTTTACAAACTAACAATCCTGCTATATCCATGGATAAAAACATAAGTACTATCAGCAGTTCTATAAACGCTGACGTGGATTAGCCAATTACTCTAAGGAAGGGGACAAAGCAATGCCCATCTCGATACAGTACGAAACATCCAATCTTTGTTGTAATGTCCTTTTCTAGACTTGGCTCCTCCTACAGACAATTCGTCGAAGCAATCTCTGATGCAGTTTTCCCTCGTACACATATTGAGGCCCTTCGAGATTCCCAGTGGCGCTTAGCAATGAAGGAAGAAATGGTTGCATTGATCTCCTGCAACACATGATCACTTGTAGAGCCACCCGGCAATTTCAGGATAGTAGGGTCAAATAAGTTTTCATGATGAAGTACACTCTAAATGGCTCAATTTCCTGTTACAAGGCATGCCTAGTCGCAAAGGGGTTCACCCAGACATGGGGTTGACTTCTTTGACACTTTCTCTCTGGTGGCTTGTCTATCCACTATATAAATTTTAGTGGCAGTTGTAGTATAGCTTGATTGACCATTACACCAGCTTCATGTGAAGAATGCATTTATGTATGGTGACCTTCAGGAAACAGTATGCATACAGCAACCTCCACGCTTTGAGTTTCAAGGGGAGTGTCAGAAGGTGTGACTTTAAGTAAGGCCATTTATGGACTCAAATAGAGCCCTCGCGCCTGGTTTCAAAAATTGTCAGAAGTACTAGAAAATTTGGGGCTCATCAGATCTTCGACAGATTACTCTTTATTCGCAAGAAAGAATGGAAGAGGAACAGTGGCAATGCTCATCTGTGTGGATGATATCATCCTCACGGGAGATGACTCCAATGGTATTTGGAAGTTAAGAAGCAGCTAGCTGAACAATTGTGATCAAAGACTTAACTTAGGGCCACTACGATACTTTCTGAGGATTGGCATTGCTAGGTCCAAGCGAGGATTAGTCACGTCACAACAAAAGTATGCAACCGGACTGCTTCATGAAACATGGATGCTGGGATCAAAGCCTGCACAGATACTTATGGTTCCTAAGGGATGCATCTACCAGAAAGAAGAGATCGAAGATACTGGTCGATATAGGCATCTAGTGGACAAATTGCTCTCTCTTACCATCCCTCGACCAAATATATCCCTAGCCATTGGGAAATTAAGCAAGTTTATGGATGCACCCACTACAACTCACTTCAATACATGCAAGATGGTTTTACGGTACATCAAGTCTTCTTCTGGGAAAGGTCTACTCATCACCAAAGACAACAACTTAGATCTTACGACCTATTCAGATGCAGACTATGAAGGATGCATGATAGACAGAAAATCTAGTACAGGTTTTTGCACTTACTTAGCAAGAAACCTTGTCACATGGAGAAGCAAGAAACAACTAGTGGTGTCACGCTCAAGTGTTGAGAGTGAATATAGAGCCATGGCTCAAGTTGTTGCAGAACTAGTATGGATTCGATCCGTACTTATAATCTTCATGTCACTCCTATCAATACCATGAAACTTAGATGCAACAATCGTGCAACAATGCATACAGCCAACAACCCTATGTTCCACGAACGTACCAAACACGTAGAAGTTGGTTGCCACTACAGTGACTACATTTGAGATCTAATACAGAGAGGGTTGCTTCATATTCACATTGTACCATCTATTGAGCAGACTGCATACATGTTTACTAAGCCACTCACACACACGCAATTCGAGAAATGTTGCAACAAGCTGAGCATGATTGATGTATATGCTCCAGCTTGAAGGAGAGTTTTGAGCGTTGTATCGTTAGCCCTAATTCTAGGGGTATTCCTGACGACTCACTATCTATGATTCGTCCTCTGCGTAATCCTAACCCTAGGACTCCATGTATATAAGGATCCCCAGGGTCTTATTTCTCTATAAGAAAATAGTTACAACATTCGACTTAAGATATAGTGAGAATCCCATGTTCGTATCCCGAAAATGAACCTTTAGTTGTTCCAAAGTAATCCTGTAGAATATGACCCTTACATTGTCTTTGCACTATATCACTCGTACATAGATATTGTTAACTTGCTGACATTTCCTGTGTAAACACAAGGGAGATTCGGTTTCGTGATACTGTCACACTCGTTTTTACCTTAACATAGGTTGTAAGTAGAGTTCCGAAGGTGCGGAAGTCTGTACTGACATTTAGTAAACAATCTGAGAGTCAAGAAAATGGGTTCTGATTTGACAAGCTTTTCCTTGGCTCGCAACTACATTTATGAAGATTTTGGACTGTAGAATTGGAATTCCCTTAAAGCATTGCAAGAAAGATGAACCAAACCCTATGTCCATCGCAAACTACATTTTCCCTCTCACAACCCTGGTGAAGGGACTTTCTTTCATAATAAGTTACCATGGCTGAATAGAGAGGAATGAACTATTAACTTGATTTTCGGGACAAACCATTTGAAAGCTCCTCACTGAATAGCACCACCTAAATTATGGGAACAACTGACATAGCCACAAGGGGTAAGTCCTTTGACAATGGAAACGGGATATCTCAGGATAACAAATAGTTCAAAGATGCTAATAAAAAAGGCAGTGCCTTTTTTTAATGGCAAATGCACCAGCCACATTCTTGGACCTAACAAACCAATTCGACCAGATTCAGGTAGCCTTCGTCAAGAAGTTCTTCTATTCCCCTGAAACAGGCAGTAGCATGCCGTACACCTGAGTTCGGAAGATGTATGGGCAGTAGCATCCGATGCATTCGAGTTCAGAAGGCGTGAGCGGATATGGAATTTCCATCGGCTTATTCCCTTGCAGAAAGGGTCCACCTTCAGTTTCAAGAAGGCTGCAATCATGCTTTGAATAGGTATTAACAAAGCTGATAGCAGTTGTTTTAATGGTATTTAAAGGTTTTTTCTTGTCATCTGGCACCTTTTGAGCTTCAGCTATTTCTTCAAACTAACATGCAATGACCTTCTCAGTATCATATGCAGGGGCAATACAATTTTATATTTTGTGTGTGTTTTCTATACTGAATGAAATTTAGATGACAAAATCTTCAAATTTTGCAATACTAACAGGCTGATTTGATTTTTCTGCTCGGCGCTCCAAAATGGTTTCAATAAGGAGCTGATAAGATCCCTCCTCAATGAAAGTCCAACCTTCATCTCCACCATAGACCTACAAACAGAACAGAGAATGAACATCTATATAGGAAGATATCGATAATTTATTTGGGGGGGGGAGATGTTTGGTTCTCTCATAAAAAAATGAGATCTGCATATGGAGTGGGAAAAGAATGAAATCCCAAGCTGAACACCTTTAGAAGTTGATTAACAGTTTTGGAGATTTCTTTTGAGGAGAATCCAAATGGGCGCAATGAATCAATGGCTGCATCAATACGTCGAAGCCCCACCTGGAGCAAATTCAATTTTTTCAGGCTAAAATATATATTACAAGTCGTATTCTCAGAGTGAGTGGGATCCTAGAAAAATCAGAAGAGGAAGAAATAACCTTAGCATGTTTTCTGGGTGGCATAATTCAAGTGATATGAGCAAGATTTGTTGGAAAAAGATCGACAATCTCCCTCTACTGTTTAGACAGGTAAAGGGATGCTCAAAGGAAAGTGCTGCATTATGGATGAGAGCACCCGTGCTCAGTTCCAAAGACCACGTGCTTACAACATACTGCAGGATAACAAGCTTAAGAAACAAGAAAAAAACGCAGGAAAGCAGATGCTGAAGCAAAATGCAGCAAAAGAATTATAACTTATTAGTGGCAACTAATATTCCTCTTATAAAAACGCACTCCAATAAACATAGGCAGATGTTATGGTGATTGAGGCTCAAAGAGTTGAAGCTTAGCTTAGTATTTATTTTTTATTACTTGAAATCTTTGTGCAAGAAAATCCCCAAGTCATGTCATTCATAAAGTACAAAATAACTCGCTCAGAATTAAATTAGTCAACTAACCCTATCTTCATTAAACTAATGTCACCTTAAAGTAGATTACAGACTTCAACCAGTCAACTACTCTTGAAATGCTAACTTAGACATTCTGAGACTACTAGTTCCAATCGTCTAAATCTATGTTCTAGTCGATTAATCAAGTTTGGTCAACTAACCTTGAATGTCAGCCCACTACTTTCACTCTAACATTCATCTGTACTTATTGCTTGATAGTCGATCAAATTACTTGTCATGAAACTTAGATTCGGTAGTCTACTCTCAATATTCTCAACCAACGAGTAATCTTTGTTGGTCGAGTAAAAACTGCCACAATCAAATAATCCCATAGATAGTAAAGATTGAATATTCAAGAAAGCATTTGTTAGTCGCCTGACTCTGAAAATCAGTCAAATAACTTGAAGATCAGATTACTAATTTATTGACCTGTTGACTGCTTTTTGTCAGGTTATTAACAATTAGAGATTAATATTGACATAAATCTAATTAGTCCTAACTGCTACTGAGACACATTTACGTCTATAAATAGGTCCATGGTGACCCTTGCAACATACAACATTTGATCTAGCCTCATCTAATCATTCACCAAGCTCTTTAAACTGAATGCTTTGTTTTAGCTTTGACAAGTCATTATAGTTTAACTTGTATACAAATCCCCGGTTGTGAGTTTCTTACTCTGTGGGTGATAAGATCTTTCTTTGGAGCTTTCCAAAAAGGGGAATTATTTGTACGTGAGATTGTGCTATCCTCGGTAGGAAGTAGTGCAGTTGGTGGAAGTAACTTCACCATGAGAGAGAGGGAGAAATCATAGAAAGGCATGTTCTGAATCATGATTTTAACCCAGCAGGGTTCTTATGTTAAAAGCAACTTGCAAATGTTGTTTGCTTGCTCTTTCTCTCATCTCCTAATCCTAACTTAATTCATACTAGTTATTTAAAATATATATCATCCTATCCGATCCCCATTCTTATGTAAGATTTCAAGAAATCTTTAACCGAAGAAGGAGAGGAAAGGAAAGAGCATTCGGTATGTTCTTTTTATTGCAAACAGGCAGTAAGAAGAATCCACCTATAATTGGAATAAACCACGAAAATAACCTGCCATTTAAAAAAAATGACAATATGTCTACCAGCGTGTAAGACCAACTTAATTGCATCTCTTCCTTCACATTAATAATATACTGGACAATGACAATTAATCCAACCTATGTCCGGCAACAACATAACAAAACCAGGATGGTAGCATGTATTATAAAATTGATAGTATACAAATCGCTTGTAAATAAAGAAACATGTTATTTTGATAATTCAATTATAAATTAATTCCCGTATTTTTCCAATATTCATCACTTCTAATGTTATACTAATTATGTGGGTTTACGCACACAAAAATGGGCTTCCTATGATCATGTAATTTATATGGGTGGAATTGTAGTAACTCAAGCCTCCGCCCGAGCCTAGTCGGGGACAGTTAACCTCACAAGTCATCAATTATGGGGCTAATTGAACACGATGCAACCTATGTAATGCTTAGGCCATAGTTGTCAAATGTTAATCTGTAATATCATACAACAAAAATGGTGAAGCCTTCTCCCACTATAAGTAGGGTGGGCTACACGGATTCTTGCTCAAATTCACGTTGAAAGATTCAACTATTTTTTATGCTTTTTGTTATAGAAATATTTCTTATTTATGTATCGTTTCCTTATGTTTATTTATGTTCTGTTCTCCTATATAATGTACCCATAGGTCTCTCCTCTATATAAGAGAGCCTAGGGTTCCAAGGAATAAATAACTGGCTTATTTTTTCCCAATATGGTATCAGAGCGGTGGTTCTAGGCCGGAGCTCTCGTATCCTAACCCTAAACCTAATCCCCTCCATCAAGCTTCCTCCATCTCGACGGCACCACCCCCTTCCTCCTCACTTTCTTACACGCGGCGACACCAGCCCCCATCTCCCTCTTTCTCGGCGACAGCGGCGAACCCTGCCCCCTCTTCTCTCGGCGACCTACGTAGGCAAGCTATCATTCGGTGATGGCTTGCACAGCCCTCTTGATCGTGGAGCCCCTTTGTGGATCTTCTCTATTGGTTGCTCGTGTAGAGACTCGATCGTGGTGATGGGTTTGAGTGCATAAGTCTACATATGTATTCAAATCCACATATGTCTGTGTAGAAAATCATCCTTTAGTCTACAAAACCCTAGTAATCTTCATCCGCCAATATGTTAGAAAACAAACTCGAAGTACTCGCCACAGGCGCTTTCAGAGGTCCAACACCAATTGTCAAGATGGACAGGACGAACTATGAACTCTGGACTATGCAATTCATGAGCCTTATGAAGTCTAATGGTAAGAAGCATATTCTTACCGAGGAGCTAGTGGAGAAAACTGGGGTTAACGCCTCGTGGGAATCGGATGATGCATATGCCAAAGTTTGGCTTTCAGATATGTTGGAGTATTTGGTCGTGTGCCACTTATATTGTAGATGGGTAAATGGATCACTCCATGATCCATTTACCTCATCCAAAGTTTAGTCCTACATCTACCATCTGTGGGATGTGGAAACTCAGTGGGGGCTATATATACACCCCCACACCCATTGTATCCAGTGAGAGAGTGCACTGCATATATCAGCCCTTTTATGTGTTCTCCCGTGGTTTCATCCCGCTCATTAGGGAGTAGATTCCACGTTAAATCCATGTGTTATGCAAGTTTTATTTCTTTACTCTCTGATACTCGCTTCGCATTCCTATTTTCTAACATGGTATCAGAGCGGGTTCGATTCTCGAAGATTTTATTCTTGAAGATTTATATTTGTTAGTAGTTCAAGATTCAATTTTTTTGATGTGTTGTACTTAAAGAATTATTTGTTCAAGTTCTAGAGTTTGATCTTTGATCACTGGATTCGAAAAACCCTTGATCTGATGATCTGCGATGCTTGGCGGTTCCATCCTTGGAACACTAAATCATGAAACTCTTCTCAGCATTCTTGTGGCACTCTGCATCTTTAGCCGCAAACAGGAGCTCCTAATCTCAATGCCTTCTCTTGCGCAGAGCACCTTCGCGCCTCTTGATCAACCCAGTGCCAGGTCGGCCCTTAGATGCAGATCCCAGAATATCGAAGGTGGATGTAGAGTTCCTCCTAATCGTATGTGCCTCTTGATTAACTCATCGACGATGGGTGTGATGGGTGCCATCTCCCAGGCGGAGATCATCACAGATGGAGAGCTCCCAAGCGGAGGTCTCGAAGTCCCCTCTGCTCCTTGCGCCTCCTCCTGTCTGCAGAGCAACCCTAGCCACCCTTTCAAGCGGAATCCGCATAGCGCACAGGCACACCTCTCAGGTGTCGTACGAAGACCCTTGGCGATGTTGTGACTGGCGATGCACGGTTCTTCCTAGCACACATACAACACCAATTCTTCAAAGCCAAGCGGCGACATTTTCTAGAGAGGGTTCCCAAGTGGGAACCCTAAATAGAGGGTAAGTCCCAAATGGGCCGATCTGTGTTATTTAAAAAAATGAATAAAAAAAGGGAGAGAGGGGCGGGTCGTTAAAAAAAAGAAATTTTTTGAAAGAGGCCCATTGTCAAAAAAGGGGGGGATTGGCCTCATTTACAAAAAAAGGGAGAGTCGACTATTAGAAAAAAATAGCCAAGCTTAAAAAAATGAGAGAAAAAGCATAAAAAATGAGGCACGACTTTTTTTTTAAAAAAAATGATGGCTATTAAAAAACAAAATTTGATTTAGCTAGAAAAAATGATTAAAAATGGAAATTTCATTGAGAAAACTAAAAAAAAATGTGATAGCTTATGTTGTGTTTTTCCCCCAAATTTCTTTTCTTCTCCCAACATAGTCGATGACATATTTCGACTAGTATACGAGAAAGGGAGAGTATTGTGTAGAGTCACATGTCAGATGCCAGATTTCCAAGTCAATCAGATTGTTCAGACTCAACATCAGATTGGTTCGGAGTCCTCAGTTTCAGACATGCACATGTATGCGGTCTTCAGTAGATGTGCACATGTTTGCCATCATTGTTTGTAGTCATCATCATTCTTGTTTCGTCGATCAAGGTTTTCATGTGTTCCATAGGGACTCCTAAGTACATATCACATTCCCTAAGCCATGTGGGCTAGGGTTTTCATGTGGTTTCATAGGGGACTCCAGAGTAAAGAACTATTGTCTAAGCCGGATGGGAGAGACCCAGTACTCCAATGAGGAGACTTCTTCAGACTCCATTTTCCAGCAATCGTGAACTCCGACGAGGATTGCACTCCATGACTTTTCAGTTCGACCCTTTTCAGAGATGGAGCAGTTGTCCACATGTTGTAGCGGACCAGAGTTCTCCATGTAGAGACTCATTCTTCGGTTGTAGTGACTCTGATAGGCACAGTACAAAGCATATACTCTCCAACGAGGAGATTCAGTTGACTCACACTCCAGCCCGTTCGTCCTCCTCACCTGCACGACATGAGAAGCAATGTCCTCGACAGTAGCTGGCAGTTTGAGTTGATATTGTATGTAGTGTCATGTAGAGCGAGTTGAGATTTCTTTGTCTGTCCAAGATAAGCATTGCATGCTCTAGCTTGAGGGGAGTGTTAGAGTATTTGGTTATGCGCCATTTATATTGTAGACGGGTAAATGGATCACTCCAGGATCCATTTACCTCATGCAGAGTTTAATCCCACATCCACCGTCTGTGGGATGTGGAGACTCGGTGGGGGCTATATATAGACCCCCACATCCATTGTATCCAATGAGAAAGTACAATGCCTATATCAACCCTTTGAGGCATTCTCCCGTGGTTTCATCCCGCTCTTAAGGAGTAGGGTTCCACGTTAAATCCTTGCATTCTTCAAGTTTTATTTCTTTATTCTATGATATTCGCTTCTGCATTCATATTTTCTAACAAGGTACACTGACGATAGAGATCACCGATGATGTGTTACATCAGCCCACTGCTAAGGCGACGTGGGATATCCTCACAGCAACATATTCTCACTCGAGGAGTGAGACCAAGATTCTCCAACTTCAGCATGATATATTTATTGTCAAGCAAAATGGAGGGTCCTTTCATTCGTTGTATACATCCTTGCGTGGGATGTTTGAGAAGCCCCACAGCTTCATGCCTCTCATGGCTACTCCTGAGCAGCAGAAGACATATAGGAATGCTACTATGGTTGGTGTATTCCTAGAACCCTTGATCTTGAATATGATGTTGCACGCTCCCAGATTTTCGCGGATGTTACTATTCCTCCTATGGAGGAATCCTTCCGCACGCTTAGCAGGATTACTGTTCCGTCTATTGCTACTGGTCAGGTGTCTTCAGCAACGGTAGCCTCCTGAGGTAGAACAGTCTCCTCTTTTTCCGTGGACGTGGACCTCGAGGTAGAAGAGGTCGCATTTGTCAGCCATGCACTTACTGTCATCGTCAAAGTCATACATAAGATACATGCTACTCTAAGCATGGCTTCCCTGCATCAGATCGCATCGCGGAGCAAGCTGACTCATCTAATATTGCTTCTTCAGATCAGAGATATGATGAGCTAGTTTCTCGATTAAGGGATATTATGCCCACATGAGGTTCTCCTCGTCTGCTCCAGATGTTGTTACCTCTGCCAGTGCCAATACCTCACGTAGCATATTTACCTTTAAATCTTGTCATAGGCATGATATTACATATTGGATTATGGACTTTGGGGCTACACATCATTTGTGTGGAGATAGAGATCAGCATACAACTTACAGACAGATCCTTCCAGGTAGGATAAAAGTCATTGTTGATGGGACTCACTCCCCAATCACTGGACAGGGGGAGTGTAACTTGATACCTTCGATGCGACAACAGAATGTGTTGCATGCTCCAGATTTTTCTATGAATCTATTGTCCATTACTCAAATTACGAAGGATTTACATTGTAGAGTTGTTTTTGACCCATCGTCTCTTATTTTTCAGGACATTCTTACGGGCAGGGTGATTGATTGTGACCCTGAGTAGGGAGGTCTCTACTGCCTTGCCCGAACCCCATGTGATGGGCTTTCCTCTAATTCCACAGGTATGTTTCACTATTCATGTGGCATTTGTGCTTCGATCATCTTCCTCTTCAAAAGCTGCGTCAAGTTCTTCCTCATATTTCACCTTGTTCCTCTTTTGAATGTGAGGTGTGTCAGTTGGGAAAGCACCGTCGCTCGGTGTTTCCCAGTAGTCAGAGTCGGAGCAGTAGCTCTCCTTTTGAGTTGTTTCATATTGATATTTGGGGTCAAGTCGTGTCCCTGATCATCGAGGACACAGATTTTATTTATTTGCAATTGATGATTTCTCGCATCTGCCATGGGTCTTTTTGTTGAAGAATAATAAATATGAGGATGGGAATATCATTACATGATTTATAAATGAAGTGCATAATTTTTTTCTTCGGTTAAAATTGTGAGAACTGATAATGCATTGGAATTTTGTACTCGTGCACTCTTGCAATTTTTTATTTCTCGCGGTATCATTCATAGGACTTCTTGTGATTATACCTCTCAGCAGAATGGAGTTGTTGAGAGAAAGCATCATCATTTACTTGATATCATTTGTACGATTCTTATTCAGAGTCATTCCCCAACTTCATCCTAGGTGGTGTAGTTCTTACGACATGATATCTTGTGAATCACATGCTCTCGTCTGTTCTAGGTGAGAAAATTCCTTTCTTTATAGCATTTCCTGATAAGGAGTTATTCTCGCTTACTCGACGTGTCTTTGGTTCTACGACGTTTGTTCACCGGTTGTCTCCAGGTCTTGACAAGCTCTCTATTGATGTCAAGTGTGTTTTCGTTGGGTACTCTAGGCCGCAGAAGGGGTATAGATGCTATGATTCACTTGACAGAAAATATTATGTTAGCGCAGATGTTACATTCTGAGTCGGTAATGTATTTTTCCCCTACATGCGACAGGTTGACTTCTTCTGATTCAAATGGTGAAATTTATATGCCACCACGTCCACCCACGCAGTTATACCACCACCTCCATCATCTCCTACCACACCTCAACCGTCACCTCCTACTTCTCTGTCACACTCGCCATCGTTACCACCTTCACCACACTTCTCCCATCTCCCATTGCTGTCGTTCCACCTATACCACGCTTCTATACCCGTTAGCCTCCTTCTCATGGTCAACGCCCGTAATCCAGTACGACCAAGGTACGTTAAGATTATATTGTTTCTAATGATGGGTCTGACGAGGCTTCTGAATAGATGTTATGCAGGAAAATTTACAAATTATAGAAGTTCCCAATGATATAGATGTTCCTATTGCACTTTGAAAAGCGAGGTGTGCTCGTGTCTCACACCCCTTGCCTCTCAGGTTACGTTTCACCGCCTTACAGGGGAATTTTGAAGGTTTGTTATTGCTCTATCTGACGTAGACATACCACGGAATTATCAGGAAGCCTTGAAGGGCAGTCGATGGCGTTTAGTTATGACGGAGGAGATGGTTTCTCTTAGTGTTCGGAAAGTCGGCCCAGGCGGCCGCATATGCGGAGGCGGCCCCCCTACCGCATCGAGTATACTATACTTGCTCAATATGCGGGTTATGGGGTATACTCGGTCGAGTAATCCGCATATGCGGCCGCATACGCGGTCACATATATAATAGAGGTAACTCTCTGCTTATCACCACCTTCTTGACTTCCACATGGGTTGATCCTCTGCCATCTTTTTCTCCTCTGCAAGGTTTGCCGATTGCTCTATTTAGCCCTAAATCTCTCTATTTTTAGATTCAGCAGCAACGACTCTCTTTTTTTTAGATTCTCCAGCAACAACTCTATTTTTACATTATCTCATAACTGCATGAATATAGAATAAATTGCATGTTTTTATCTAAGATCTTTTATGGGATAAAATGAATATAGTTGTCGGATACACTGTTGTAAAAGTCGGCCGACTAGGCCGACTACTCGAGTCAAGGGGGTAGCCGACTCGACTAGGCCTAGTCGGTCAACCTGACTAATCGGGTTGACTACTCGGTCGACTTTTACATAGAGGTTTTTTATCTTTTTTTTTGCTTTTTTTAAATGAAACCTATTCTTATACGGTTAATATTATATTTAAAGTCAATTAATCCTTTTGTTTCATTATAATAGTATAGAAAATGTTCAAATCAATGCAAATATACAAGAATATATGTATAAAAAATAATTTATATTGCAAATATATAAGAATATATGTATAAAAAATGATTTATATATTATAAATAAATAAAAAATTCAAAACCGACTAATGGTCGAGTAAATCCGATTAGTCGCCAGACTGCCGATTAATCCTTAGTCAGTGACCCCACCGACCGAGTATCGACTACCGATTTCTGCAACCTTTGTGGATTTCGTGGATGCGGCGCTGCGTTACGACTACCTCCTTTTCTCTTTTACTTAATGGCGGGTTGGAGGGCGGGCGCTTTCAGCCGCGTCGGGGCCTGCGGCAAGGTTGCCCCCTGGCCCCCCTCCTTTTCGTGATTGCGTCGGATGTCTTGGCTCGAATGGTGGCCCGGGTGGTTGATGCGGGCCTATCGAAAGGTTTTTCTAAGGGGACTATCTCCGTACCACTTATTCAGTTCGTGGACGACATTTTGTGTTTTATTGAAGGGGGGACTCAGAAGTGGCGACCATGTCGGCGACTTTAGACCTATTCGGTGAACTACCAGGCTTACGCATGAACGACGTTAAATCGAAGGTCATTACTTTTGGTGTTTCGGAGACGCGTGCCTCGGATTTCGCCAACATTCTGGGCTCTGCTTTGGGCTGTCTTCCGCTGGATTACCTGGGCCTTCCCTTGGTGATCGGGAGGCCTCGATTGAAGGATTGGAGTGCGGTGGTGGAGAAGGTAGAGGCGAGATTGGCTACCTGGCGCGCGGCTCTTCTTTCCAAAGGAGGTAGACTGGTTCTTCTTCGCTCGGTCCTTGCCGCCATACCTGTTCATTTTCTATCGACCCGTCGGATGCCCGCGGGGATTGGCAATAGACTGGAGTCTTGCTTCAAGAGGTTCCTTTGGGGAAAGTCGGGCAGCGCTAGGAGGGGGATTCACCTCGTCGCTTGGGAGGAGGTAATGAGGGAGAAGTTGGCAGGAGGTTTGGGGATAAGGAGCCTCAGATTGATAAACGATGCCTTCTTCCTTAAATGGACAACCAGGGTCTGGGGAAGAGATGGTAGCTACTTCATTACCATCTTGAGGGCTCTTCACAGCCGGGCGTGGCCTGGTGTGGGAGCCTCGGAGGACGTGGGTGGGAGATCTCCATTTTGGCGTGGTATTCAAGTGGCTTTCGTGAAATACAGATCGTCTTTCAAACATGTGCTTGGTGACGGCCGCGATTTCTCCTTCTGGAATGATTGCTGGTTGGATGGGGAACCTCTTTCTATTCGCTTCCCTCGACTTTTCGCTTTGGCAGAAATTAAGGAAGCCTCTGCCGCTTCCTGCTAGGTGGACGATTCTTGGTCTCCTCTCTTCCGAGGCTCCTTCTCCGATCAGAGGTTCATGGATTTTCTGGTGTTGATGAACGCTCTTGCTCAGGCGGGATCTCCCTCGGGTGGCTTGGATCACTGGGTTTGGAGGGATGGTCTCTTCTCGACTCGGAAGGCCTACACATCCTTGCTCGATTCTCCGCCTCCTAGTTCGGATGCTTTGACGCGAGACTGTGGCTTCTTCTGGGGCCTGGGTTTGCCCTTACGTATCGTCTTCTTCCTTTGGCTCCTGCGCAGAAGGAGACTCTTGACGCGCGATCGCTGTTCCAGGTTGATCCCCTCGGTTTCTAACACTTGCGGCTTGTGCGATTCTTATGTGGAAACACTGGACCATCTGCTGTTTCTTTGCCCCCTGGTCCGGGATCTGTGGGACGACCCCTTTGTGGATTGGATGCTCGCTCGTGATGTGGAGTCCTTCTGCGACTCCCTTTTCTCTAATAGGCGGATGAAGAGAAGGCGTCTTCTTGCTCCGGTGGCTTGGTTGTGGTCGTTATGGCTTGCTCGCAACGAGGCCCTCTTCTCCGAGCAACGCTTCTACCTGGAGAACGTCTTCTGCCGTGCTAGGGCTTTTGTGGCTGATTGGTGTCTCGTATGACTTGCATGTTTTCTCGTTCTGTTTATGTTGTTAGTGGCTGGCCGCCCACTTCGGGAGGCTTCTTGCCTCCTTAGCGAGGGGCTTTGTTTTTAGTTTCTCCTTTTGTAACTTCTACTTTACTTTCTTAATATATTGGGGCGAGCACCATCGAGTGTATCCCCCTCTTCTTGGCTTCAAAAAAAAAACCTTGGTCGGATATGCATGGAATTTAATAACTGCACAGAACAAATAACATATATTTAATTTAAATGGTTATTTTTTTAATATTTGACTTTGAGTAAACAAATACACCATTTCCTAAAGTACGAAGGTTTATGGTTGTGTTTACTAAGCAGGCTACACTTCCAAAAAAAGGTTACCTTCCAATTTGGATAAGGATATCAACCATTTTTTCTATCTTCAATCAATTTACAACATTTTTTACTCTCTTCACCGTTAACATCTTTATCTTTTGAAAATTGATAACTTTTGGAAATGCTTTGGTTGATATCACATTGTACAAAAAAGTCTTCACTTTATATTTCTTCCATGTTATATTTTTTTAAACATAAATATCTATGTTTGAAATTAGGGTTTTTATCACTTGTGCCCCTCCGAGATATCGCAATTTCAGTTATGCCCCTATCTTTTTGGTAATATCAGTTGTGCCCCTCACTTCTTGCTAATTTATCACTTGTGCCCCTCGGGTTAGTGACCGTCCATCCACAATGCAAATGGACGTTAACTTTGAGGACATAAGCGGAATTAATTTTTTAAAAAAAGGTTCAATGGTCATTTTACACCCTCTTCCTCATCATCTTCTTCTTCCTCCTCTTCCCTCATTCTCTTCCTCCTCCTCCTCCCTCTCCGCCCGGAACTCCTCCCCCACCCCCGGCCTGCCCTCTTCCTTCGCTCCAGCCCGCTCCCTCCTCCGTCCCAACCTCCCTCCGCCCCGACCTCCCCCCACCCCATGTTGTGGTAATCACGTTCGTTGTACTTCCTTCACGCAAAATGACTGCTCCAACTCCCCCAGTATGATCCAGAACCTGCCAGCAACAAATCAGCACTATGTGTTGTCTCTTGGGACTGCTGTGATGATACCCACCATGCTCGTCCCTATGATGGGAGGGAATGATGTGAGAAACATCTTACCATGTGATTTTGATTATCTTATGTTTCTATTAGGCCATGGTTGTCTCTGAACAATCAGTAGCCTTTTTTCTAATGATACTGTGTGTTCTTTGGTACCCACAAATCTTACTTTCCGGGAAAACCAAATGATAGTGAGATGTATGCATATGTTTTGATCTGAGATCAAATGCAGAATGACAAAGTGAGAGTGGTTCAAATCCTTCTCTTTGTAACCGGAATCAACACGTTGATCCAGACGCTCTTCGGAACTCGTCTCCCGACCGTAGTCGGCGGCTCCTTCGCCTTCGTAGTACCGATCATGTCCATAATCAACGACCCCTCTCTTCGTCGAATCCCTGACGACCATAAGGTAAATTAATAAAACATCGGTCATTTCAAGGCCTGCTGCTTACAATTCAAGGCCAATTCAAGGTGTAGATTCTAACAAGTTATTTACATAGCACAGAGGTTTCTCCAGAGCATGAGGGCCATACAGGGGTCTTTAATAGTGGCCTCCAGCATTCAGATCATCTTGGGCTACAGCTAGTTATGGGATCTATGCTCAAGGTATCTCTTCTGATCAGTTTTTCTAATGAAATTATACACATCACTATGTTCTCAAATATAAATTTGGATGCATATATGTGATGCAATCTTTAATCGATCATCTCATTAACAGAGCTTTAATCTCGCAAAAGACATCGATTTCCATTGCTATTGACTGCTATTGTTCTCCTGTGAAAAACAGCGAAAATGTCGGGATGCTCGGAGCTACGAGGGTCGGCAGCCGGAGGGTGATTCAAATCTCAGCCGGCTTCATGATCTTCTTCTCTATTTTAGGTCCGCTCTTCCTGGGTCTCTCCGTGCCGCAGTACTTCTACCGGTACACCTTGGGCTCGCATCACGACCCCGCGCACACGAATGCCGGATGGGTAATGATGCATCAGAACGAAACTTGAATTTAAATCCCCCCTTCACCGTTTTTTTCGCTAGCTAATGGATGTACGTGACGATGCAGTTCAACGACTTCGTGAACACGGTTTTCTCTTCGGGGCCGACGGTGGCGCTGATGGTCGTCGTGTTCCTCGACAACACGTTGGACTACAAGGACGCGGCCAAGGACTGGGGGATGCCGTGGTAGGTCCGCTTCCGGAGGGCGACAGCCGCAGAATGACTGCTCGGAGCGGGGGCGAGGGGAGGTCGGGGCGGAGGGAGGATGGGGCGGAGCTAGGGGCAGGGGGCTGGGGGAGGTCGGGGCGGAGGGAGGCTGGGGTAGAGCTCGGGGCAGGGGGCCGAGGGAGGAGTTCCGGGTGGAGAGGGAGGAGGAGGTTGGAGGAGGAAGAAGAAGAGGATGTGGGAAGAGGAGGAAGAAGAGGAGTCTGGACAATAATACCCCTCTTAACTGCACCAAGGTTTGAAAAAATCATGGTTAAGTCAACTCATTGACGGTCAATCTGACGAAAGGGCACAAGTGATAGCAGAGAAAGAAGTGTGGGGCACAACTGATATTACCAAAAAGATAGGGGCATAACTGAAATTGCGATATCTCGGAGGGGTACAAGTGATAAAAATCCTTGAAATTATTATTATGTTTTTAATTATTTTTAATTAAAATAATAGAAAGTGCATAATTCGCACATACTTCCGCCTACCTGCTTACTCGCTCTAGACTGCCTGACCGAACGAATACCGCATACCGACTTTCTGAACCTTGGTTGCTCTACAGTCACAAGGTACCTGGAGCTTGATAAATGCTCCTACTGAAGCGTCTATTATCAACTGCAAATGGGTGTTTACTATTAAATACCATGCAGATGGGATCCTTGATTGTTACAAAACAAGGCTAGTGGCATGAGGATTTACACAGACTTATAACGTTGATTATCTGGATACTTTCTCTCCCGTTGCTCGTCACTCTAATCTACGTGTTATACTTTTTGTTGATGTAGTTCATGATTGGCCTTTACATCAGCTCAATGTTAAAAATGGTTTTCTGTATGGTGATCTTCAGAAGGAAGTCTACATGCAACAGTCTCTGGGGTTTGTTGTTGAGGAGGAGTGTCAACAGTTTTGTAAACTTCACAAGGCCACATATGGTCTTAAGCAGAGTCCCAGGACATGGTTTCATAAACTCTCGGATCTGATTGAAAAGCAGGGGTTTAAAAGGTCAAATGTAGATCATTCATTATTTGTGCAGAGAACACCCAGAGGTACAACTGTTATCATGGTATATGTTGATGATATACTTGTTACAGGAGATGATATGTAAGGGATAAAGAAGGTAAATGAATTCTTGGGTCGACAGTTTGTCACCAAGGATCTTGGCACCCTAGGTACTTCTTAGGATTAGAGTTTGTCAGGAATGCACATGGTCTTGTGATGACCCAAAGGAAGTATGTTACGGATATACGTCGAGACATGCATGAGTAGGTGTTGACACTCTACCATTCCTGTAGAGGTTTACGTTATGTTATGATGTACCATTACGTATTTCTTATTTATCTCATGTACGTCTATGTAATTTACCCAAGGGTTTTCTCTCTATATAAGAGACCCTAGGGCTCTATGGAATAATATAACAGAGCATTATTGACTCTGACATGGTATCAGAGCCAAAAATCCTAATCTAGGGTTTCTTTCCATCGCCCCCCTCCCTCGGCCGCCGCCCACCTCCTCTCTTCCAGCCGCCGCCGCCGCCACCAGCCCCCCCCCTCTCTCGTCGTCGCCTTCTTCTTCTCCAGCCGCCGCCCCAGTCGAAGCCCCTTCCCAACCGTCGGCTTCATCTCCAACCGCCGCCGGGGCCCTCTCTCTCCCGTCGGGGCCTCCCTCTCCCGTCGGGGCTGAAGTAGCCCTCCCTCGGGCTTCTCTTCCTCGTCGGTCGGCACCTCTTCATCTATGGGTTCAAGCGCATAAAGTCTACATATGCACTTGAATCCAATCCAGTCTTTGTAGACAAACGATCATTTGTCTATCATTCCAACGTCTTCTTCTCTGGCAACATGTCAGACCAAAAGATTGATATGCCCTCCATAGGTGCCTTTAAAGGTTCGGTATCAATAGTCAAAATGGACGGGACGAACTACGAACTCTGGGCTATGCAGTTCCTGAGTCTTATGAAGCCATGTGGTAAGAAGCGCATTCTTACCGAAGATGAGCCGGCAGAGAAGACGGGGATATATGCCTCATGGGAGGCTGATGATGCGTATGCCAAGATCAGGCTGTCAGGGATGCTCACGATGGAGATCGTCAATGACGTCCTTCATCAACCCACCGCCAAGGCGATGTGGGATATTCTGGCTACTACATATTCTCATGTGAGGAACGAGACGAAGATGTTGCAGTTGCAGCATGATATTTTTACCATGAAGCAAAATGGCCGACCTCTTCACTCTTTGTACACGTCCCTACGTGGGATGTTCGAGAAGTTATATAGTACCATCCCGCTCGCAGCCACCCCCGAGCAGCAGAAGACGTTTCGCAATGCCACTATGGTGGGCGTATTACTTGCTGCCCTTGATCCGGAGTACGAGGCAGCCCGCTCTCAGATCCTCGCCGACGCCACTATTCCTCCGATGGAGGAAGTCTACAGGAGGCTCAGTCGTATCCGTTCCCTCCAGCACAACGACTCCACCTCCTTCGGCAATGGCGGTCTCCAGAGGACGAGGTAGTTCGTCTTCATTTCGTGGCCGAGGAGGTGGCGGACGTGTCCGAGGAGGTCGTATGCGTTCAACGTGCTCATTCTGTCGTCGCACTGGTCATTCCGAGGATAAATGCTATTCCAAGCATGGATTTCCTACTTCGGCACGTGTAGCTGATCATGTTCAGGCTTCGTCAGCATCTACTCCAGATCACAGGTTCGAGGAGCTTGTGGCACGGCTTCGGGACATTATGCCACAGTCATCATCAGAGGTTGCTGATACATCTGACATTGCGGCTTCTGCGTCAGCTAGTACCTCGGCTACTGCCAGTACCTCAGGTAGTACTTCTGCCTTTCGTCATAATCACGATCTCTCAGGTTGGATTGTTGACTCTGGAGCCATCCATCATCTCTGCCGTGATAGAGATAAGCTGCAGTCCTACAGGGATATTCAGTCTGGTCGTTCCGTGGTCATAGCTGATGGAACTCATTCCCATATTGTGGGTCAGGGGGAGACTTCCTTATTGCCCTCCATGCACTTACAGAATGTTTTACATGCACCAGAGTTCTCCATGAATTTATTATCAATTAGTCAGATTACAAAAGATTTGCACTGTCGTGCTATATTTGACCCATCTTCTGTCATTTTTTAGGACATACTAACGGGCAGGGTGATTGGTTGTGGTTATGAGCACAATGGCCTCTATCGTCTAGTACGGAACTCCTATGCTGGCGTCTCACTACACTCTCAGGGATCCATTTCTCCGTATACATGGCACATTCGCTTTGGTCACCTTCCGCTCCAGAAGATGCGTCACCTCCTGCCACAGATCTCTCCGAATTCTTCATTTCGTTGTAAAGCTTGTCAGTTAGGGAAGCACCATCGTTCTAGCTTCCCTGGTCGTCAAGGTCGGAGCAGTCGCTCCCCGTTTGAGTTATTTCATATAGACATTTGGGGTCCTAGTCGTGTCCCGGATCATCAGGGTCACAAGTTTTATCTTGTTGTGGTTGATGATTTCTCTCGTGTTTCTTGGACTTTTCTTCTTAAGAATAAATCTGAAGCAGGAAGTGTTATCAAAAATCTTATCAATGAAGTGCAGAATGTTTTTTCGTCTACTGTTAAATATGTGCGCACGGATAATGCATTGGAATTCTGCGCTCATTCTCTTGCTCGGTTTCTTTCTCTAAGGGCATTATCCACCAAACTACATGTGCTTACACATCTCAACAAAATGGTGTCGCGGAGAGGAAACATCGACACTTTCTTGATATTGCTCGCACATTACTTATTCAAAGTTGTGCACCATTAGCCTTTTGGGGAGATGCTATACTTACAGCATGCTATCTGGTCAATCGTATGCCTTCTACCGTCCTTGGGGAAAAGGCTCCAATCTCTGTTCTCTTTCCTGAAAAGGACTTGTTTTCACTTACCCCTTGTGTCTTTGGAACTGTCGCCTTTATTCACCGCTTGTCTCCGGGACTTGACAAGCTCTCTCCTAGAGCTGTTAAGTGCATATTTGTGGGCTACTCGCGGACACAAAAAGGATATCGTTGCTATGACCCCATTAACGACAAGTACTATGTTAGTGCTGATGTTACATTTTTTGAGCCAGTTATGTACTTCTCCCCTGCAGGTGACAGATTGGTTTCCTCCACATCTACAGATGATAATGTCTATGTTCCCCTACCTCCAAGTCTGGGTCAATCTAAGTCCACTACACCACCACCGTCGCCGCCTCCATATCCTCACATTCCACCATTCCCTAAGTTCTACACAAGGCGGTCAGGGCCTGCTTAAGCTATACGTCAACCATCCAGCAAGCCTCAGGTATGCTCCGATGCTATCACTAATGATGGGTTAGATAATGCACCGGTGCAGGAATCTTTGATACAGGGGGAGGATCCGCCAGTCAGTACAGTGGATGATGATCTTGATCGTCCTATTGCTCATAGGAAGCAGAAGAGGCAATGTCTGTCCTATCCTCTTGCGTCTCATGTGTCCTTTCATCGTCTTACTGGTGATTTCCAGAGGTTTGCAGCAGTTGTCTCGACGGTTGAGATTCCACGGACTTATCAAGAGGCCATGATGATTGATAGCTGGCGTTTAGCCATGGAGGAGGAGATGCGTGCCTTACAGTCTCGAGGGACTTGGTCCCTAGTTCCTATTCCTCCTGGTGCTTCAGTGGTGAGTAGCAAGTGGGTGTTTACAGTTAAATATCACGCAGATGGCCGTCTAGATCGGTACAAGGCCAGACTTGTTGCACGAGGCTTCACCCAAACCTATGGGGTAGATTATTTGGATACATTTTCACCAGTGGCTCGACACTCGACTCTTCGCATTCTACTATCTGTTGCTGTGGTACGTGCTTGGCCCATTTCCCAACTTGATGCAAAAAATGCATTCTTGTATGGTGATCTACAGGAGTAAGTCTACATGCAGCAGCCACCGGGTTTTGCTGCTGAGGGGAGACTCAGATGGTGTGTAGACTTCATAAGGCAATCTATGGCCTTAAACAAAGTCCAAGGGCATGGTTCCAAAAGCTTTCCCAGCTGATTGAACGACAGGGGTTCAAAAGATCAAATGCGGACCACTCATTGTTTATCCAGAAGACTCCCAGAGGTATTGTTGTCATCATGGTATATGTTGATGATATTCTGGTTACAGGAGATGATGCTCAGGGAATCGAGATGACTAAATCTCTTTTGGGAAGTCAGTTTATTACGAAAGATCTAGGTACAATACGATATTTTCTGGGGATAGAGCTTGCGAGAAATGCATAAGGAATGGTAATGACCCAAAGAAAATATGCCACAGACTTGCTAGTTGAAACAGGAATGGTTGGATGCAGACCGTCGAGCACTCCTATGGACCCAAGTATGAGACTTTACGACAATGATACTGAAGAGGTGGACAAAAGAAGATACAGAGAGATGGTGGGCAAGCTTCTATACATCACCATAACTCGACCGGATATTGCTTTTGCAGTAAACCGGGTGAGTCAATTTATGGAGCAGCCTAGGAAAGTTCATATGGAAGCCCTGTATATGATATTGAGGTACCTAAAGTCTTCCCCAGGCGCAGGTTTGTTATTTAGAAAGGACACAGATCTGTCCATTTCCGCTTGTGCAGACGCAGACTATGCAGGGTGCCCAAAGGATCGTAAGTCTACTTCAAGATTTGCTATCTTCATAGGAATCTCTTTGATTTCTTGGAAAAGCAAGAAACAAACTGTTGTGGCGAGATCCAGTGCTGAATCCGAATATAGAGCCATGGCACAAGCAAGCACAGAAATGATGTGGGTTCGCGCGACCTTGGAAGATTTGAATGTAAATGTCTCTTTACCCATGCAGCTTCAATGTGACAACCAGGCAGCATTGTTCATTGCCAATAATCCATCTTTTCATGAAAGAACAAAGCACATCGAGGTAGATTGTCACTACACTAGAGACATGATCCAGAAGGGCTAGATTTCCACTTCACACGTCAATTCAGAAGACCAGACTGCTGATATATTTACCAAGCCATTGCTCAGAGGACCTTTCCAGAGATGTTCTTCCAAGCTGAGCATGAATGATATCTATGCTCCATCTTGAGGGGGAGTGTAGAGGTTTACGTTATGTTATGATGTACAATTACGTATTTCTTATTTATCTCATGTACGTCTATGTAATTTACCCAAGGGTTTTCTCTCTATATAAGAGACCCTAAGGCTCTATGGAATAATATAACAGAGCATTATTGACTCTGACAATTCCTATGGATACCATACGAGATTATATGATGATGATACATGTAAGGTTGACAGGAGATATAAAGTTGGTGGGAAAACTCATGTATGTTATTATCACTAGACCTAACATCTCTTTTGCAGTAAGTGGGTTAGTCAGTTAATGGAGCAACCCAAACAGGTACAAACGGACGTTATATATATGATATTAAGGTACTTAAAGTCTTCTCCAGATACATGATTGCTATTCAGAAAATGATTGTCTCTTTCTAGACGCAGATTATACAGGGTGTCCTAAAGATAGGAAGTCACTTTCGAGCTTTGTCATGTTCATTGGTAGCTCTCTTGTTTCTTGGAAGAGTAAGAAACAAACTGTTGTTGCTAGGTCAAGTGTCGAATTCGAATATATGGCTATGGCGTAAACAAGTATAGAATTGATGTGGGGAGTGCTAGCAGATTTGCATATAGATGTACCTCTTCCTATGCAGTTACAATGCGACAACCAAGCTGTAATGTTTATTGCAATGCAAACAATCATGCATTTCATGAATGAACATAGCACATTGAAGTAGATTGTCATTATACAAGAGATATGATCCCGACGGGCTTGATTTCTACCACTCATGTCAATGCAGGAGATCAAACTGTTGATATCTTCACCAAGTCGTTGCTCAGGGAATCGTTCTAGAAATGTTCATCCAAGCTGAGCATGATTGACATCTATGCTCCATCTTGAGTGGGTGTAGAAATATCTCTTATTTCTATATTGTTTTCTTGTGTTTCTTTATGTTCTGTTCTCTTATGTAATTTACCCATACGTCTCTCTATATAAGGGAGCCTAGAGTTCCAAGGAATAAATAACTCGCTTATTTTTTCCCAATAGTTGTCATCTACCTAACGCAAACTCCACAAGCAGGGATTTGAACCCTAATCTTTTGGATGATAGGCACACTGCACTATCACTAGACCATTTAAGTGGGTACTGTAATGTCATACAACAAACCAAAAAATCAATATTAATGTACTAAAACATAAGCAACCATTTACAAGTACAAGTAAATATGAGAAACAATTTCACATCCTATTACAAAAAATGGCTGGGTTTTCCCTAAGCTTCTCTTGGAAGATATTGATTACATACTCAAAGTTCGATATTGATTACATACTCAAAGTTCATTCATCTTGTCCATGTGGCTAAAAAACTAAAATGAAAAATGAGAGCTATTGGCTACATCTATAGGTTTTCTAAGATCAGGCTTTACATAAACGAGAACCTAATGACCAATGTAGACGATGTTCTCAATACCAGCACTCAAACTCCATAAATAAGAAATTATGATTTGCTAGATCTCATCTAACTTTGTACTCCTGTCCCATCAAGTACTTTGTACTCCTGTCCCATCAAGTATTGAACAACACCACTTATAATCATCAATCCATGGGCGACTGGGATAGTACTTGCATTTATCTTGCAGACAAGGGAAACTGAGGCCTTACAAGTGGTCTCTCTGAGGAAATGACACCAGACATCTCGAAGAATGCTGCCGCTATCAGGTTATGGTCTCATCAAATAATATACATATGGGCAAATGATAGAAAATCTTGAACGGTGGAGAGAAATGGAAGAATGATCCGTCCATAGCAAACTTCCTGTGTATCCCTAAAAAATCGTTGACAACTTCTGATAGTTCCCAAGAGACTGTCTCGTCTAAAGGTTGTTTGGCAACAGACTAATGGACTCACTCAGAAATAAAACAAGGAGCATTAAAACACTCACGATATTTAAAAACTGAAATTTGTGTTATTCTAACGCATGTATTTTGAGTAAAATGTGTGGCTACTTGATGTGGAAATTGTCTACCATAGGCATATTCTACATCTGAAAATTGACATTTATTACAGATTAGATTAGTCAGTTAAAAAATCTGGCCACAAAAATCAAATTAGTTTTTAAGGGAAAATCCAAATAGATGAAAGCCAATTCAATTACATTGCCATGTTATCAGAGACAAGCTGGGTATATCTATGCCCAAACCTGAATTATGTCTTAAGGCATACGTATATAAAAGGCATGACACTTTAAAATAATTGATTGTAAACAGGAGAACCATTTATTGGCCTGGTTTAGGAATCCAACTTCTACCTACTCAAAGGATCTATTGCTTCAAACAAGACACAACACATGGTATTGCAAGGCATTTCACTGTTTCTGCATATTTTTACTGGATGTATTCACCTCTTTATGACCAATTATATATGCAAAATAACATATACAGTCTTCTCCCTCAAACTTTTAATTAAAAATCTCTTGGTAAGATTTAAAAAAAAAAACTCTTGGTAAGATGTCACGTATGATTTGTATTTAGATCTGAAAATTAACAGTAAAATCCTGGGCAAGAGATTTCAAGCAATAATTTAAACTGCGCATGCTTTGCGATATTGAACCTTAAACGGTGATCTACTTGTGTGTGTTTAACCTAAAATAGGGCATTGAGACTTCTTTTGTTAGACATGTATTTTTCGTTACCACAATAGAGAAAACTTACCTTACAAATAATGCTTAGTTGAACAAACGAAAAAAAGGAGAACGCTGTATCAGCATTTGAGAGCACAACAATCCGTTGCATTCAACCTTTTCAAGACAAGATACAACACAAAAACTGAAAGTGATCAGTTACGGTTCTGATCGGTAGTAAATGGTTTGTGAAAAGCATTGTCATCCTACTCAGATGAAGTGTGACAAGAGGGCTACCATTTGCATTCAAACAATATTGCATTGCATGAAGGGACTAGACATGTTAAAGTTGTGTTCAATTACACCAAATACTTGATTTGGAAGGGTCACATTGTCATCACTTCTGTCCCTCAATGGCTTTATCGTGCTTGGACCCCCTTCATGTTTATGCCAGATGGGCACGTTCAATATATATGATCCAGCCTAAGGGATTGTGCATATGCACTTTTTTTATTTGTTACCTTTCTTTATTTAGTCATCTTTTATTCTATTAATGCAGGCTTCTAAATCACTCGGTATTTCTTCGTCAACTAATGATGGGGCTCTCATTAGAGATGAGAGTTTTATCTTCAACGGTTGACATTCTCTTTTGTGTCAATAACTTTCTGGATGCCTGATGCTGAAAGTAGCAGTTCTCACTTCTCTGCCCTTCAAAATATAGAAAACAGGAGTCCAAATAAATGGGCCAATGAACCAACAATTACATATAACATAATAAAAACTTTGCTAAATGGGTTTCTCATAGCACCAGATGCGTGACATTTTTCCAAAGCTTCAATGAAACCTTCTTATTGCAAGCCAAGACGAGGCTTGAGCCATTAATGAAGAGGAAAATAATGTTTAAGAGGCTATTGTAGTTCCAAACTTCCGACACTCCCCCTTAATAGAAAGAAACGACCAGAACCCCCAACTGCATAAAGTAGTTTCTCTCGCAGCTACTGGAAGACCAAAGATCAAAGCTTTTTTTAACCAAAGATCAAAGCTTGATTAAAACTCTTCATAACTGCAGCAAATGGACCTTCCCTCCTTTGACACATCATTCTACTAAATCTTGGCAAACCCTTACCTTTCTACCCAAATACGACCGGAGGCAACATGGGGAAGCTCGGATTATTGATCTCAATTAGCCCAAGAGCATTCTCCCCAATTGCATCTCTCATTATATCATCGCAATAAGACTTCTGTCGAACACCTTGTGTGCACCTTCGAACCACGCCTCTGCAAGAACCGCAAGCCCCCAACAACCCACAAAAGAACCGCCCTAAAGAAGATAGAAAGAGTGCTACAATCACGCAGCACAATGTTTCTCACCTAGAAACCAGAGAGCTGGCCTCCAAGAGCAGCAACAGCAGAGCTTCAGATGGTACCCTCCCAAGCAGAGCAGCTACCCATACCTCAGAAGGGGAAGGCGTCTGTGGAGGAGGGAGAGGACCACCAGGGGTTTTACGGGGAAGGATGGCAGGAGTTATCGGACATTTGTCTCTGCTAATATTTGCAGCTTTTTCTCGTAGTAGAAACAAACGGAGGGAGGGACAACATGAGCAATCTTTTATAGCCCTTTTCTCCTACTGGACAAAAAGAGACGTTCAGAAAAAAAAGAACAAGTACTTGATCAGCATTGGTAAAATTTAAACTTTTTTTTGAAGGTAAGAGTAAAGTATATATTTCCCAAAAAAGAAGCAATTACATGTAATGGTGGAGACCGGTTACATAGTTGATAACCAAACAACAACCGCGAGCAGTATGGCGACGATTGAGCGGGCACGTTGGGGCCCCATGGATATACTCCCGGAGATCAGTTCCGTTAGGTTGGTGACAATGGGGACCGACCCGACGATGGCGATGCATGAATCCCTCCAAATGCCAAAGGAGAAGGGGCATTGGAAGAATAAATGGGCATGAGATTCATCATTAGCGACACAGAAGTAGCATGCGGGTGGCATATTAATTCCAAACGAGATAAGCCGATCCTTGGTGGGGAGGCGTTCACGAACAGCACGGTAAAGCGTGAAGGAGAATCGAGGGGGGATTGCCCGGTCCCAAACAATTGGAGCCCAGGCTACCATAGGACCCTGGGATCGCAGCAGATCGAAGGCGTTGGCGGAGGAGAATCCTCTTGGAGAGTTGATCCAAAGGAAAGGAGGTTGGTCCCCTGATGAATCCCCATTCATCACTCTTTATTCTTTTAGTTTAGCTAGATATATTGGCAAAATGCCATGTATATGATTGTAAATACAATAAGTTACCAAAATACATGCTTCGTGTAAAAATGAATAATTGGCATATATTTGTGCCAAAAATAAAAGAATAAAGAAACAAAGAAAAAGAGGGAAATATTTAGAATAAATATTGAGTGACCTGAACCCAAGAGAGGGCCAATATGGGCCTGATCGTCAAATAAAATGAGTAGAGAAAGATAGGGCAGTTCAACCTTGTGTAAACCCCCTCTTATGTATATATTTTATTTTCATAAAAATAAAATTGTGATTTTATCATCTTGTAAATATTTCTAAAAATAAAATAAAAATCAGAAAAATAAAATTAAAACCCAAAATAAAATCATTTCTCTCTCTTCTTGTGCATATACCATGTATATAGGAATAAAAGATCTATTTATTTCACTCTTGTACATAAACAATAAATCAAATAAAAATTTATTCTTTCAATTTTATGTTGTAAATAATATAAAATATAAAATTAGAATATTTATACAAAAATAAAATAATAAAAATGAAAATATAAAATACATAAGTATTTTATACATGTATATAATATTATATTATGTATATACATTAATTTATTTTTCAAAAAAATAAATAAAAAATCATAAAAAATATGAAAAATAATAAACATTTCTAATTTTGTAAATATTTTTAAATAAAATCGTTTTTTATTTTTAATTTAATTTATAAGTATTTTTGGACTTTGGAATTATCTGATTGGTCATCGGGGGAACGTTGACCCCCAGTCAACTGCCCCCCCCCCCCCCGGACCACTCCTTCCGCGGATCTTGGGTCCAACCCGATTTTACCGATTTTTCTCGACTCGACCTGCCTTCCTTTCTTCTCGATTTGAGGCTCCGACTATCGAAGGATGATCCGCAATCCACGCCATCGATTTTCTTAGGGATCCATCCATCGATCTACGCGCTCAAGCTCCACCTTTGTCGGACCTCCTCGAGTATAAGTTCACTTGGAGCCGCCATTTTCATGCATCTTTGGTCGTCCCCCTCGTCGCTGATGACCTCCTCCTCTTCATCCGAGTGACAGCAGGTGCTAGAGCAAGTTGAAGTAAGGTTTTGAGTGCCAGGAACCCCAGATCCGGCGAGCCTCTCGCCGTGCTCCGCAACCGGCGAGCCCAAGCCTCTGGAAGCGTCACACCATTGAGGCAAAGACCCCCGAAGGTTCAGAACCTCCAGCTCAGACGACTGCATCCACCGGGTAGTTTAGATACCTTCTAGTTTTCCTTAGATTTCGATTTTTCGATTCATGGCCAGCAAGCCTTCATCGGCTACCTAGCTTTCTTCGGCCACCATTCGCCCGACCGTCTATCCCATCACCTTCAACAGACCTCTCTCCATGTTCTTCACCCTTCGTTCCCCCCCATTCGTCCCAGAACAGGGATATCATTCTCCTCCACCGTCACCTCATCGGAGAGCCCCGCTCTGCCTCGCCCAACCACCCATTTCACCCTCTAACGGGTCGAGGCAATTTGCCCTCGACCCAGTGATCTTCCTGTGCTGGTTTGACCGCGAATGGACCTTATCTGGAGGTTCCAACGACTGAAGCACAGAGCTCCAGGTGCCTTCACGTCGTCGGGCCGCCTCAGGCATCCTTGGCCTCATCGGAGACCATCAGTAGCTGTGGACGGCCTTGAGCTTCATTCCCCTCTTAGAGCAGCATCGGAGGAGCATCCAGGTGCGCGTATTGGCCGGTCAAAGTTCACCAGTGAGCTGTTCTTCCAGGTCCCCTCCCAGCCGTCCGATCGAGCATCCTCGCTAGTTCTGATCCCGATCGTCCATCATCCGAGGATCTCGTCCGTTGGATCCATCTGAGGATCGACCCTCAACCATCCATCGACAAACCGTTGTCCACCATTCCCAGACGTTCGATCATAAGTGGATGATGCTAGACCGTTGGATCACCCAATAATAATAAGGGTAATTTACACTTAGGCCCTTATCTCTTTTCATATTTCAGTTTAGTACTGTAAATATTTTTAGAAGTTGTTTTTATTATGGATAATTTGCACTTAGGACCTCAGGTTTAATTTATTTGCAATTTAGTCCCTCTAAGTGTGTTGCACGTGGTCTAGCATGTGGTTTGTGGTTTAATTGCAGATCTTTTCCCGACCTTTCTTGATGTTACTGTTTGAATTTTTATAAATAAGAATTGCATTTATACCCATGTTTGTGTGATTCACGTGCTGCCCTCGTGCGATCTGGTATTTTTGCACCTTTGGCCCTTAAAATTTTCATCTGTGTTATGCTTTGGCCCCTGGAACTTATTTTCTTTACACTTAGGTCCCTGTGTGCAGTGTCTCTTTGATTACTTGAATAAAATATCAAATCACATCCAAATTTCATGAAATTTGGATACGTAGCCCCTGCCATTGTGAAAAATTATGTGAATTTTTAGGCCCATTTTGTTTTGATTTCCTTTTTTTTAAATTCAAAAACCCAAGAAAAGATTCTTCTGTTCAATTTTAAAAATCAACTAAAAATACTAAAAACCTCTAAAAATCCATAAAAATTATGTGTGTGTTTGTTTTGTCGTGTGTTTGCTTCTGTTTAAATTTCGATGCATTTGGACTTATAAAAATCTTAAAAATTGAAAAACCCTAAAAAACTTAGAAAAATCATTAAGAATTCTAAAAAAAATACAATTTCACCTTGTGTAGTTAGTGCTTTCTCCTTAGTTTACAATAAAATTATCTTTGGAATTTTATAGACTATTTACATATTTTTAAATAGTCTTTTGATTCTAGCTGCACAGTACCTTTGATTTTTATTCTTGTTTCATTTTTATAAAATCAACTAAAAATCAGAAAAATCTAAGAAAAGTACCAAAACATCTGAATATTCATAAAATCCAAAAATATTTTTATTTTAATTTTCTAACTTGTTTTCGAGGTGTTAAAATAATTTGTTGTTTGTGACTTTTTCTCTTCTTTTATATTTTCTTTATAATTAAAAATAAAAAAATAAAAATCTAAAAATCTACCAAAAATACTTTATTTGTTTTATTTTTTATTCTCGACTACTTCGTAAGACTTGTCCAGTTTGTGCTCCTTGAGTTCGATCCTGGTAGTTATACCAGGTAAAATAAAATAGTGAGACCGCTATTTGTTTAATTTTATTGATTTTGATTTGGTGGTCTTTGTTTTCTTGTTGACTGAGCTTCGCGGTTCAGGTTGCAATGACCCTGCTTTACACCTTAACCCGGACTGTGGGATTCTCGGGTCATCAGAATGGCACCGTTGCCGGGGAGCATGGCTTAGTAGTCGGTTTTCAATTTTTTTTGGCTTTTTTTGTATTTACTTGCATTTTCTAGCAATAATTTCGTATTTCATTTTTGTCACATTTTTATGATAATCTGTGGACTGACACATCTCTGTTTGATTTTCTTGCGAGGGTCCGTTGATTGAGGCGCCTTTCTTCAGGAAGCCGATGCAACCGCAAAACTTGGAGGCGGCTTCTTTTCTCCATAGAACCGCAGGAGAGCGCGAGCAAAGTGAACAGGAGATTGGGAGCGTAGATAGCCGTAGAATAGTCGTAGATTAGTTTTATTTCCTGTATACTTGTGTTGTAATTATACAGGGACAGACTCAGACTCTCAGAGACTTTTGGTGTTTATCGGGGTCTGTTTTGCCGAGCACCGGTGTGCTTGGGGGGACCTCGCCGTGGTTTTCACGGATTTTAGTTTTCACCGCATTTTATACTGCTTATCTGATTTTCGAGGATTTAGCCTTAGCCGTAGGATTTTCTCTGATTGTGATGTAATTAATTAAAACCCAAACCTAATTATCTTCCTGTGCCTATAGTTCGATAATTGGACCTAATTAATTAACTCACTAAGAAAAAGTTGGATTAATTAGGCTCGAGTCTAGGTGCCGTGAGGAACCACATACAGCGTGTGCAGGATCCGTTGTGGCGGACACCGAGTGGTTCTCAAGATCGGACTCAGGACTTTAGCTTGATTACCTGATTACTGTGTTTCTCGTGTAGAACTGCTTCGTCTAAGGCTGTTTTCCTTGTGCATCATATAGGTAGTTTAATTTATGTTTTTACTTTTATGCGTGGATCACTCTGCATGTAGAGAGATGGAGTCAGGTACACATTTCTTACTCTACATGCATCATAGTGTTTGATCGCACATCAGCTTTTTGTCTTCTCCTCCCCCAATTTTGGACTTAAATAATCAGGAGAACCGAAAAATTTGTTAGGCATTGTTTGGATCAAAAAAATACCTAAAAAATAAAAACTATAAAATTGGGACTGCTAAACACACTTGATCCTAAAATATGCTTCACCTAAAAATCTGTCTTAGGGGAGAGTAACCCCCTTATTGTTTGGTTTGGATGAGCGAGAGAGCGACCACACACTAGGCTAGAGCCACATCCGATTTCTGAGCAGACTACCGGCCTTTTATACGGGACAGTCTGTTGGGAGTATTGGAATCCTAATCAGCTCTCTTAATTGCTCTGAAAGACGGATTTGATCACCTAGTAAAAATTGACAAGATAATTGGCTGAACCTTTACAAGTCTTCAGCTCAGCGTTGAATAGGTGAATTAGGGGTTTGCTTTCTCATCTTGTGTGTTTTCAGATCCCATCCGCCTTCTCCTCCCTCCATCTATTCTTTCCAGTCATCTATCTTTTTCCCTCCCGCCCTCCCTTCAGTATTCCTCTTCTTTCTCTATCCCTGGATGGTGGGTCTCCCTCCCTTTCTTGCCGACTCTTGTGACTTTCTCATCTGACACCCATCATTCCAGTCCACCTTCAAGGGGGTTTGGATCTCCGACCGACCTTCCGTTTTCTCCCTCCCTTTCCCACCATTCTTCTGGGCATGCTGCCTAGACGTCCGTGGAGATCAGACTGAGCAGATACGAGACCTGGACGACTTCATTGTTGGGATGAGAGTGCACTCCGTACGCGACCGTCGAGAGCAGATGCGAGTTTCAGATACCTCCTATGCCAGGATGATCGATGAGTTTACAGACCGGGAAGCTCATACAACTTCTAAATTCAGTCCCTTCATTCTTGACTTGGAGTTCATTCACAGACTGCCGAAATTTGTAGGAGAGGTGCATGAGGAGCCATATCTTCATCTATCTGAGTTTGAGGACTTCTGCGACACCCAGACATATTCAGATATCACTTCGGAGGAGCTGATGTTGAAGTCCTTCCCATTTTCACTCCAGGACAAAGCCATGCCATGGCACAGACGATTGGGAAGGAGATTAGCTACGTGGGGAGAGCTACGCTTAGAGTTTCTACAGAGATATTATCCCCAGCGTAGAGCTGATATGATGCGGTCTTTGATCACAGATTTTTCCAGTAGACCCCCAGGAGCCAGTACATGATGCATGGCTGAGGTTTCTCGACCTCTTGAGGAGATTTCCAGATCACGGATGACCAATGATCAGATTACACTGGTAGTGACCTCATGCGGTGGTTCACACCACAGTTCCGACATCGATTTACTTGATGCCATCTCCAGAGCACTTTCACAGAGTCCATCTTCACGAGATACACTAGTCGGGACAGCACACGAGGCTGATGCAGTACCAATGGGGTGTGTCGTACTTCATGAGGATACAGCTTCTATACACCATACCGAGGACATGGATTCTGATGCAGCACAGATTATGGATGACATGACTGCCATAGTGGAGGTTCTGACCCAGAGATTGCTCGAGTTCCCGTTGGTCTTCCACCTAGAGCTCAAGACGGTCCCATACTTTTCAGTAGACGAGTCTTGGATATCAGATCTTCTGATATTTCAGGAAATGGAGGAGCCTACACTACTACAGCCATCAATCCAGGCATTTGAGTGTCCAGTCCCAGCCAACTCAACTTCTACTCTGCAAGAGATTCTTCTCTGACTTAGACAGATATCATGACTCGGCCCAACAGCCACAGCTCGATGCGGGATACCACTTTGGGATAACTAGTCCTGTATTCGAGCCTTCTCTCCTTCAGATTGATGACCTAGGTCCATTCCATGAGGAGCAGATGACAGCCAGCACTGCCGCAGTTCGAGAATCAGTTTCAGACACTTCGACAGCTTCCGCGTTGATGACCAGTACCTTTTCCCTGTTTACAGATTGATCAGACGCAGACTTCAGCTGATGATATATTTTGGTGCGAGGAGTGGGTGCTTGCCAGCAGCACAGATCTCCATTCAGATTGATCCTCCATTTCTCACTGATGATTTTGCATTTCTCCCCGAGGGTTATCCGTGGGAGGATGCCCCTTATGATGCGAAATCGGTTTCACTTTTTGAGAGTGTATCCGATCTGGCGGATCACGAAATCGAGTTTTCTGATCTTTTGGATTTCGAGTCATCTCACCTCGACGACCCTCGTGAGGATGAGCTGATCTTTGAGATATTCGATGATCTATCTGACTTTTCTCCATTATATGCATCGGATATCAGTTTTCTTAGTGAGTCTCCTGATCTTGACATTCCACACCTTTTTTCGAGACGTTGATTGACGTGGAGGATTCCATGACTGATCCTTCTTTCTCCACGTTCGATTTCTTTGGCTCTACACTTCCACTCCAGTCTGATCTTGAGCCGATGATTTCTTTTGTGCTACCGGATCTCGATCACATCTTCCCATATCCTTGCCCGGTAGCAGATACCCACCTGATTGCCTATTTGGGTGTCTTCATTTACACTATTGATTTCGTCGTTGTTCTCATACGGCGACTGCGACGACAGTATGACATTTGCCTTACAGATGACTGAACCCTGATACAGCTTATCCTAGCCTTTACGTCCCAGCTAAGGGCGTAAAATCTAGTGCTTGTTGAGAGGCACCTCAACATTGGTCCACTTTGTATATACGTGTTTTGTCATGATTTGATCCTTATCTCTTCCGTTTTGTTTTTCACCCCAGGTCTCGTTTAGGATTATCTTTGTTATACTTAGGATATACCTCATCCTAAGTATAAGGGGGGTGTAAACACCGAGTTGTTCCTTTCGTTCTGTTTCATTACTCCTGTCGTTGTCTATACTTAAGGATCCTTCACCTTAAGGGGGAGTGATGCCCTTCCATCTTGTATATTTTTGTCTTCTTCGTCTAGCTATGTTCTGCTGCCTATACTTAGGGATATTTTACCCTAAGTATAGGGGAGGTAGACCCTGTACATTCTTTCACTCAGATTTCCTTCATGTACAACTTGCTATACTTAGAATTACTTGATCCTAATTATAGGGGGGAACACCGAGTCCTCTTCATTCTATTCTTTGATTCGTCGTTGTAGTATACGATTCCTTTCCACTTCCGTATACTAAGCACGAGTCATGTCTTCTTCATCGCTCTTGATTCACTCTGAGGACATCGTTCGAGCTAAGTATAGGGGGTGTCGTATATATTCTATATATACTTTAGCCATAACTCGTACTTTGTGTGAGTGTGTCAATAAATAAAATGGCTAAAAATACTTTCATCCAAAAACCACAAAAATTTAAAATTTTTCCTTGTACATAAAATTCTTTATTGTGCATACATAGCTATTTATAAAAACTATTTTTGTACAAATGTTTGTAAAAATTATTCGTGTAAATAGTTTGAAATATTTTGATATCAAAATTATGTATATAGTATAAAACTTTTGTAAAATATTTGAAAAATAAAAAGTTTGCAAAAACCATGTGTAATGCGTGTAAATATTTTGCAAAACTTTGCATTCATGCATACATCCATGTTTTCAAACATTTTTCAAAAATTTTACATATTTTCAAAAATCTTGTAAAAATTGCATATTTTTAAATATGTGTACAATTTTTCTGGATCTTGATTGACATTTAAACTGGGCCTAGAATTAAATTGGAAAATGGAGCTTGATTAAGACCTTAATCCACCTAATTATAAGAGGAACCTTATAGGGATTAGGATTAAGACTTTTTAGGTCCATTTGGGACTTAATTCTTTGAGTCCACTAGGCTATGAGCATATGTCATCTTGATGAGCCTAAGTAGAACACTTAATAATGCACACATGACTCTCAGAGACAATGGCTTTACTTGCACCAGCACTTTACACATAACTCTCCACGGATGAGGTGGTGAGGAGGCAATTTCCTTTGGCTTGGGGTAGCATATGAGGGTAGTACTTCTAGGCAGAACCTCTCTTCTTCTTATAGTGAATGAAGTGCGTCTCAACTTGGTCTGGTGGTGATAAAGTCTAAAAACAGGAGTTGTGGGTTGCAATAAAGCTTCAAAAGAGGGATAGTCTACTGGCTCAAGAGGAAAAACTCCTTATGTATATATGTTGCACCATGTAGATATGTTGTACATACGCACATCAAAAAAATGTACAAAGAAAGAAAAGCTCCAAAAAAGCGGTGGGTCTGATTGAAAATAAAATACCCACCGAAGTGTATATAGTCAAATAAAGCAAAGCTTATGATACACATGACCATCTCATGAAGCTTGCAGCGGGAGACCCAGCTACACTGGTTGGGCTCCCAAGGATACATGACTACACTGGTCATGGTCAATTCTCTTCTTCCCCCTCTTCTTGAGCTGATTGTACTTGAACTTAGAAGGGAATACCCCGCTCCTCGAGGAAAGAGTTGCTAGACTGAGGCATTAGAGTTACCTTGTTAAGGGGGTTGTCGCTTTATCATTTCTGAGGTGGGGAGCTACATATCACTTACACAGTACAAGGAAAGATTCATGGTCATTAGAGTTTGTGTATGTGGACTTGTTCTAATCTTGATTGTTGAGGGAGTCTCGACCATAGATTGGTAGAACTTAGAGGTGTTGAGTTTTTAAGCTTAAGTCCAAATAAGGTTCAGACAAATTAATAATCCAAAGGTCTAACTGAGTTCCATGTTTCTATTTAATGAAGGAAGTTTAATAATCAACCTTGATTTCTCTTCTTTTTCTTTTTCTTTCTCTTTTTCACATCTTTTTGAAATAAGTGTTTGCTAAGGGACTAGCAAAAGTAAAGTATAGGGGGTTGATGAATCCTCATTCATCACTCTTCATTCTTTTATTTTAGATAGATATCTTGGCAAAATACCATGTATATGATTGTAAATACAATAAGTTACCAAAATGCATGCTTTGTGTAAATATGAATAATTACCATGTATTTGTGTAAAAATAAAAGAATAAAGAAATAAAGAAAAAGAGAGAAATATTTATAATAAATATTGAGTAACCTGAACCCAAGAGAGGGCCCAATATGGGCCTGATCGCCAAATAAATGAGTAGAGAGAGATAGGGTTGTTCAACCTTGTGTAAAACCTCCTCTTATGTATATATTTTATTTCCATAAAAATAAAAATGTGTTTTTATCATCTTGTAAATATTTCAAAAAATAAAATAAAAATCAGAAAAATAAAATTAAAAACCCAAAATAAAATCATTTCTCTCTCTTCTTGTACATATACCATGTATATAGGAATAAAAGATCTATTTATTTCACCCTTGTACATAAATAATAAAAATCAAATAAAAATTATTTTATACTCTTAATTTTATGTTGTAAATAAATAACATATAAAATTAGAGTATTTATACAAAAAATAAAATAATAAAAATAAAAATATATAATACATAGGTATTTTATACCTATATATAATATTATATTATGTATATACACTAATTTATTTTTCAAAAAAAATAAATAAAAATCACAAAAAATAATATGAAAAATAATAAACATTTTTCATTTTGTAAATATTTTTAAATAAAATCATTTCTATTTTAAATTTAATTTATAACTATTTTTGACTTTGGAATTATTTGATTGGTCCACGGGGGAACGTTGACCACCACTCAACTGCCCCCCGGACCACTCCTTCCGCGGATCTTGGGTCCAGCCTGATTTTGCCGATTTTTCTCGACTCGATCCACCTTCCTTTCTTCTCAATTTTAGGCTCCGACTATCGAAGGATGATCCGTGATCCACGCCTATCGATTTTCTTAGGGATCCATCCATCGATCCGCGCGCTCAAGCTCCACCTTTGTCGGACCTCCTCGAGTATAAGTTCACCTGGAGTCGCCATTTTCACGCATCTTTGGTTGTCCCCCTCGTCGCTGATGACCTCCTCCTCTTCATCCGAGTGACACCAGGTGCTAGAGCGAGTCGAAGTGAGGTTTTGAGTGCCGCAAACCTCAGATCCAGCGAGACCTCTCGTCGTGCTCCTCCACCGGCGAGCCCGAGCCTCTGGAAGCGTTGCACCATTGAGGCAAAGACCCCCAGAGGTCCAGAATCTCCAGCCCAGATGACTGCATCCACCAGATAGTTTAGATACCTTCTAGTTTTCCTTAGATTTTGGATTTTTTGATTCACGACCAGCAAGCCTTCATCGGCAAGCTAGCTTTCTTCGGCCACCCATTCGCCCGACCGTCTATCCCATCACCTTCACCAAACCTCTCTCCGCATTCTTCACCCCTTCGTTCCCCCTAGTTCGTCCAGGAACAGGGATATCGTTCTCCTCGCCGTCACCTCACCGGAGAGCCCCGCTCCGCCTTGCCCAACCACCCATTTCACCCTCTAACGGGTCAAGGCAATTTGCCGTCGACCCAGTGATCTTCTGTGCTGGTTTGACTGCGAATGGACCTTATCCTGGAGGTCCAACGACTGAAGCACAGAGCTCCAGGTGCCTTCACGTCGTCGGGCCGCCTCAGGCGTCCTTGGCCTCATCGGAGACCATCAGTAGCTGCGGACGGCCTCGAGCTTCATTTCCCTCTTAGAGCAGCATCGGAGGAGCACCCAGGCGCGCGTATTGGCCGGTCAAAGTTCACCGGTGAGCTGTTCTTCCAGGTCCCCTCCAGCCGTCGATCGAGCATCCCTCGCTAGTTCTGATCCCGATCGTCCATCATCCGAGGATCTCGTCCGTTGGATCCATCTGAGGATCGACCCTCAGCCGTCCATCGCCAAACGTTGTCCACCGTTCCCAGCCGTTCGATCTTAAGTGGATGATGCTAGACCGTTGGATCACCCAATAATAATAAGGGTAATTTACACTTAGGCCCTTATCTCTTTTCATATTTCAGTTTAGTACTGTAAATATTTTTAGAAGTTGTTTTTATTCTGGATAATTTGTACTTAGGACCTCAGGTTTATTTTATTTGTAATTTTGTCCCTCTGAGTGTGTTGCACGTGGTCTAGCATGTGATTTGTGGTTTAATTGCAGATCTTTTCCTGAGCTTTCTTGATGTTACTATTTGAGTTTTTTAAAATAAGAATTGCATTTATACCCCTGTTTGTGTGATTCACGTGATGCCCTCGTGCGATATGGTATTTTTGCACCTTTGGCCCTTAAATTTTTCATCTGTGTTACGCTTTGGCCCCTGGAACTTATTTTCTTTACACTTAGGTCCCTGTGTGCAGTGTCTCTTTGATTACTTGAATAAAATACCAAATCACATCCAAATTTCATGAAATTTGGATACGTAGACCCTGCCATTGTGAAAAAATTATGTGAATTTTTAGGCCCATTTTGTTTTGATTTTCTTTTTTTTTTAAAATTCAAAAACCCAAAAAAAGATTCTTTTGTTCAATTTTAAAAATCAATTAAAAAAACTAAAAACCTCTAAAAAAAATCCATAAAAATTATTGTGTGTTTATTATGTCGTGTGTTTGCTTCTGTTTAAATTTCATTGCATTTGGACTTATAAAAATCTTAAAAACTGAAAAATCCTAAAAAACTTAGAAAAATCATTAAAAATTCTAAAAAATAAAAAAATGCAATTTCAGCTTCTGTAGTTAGTGCTTTCTCCTTAGTTTACAATAAAATTGTCTTTGGAATTTTATAGACTATTTACATATTTTTAAATAGTCTTTTGATTCTAGCTGCACATTACCTTTGATTTTTATTCTTGTTTCATTTTTTATAAAATCAACTAAAAATCAGAAAAATCTTAGAAAAATATCAAAACATCTGAATATTCATAAAATCCAAAAACATTTTTATTTTAATTTTTTGACTTATTTTCGAGGTGTTAAAATAATTTGTTGTTTGTGACTTTTTCTCTTCTTTTATATTTTCTTTATAATTAAAAATAAAAAAAAATTAAAAATCTAAAAATCTACCAAAAATACTTTATTTATTTTATTTTTTATTCTCGACTACTTCGTAAGACTTGTCCAGTTTGTGCTCCTTGAGTTCGATCCTGGTAGCTATACCAGGTAAAATAAAATAGCGAGACCGCTATTTGTTTAATTTTCTTGATTTTGATTTGGTGGTCTTTGTTTTCTTATTGACTGAGCTTCGCGGTTCGGGTCGCAACGACCCTGATTTATACCTTAACCATGGACTGGGGATTCTCTGGGTCATCATCCCCTTGAATGGCAGAGCGTAAGAAAGGTCTGATCCCAAGCATACAATGCCAGATGCGAGAGGCGGAGGGGGCAGCCAGGCAGTCCCAGAAGGAACCGGAAGGAAGGTACTTCACGCGCAAGAAGTCAGCCCAAATAGAACAATCCTAACATAGGAACCTCCAGACCCAAGATGCGAGCATAGCCTTGCGAAGATCAACATAAGACATCAGACCCAAACCACCCTCCCGCTTGGGGAGGCAAATAGACGACCAAGCAATGTCATGGCGATGCCGACTCCAAAGGAAGTTCGCATACAGCTTGTCGAGCCTTTTAACCACCGAGATAGGCAAGTACATGCCAGCAATCCAATAGAGAAAAACTCCCCGAATTACAGATTTTAAAAGCTGGGCTCGCCCAACCGGTGGAGAGGGCTTTCGAGGACCAACCCTCAAATAGCTTCCGGATCCGATCTTCAAGAGCCCTGAATCACTGCCCCTCCTGTAAGCTGAGGCAAGAGGGAGGCCCAAGTAGGTTGAGGGCAGATGCTGCTGCAACATACCCATATGGAATGTGGCAGCGAAAGGTTGAGCCTCCCATCTTGGTCTAAAAATTTTGCTCTTCGAAGGGTTCAACTTCAGCCCAGAGATAAGTTCAAAATCTTGAAGGATCTCCTTAACCGCAATAAGGCCTTGAGGGAGTCCTTGTAGAAGAAGAGAAGGTCATCAACGTATATTAAATGTGTCAGAGCCATGCAACGTCCCCTGCCCATACTCTGGTAACGCCCACTGGCAATAGCCAAGTCAACCAGCGAGGAGAGGGAATTCCATCCTGATAGAGAAAAGAAGGGGGCTCAGGGGGGGCCCCTTGACGCAGCCCACGAGAACCTTTGAATAAACCATGCGGCGCTCCATTGATCAGAACGGAGAAGGATGTTGTCGAGAAACAGTTTGAGATCCAATCCGTCCATTTATCACATAACCCCATCACTTTGAGAGCGTTGATAATGAAGGTATGGTCAATGGTGTCAAACGCCATGGAAAGATCGATCTTTAAACATGCCTTGTTACGAGAACGCCTCTTGTCAAAGCCCAGCAACAGCTCAATGGCAAGACGGATGTTGTCGCTAATCGAACGACCTTTAATGAAGGTCGATTGATTGGAAGAGATAAGGTGAGGAAGAACAACAACAAGTCTACTAGCCAGCAATTTAGCAAAAATCTTATATGTGACATTGCAGCCAGAGATAAGGCGGAAGTCGCTAATCCCGAAGGCTGATTGAACTTTAGGAATCAAAGTGAGAAAGGTGTGGTTGACTTGACGGACCATTCTACCACCATTATGAAGGAAGAACATCGTAGAGCGGACATCATTTTGAACCAGGGGCCAATGGCTTTTAAAGAAGTTAGCATTAAAGCCGTCAGGGCCCGAGGCTTTGGATGAGCCAATAGAAGACACCGCATTCCATATCTCAATGTCCTCAAACGACCTAACAAGCCAAGTCCTAGCTTCAGCAGTTAGGCAACGCTTGGATGGAGGCGGGTTTTGTCGAAAGAGGATCGGGTCCCTCGGGGAAAGAAGGGCAGTGAAGTGGTTTAAGGTCAAGGATGCCACATCAGAAGCATGGTTGATAACGTGTCCATGTTTATCCACAAGTTGAAAAATAAAGTTCCTGGAGATCCTCTTGATGGCGGAAAGGTGAAAGAACCACGTATTGCGGTCACCCAACTTCAACCAGTCCACCCTGCTCTTTTGTTTCCATGCAGATTCAAGATCGTCTTCCAACGAAGTAATGTGAACTTTAACATCAACTTCTAATTGAGCAAGATAAGGATCCACTGGCGAATCCCCAAGCGCAACCGAGATAGACTGTAGACAGTCCAAGGCGCTATTATGTTCGGACAGAACATTGCCCTCCCTCGACGCCTAGGTCTTCAATGCAGTCTTAACATTCTTCAGCTTGCTCACCAGCCTGAAGAGGGGGTTCCCATGTACGGAAATACCCCAACCTTGCATAAGAGCCTCCTGATACACGGGTCTGTGTAGACAATAGTCGAAGAACCTGAAAGGATATTTAAAATGTGCACTTGAGCCAATTACCACAGTGAGAAGCTGGTGGTCTGATTCAGCAAGGGGGGAGTAGCATAGTTTGATCTGTGGGAGGGAGGCGATGAGCGCATCATTGACAAGCGCACGATCAAGCCTGGCAGCGATCCTACGTGGTCCTACGAAGGAGTTGTTCCACGACCACAAATTACCCGTGGCATCCAGGTCTGCAAGACCGCAATCCACAATGCAGTTGTTGAAGTCATCAAGGTCAGTCCGCGGAAGGACACACCCTCCAATTTTCTGAAAGGAGTAGTGCACAACATTTAAGTCGCCCATCACCAACCACGGGCCAGAGATGTCATTTTTGATTGTGCGAAGATGAGCCCACAGGTCTCTTCTGACCATAGGGCAATTTGCCCCATAAATGATAGTGCAGTTGATGGAGAAGCCACCATGGTTTCAGCATCACATAGAAATAGCTTGTGGGTGGTTTCCGAGCAAATCGCATCTCCAGGATGAAGTATTCCACAGCATGTAGATTCTCCCAAGAGGGGTATTATTATGCACATGGTCCCAACCATTGGGAATTGCGGTCGCAAAGTTGTTGCGATTAGTCGGCCTGATCTTGGTCTCAATAAGGCCAATTATTTGGGCATCCTTCGAACGGAGTGCCTTTAGGAGGGACCGGAATTTTCTGGGCTTGTTGAGCCCACGAGTATTACAAACTGTCACTGACATATGGCAATTATTGGGTGAATTGTTTGGGCACAGATTGCCCATTGGATTTGGACACTGAGTGTCCATTTGATATGATGGGGCCCTTAGAAGCTTTCTTTTTCTTGTAAGTAGTCGTGGCCCAGATCAGGTTGGGTTCAGCAATACTTGACACGGTCTTTATCCCATTCAGAGAGGCGCCATCCTTGCAAGGATCATTAAGGTCAGGGATGGGTGGCTCGGCACCCATCTGGGGAGGCGCGGGGGCCCGCCGGTTGGCCATAGCCTTCCTGTGTAGAAGGTTCATGTTACCAAATGGGAATGAGGTGGATATTTTTTAGAGGATGAGGGACGCCTTTGCGCTTTGGTTACCTTGTGTAGAGGATGCGCTTTTGTAGAGGATGATAAAATTTAAACTTATTGTGCTTCTTTGGTTACCTTGTTACCCAAAGGGTAACCCGATTCACCACTTGGTCAATTTTTGATTGAAATTTCATTATAAATCAATGTGATATCACACCACATTCTTTATTCCAAACCTCTACCAATCATCGTAACCATCTAAACAACTACTATTCACAAGAGGTTACCCAACCCAATTCAACTCGGTAACCAAACGAGCCCATTGAGTTGGTGTGTTTTCCATAAAAGATCTCTTTTTAGTGGAGTACACATCAGAGTATTTTTTATGTGTAAGATCTTCCAATGTATTGATGTAAAATAGGAGAGTTTACAAGGGCAGACCCCGCTAAAGAGTTACATCTCAAAAGGTGAGAAGTTACATGCACGCCGAGTCAGTTCTGGAATCGGAGGCAAAAATCTGGATCCGATATTAATTCTCCAGACATTGTACTGCAGACACTAACAGGCCATCTTTTGTGACGTGGATGTGCAACCAAAAATCCATCTTTGATTTCTTTCTCCCCAAATTTACCAAGAAGAAAAAAGAAATGATTTTAACTTATCCTACCATAAGCGCGCTTGATTACCAATTATGAACCTCATTTTTTAAGCAAAGAGTCACTATATTCATTACAGTAACAAGGATTTATACATAGCAGGTGTGATAGCTTTTGGCAAACTTCTGTTTTTCTTCTCATCTTCCAATCCGATAGGTGCATATATTGCATATCTAAAATATGAAAAGCGCCATAAGAATCCCCCATCTTGAAACAATGATATCCATTTATTCATTCTTACCATCCAAATCACAATAAACAACATTTATCGTTCATTCCGTCTAACAACTAAACATGACAAAGACCAAGTGGTTCCTTTTATCACTGATCACTATAAAAGGATGAAATTGCTAACAGACGATACTGCTAGTTCACATCACAAATATTGAGAATTGAAAACCCAAACAAGCATCAGACCTTGCTAAACTGTGTTATAACATTATGCAATTCACAGTCGCATGGGGCTAGTAAGAGGCCACAGATGTCACGGTCCCTACCAGCAAGTCTGTCCGTCGCTGAGGTATGGATGAAGCTTGTACATGCACACAGGCTGCAGTACGCAACACCAATGGAGCTCAACACAGCAAGCCATGGCCAGTACAGGAAGAACTGTCATCCTTGGCAATTTGAGTGAGCACCGCTCACGATCAGGTCTCCCATGATATCCGGCAGAAATGAAGGGTCACCTGATGAGCCGTTGACCTAAACCCAAGCCATCTCAAACCCGGCATTGTGCTGGAACCTGCCCTACAGGATCACCAACCTGTTTTTCCAAATTACAACTGACAAAAACCTTACAGTATCCACCAACATGTAAGATTACAACTGCCCAAGTTACGAAAGCATGCGACCAGAACTTTTCAGGTTTCATCGCTGCAAATAAAGGACGAGCTAAAGTAAAACGGAAACCAAGCAGAAGTCTAAAGCATAACCCGTCAAAATTCATTCACTATGCATAGCCTGAAATGAGGTATTCAGTGACACAAGAGAGCCTTATTTATCCAGAGAATGCAAAGAATAATATGGGTGGTAGATAGAACACCAAGTGATGTTGAGAAATACATAACGGAAATGCACATGCAAAAAAATAAGGGGGCATAGGCATGCCGTACAGACGAATATCGAAGTAACGCAGTGTGCTACAAACCGAAGCTGAAACTGACGACTAAAATTTTACAGTAACAAAGACATGCTCCATCTCCAACGGAAAACTCCGCGAATGCTGGCCGATTTTCTTATCCATTTTACAAGAATGCATCTTTCTCGAGCAGCTTAAGTACTTCTCCTTGGTTGTTAAGCTTCGCGACGTCTATTGGTGTTTTGCCATCCAAATTCTGCAGAGTACTGAATGCAAAAAAGAGAGAACAAATATAAGCCCCAAAGGAATATAAACTTCGCAGACCAAATAAAGAATAAGACTTACACGGAGGCACCGTTCTCCAGCAGAAGTGCCACGCACTCTTTTCGACCATAACCTGCAGCATAATGAAGGGGTGTGTTCTTATTCTTGTCTAATGCATCTACAGTCGCTCCAGCTTCGAGGAGTATACGAGCACATTTCACCTGAAATGGGGGAAGATTGAAGATGGAATGAACAATCAATGTTGACACATGATGTTACCCCAAGACACATTGTATTATCTGGTAAAAAAACCCTGAGATCTGAGTATCTTCTACTTCATGAAAAAGCAAGATCTGAAAATATTGCTCAAGTCACACTTGATATCATCCTTCTGATTCTACGGAATAACACATATTCAGAGCAATGGCACAAAAATACATTCAGGAAGTATCCCTTGAGATATTAACAATCAGTTTGAACAAATGGGTCATGATTAAAGTTATAACCAATGGTCCATTAGGATCTTCACTGGATCCAAACCTTAAAGGTGAGCAACTATAGCCCACTTGCATTCTGTCTGATTAGATTTAGTTAAAGAGTACAGACTTGATCATCCACCAAGCAGAAATCAAACTTGTTTTTAGGGGGAAAAGGGTCCGGATTCATGTTGTTGCACAAACAACGCAGATATTAAGCATGAGCTGTCTAAATGCTAGACACTAAAGGGTATGCAATGTCACCCGTCTTTCCATAGAATAATTAGCATTAGATAGTGAAAGGTCCAAGGATAGCATGACAAGGCACGCAGAATCCTAGGGCTACATTTGTACAGGAGCTTCCCCAACTAATTACCACAGCAAAAATTATCCTTTGAAAATGCCCTCTAAACCTGCATTTAAGAATAGAAAAAAAATCCGCTGCACCTCCACGTGACGATGTTCTGAAATTACAAATAGGAAATTTCCAACTTCCAGTAAAAGAACCTCCATAAGCAAAAAAACAGTATTCCAAAAAAAACTAACACATAGCAGCCCCCCCCCCCAACAAACACACGCTAGTGATCCAAAACATGTGCTTATGGATTCTCTACATTGTGATGACCAGTAAACGGAGGCCAGCAAACAGAAGCTCAAGTTGGCCCAACCGAACCATAGTCGTGCACTTTCTTCCATACAGAGACCATTAAAGACATAAAATAGCCTACTATATATTAAAATTTATTCGTGGTAGTTCCAAAGAAATGAAGCTTGCATTAGCTTGCATGAAATGCAAGTTATAGAATATTATAAGTCATGGCAGGTGGCTTGCATGGTTAAAAAATCTAATATTTTGAAGGTCTCATACAATGATGAAAATTAATCCTTTTTTATACTTGAGCTTGGTGCTTGCTTTCAAGAAAAAGACCAACTCAATAAGTGAGTCATTATATAGAGAAAAATGTCAAAAAGCAGCACCTTTCGACTGAAAGTCAAGGACAAATGTTGACAGACTAGAACTAAAACGGAGAATAAATGCCCTCAGATAGGAAAGTGGACTTTGAATGGGAAGATGGTAGCCATTCGTAGAATCACACAGTATGTTCTATCTCTAGATCCCCCTACCATCCCCTCACCTTTGATACCGATCTCTTTCGAAAGCAAGTGGTTGACTGATCAAAAAGCAGTAGGGTCGAATCTGCTTCGAGGTGAGGAGGATGGGAAATTCAAGTGCATGATACTGAGGTCCTTGGAGGGTCGACCAAGAGGACTATATTTCCCCTAGCTGTTTAGTAAAGGAGAAAATGAGCCTCTTCATGTAAAAGATAAAATAATCCAGAAAAATGGGAGAGCAGTTCTTCCCTCTTCAAAATCAAGAAAAATTAACTGACACTGGATTTAATAGATTCATCCAACTTGCAGAAGGCTCATACCTCACCATAACCACAAGAAAAATGGAGAGCAGTTCTTCCCTCGGAGTCTTCTTCATCCTTATTGGCCCCAGAATCCAGCGCTTTCTTCAATCCCTGGTAAAACAGTTGACTGGTTAATGAGATCATTCATATAGGGAGAAAACATAACTTATAAGCACCACTCATCAGAAAAACCTAAAATAGCTTGACCATTGGTTAAAAAAATGAATAACCATTTTATCTGCAGGTGAATATAAAAGAATGATAGAACAAATCGAACTGATCTAACAATATGAAGTGATAGTCTGCTCATGTGTATGACGCAACTACATATTCTCGTGCCACGCATTTTAGCAAAAAAAAGTACAAGAAGTGCCAACAATATGACACGTTGATCCAAACATGGTAACAAAATGGTTAACAGGCATATATCCATACAAAACTTAATTTAACCTGAATGTGGAAGTGAAATGCTTTATATCTTAGAAAATCATGGTGGGGAACTGTAGTCTGTAAGGCTGCGTATTTTCATGTATTATTTTCTTAAAAAATTACTAATTAATAAAATCAGATTACTACTCACCTGGAGTATATCCATTATTTTCCCTATCCAAAAGAAAAAAGAATGGAAAGATTGACTAGAGAATACATAGAAAGGAAGAAAGTCTCCATACTAAATCGTTGAAGGGATGAACCATGACAGAGGCAACTGGCAAAGACTGTCATATAGGGGAAAAGTGTAGAAGCTGCCAAGTCCAAGTTATATGTAGAACAAACATCTGTTGTAAGTTTATTTATCAATAGTAAATTGCAAAAAACTCCAATTTAGATTGTCATCTATGTTTATTCATGAAGAAAAAATGGGGAGATTGACCCAATTCAATATGTAAAGCATGGATGCAATTTTTGGTCGAAAGAAAAAAGGATGATGACTAGATACCACTTATAAAATACCGTTACATCACTTACATGAGTTGAATTAAATGGTACATTGCAACAATTTGGCATTTATACTTCACACCTAATTTAATGATTCAATCTGGAAGACCAATCTCTAAAATTCCATAGTAAGTAGTTTATCTTCACAACATAGAACTGGACAGATTCTATTACAATTGCAAACTTGGATAAGTTTATGATCCCCTTTCAAGATCACCTCAAAGCCTCGTTGAAGGGATTTATTGTCTGAAGAAGATTTGGGAGCTATGTCATCGCAGGTTAAACAAAATGAATCAAGCAGTGGTCCAACCATGGGGGTTAAGCACCTCCCCAAAAAATAACAAATGCAAGAGAAACCCTTGAAATGGATAAACCATAAAAAGCATCAATAGATTTTTTTTATGATTATTATAAATTTTGCATTATAAACAATTGAAAGAGAGCATTGGAAGATTCACTTACAATGGTTTAAAGTGCAAAAAGTAGAACTTGAACTAATAGAGCTCTGTATTTTTTGGAAAGAAATAGAACTCCATCATTGCATATCAATCTATGAAAAAGAGTTTCTCATAGTGGAAGACTGGTGCAATTCCATTGAGCAAGCGTAGTATTAATTTTATGCAATTTTACTATCTCCTTTAAAAGAGGCAGCAAGTAAAAAAAATATTTTCTAGGTCAATACAATCATAAGTTAAGAGGTGAACTTGCAAAAGGTGAAGCGAACACGAGGTTCTTCCACAAGGCGACATCCGAGATGTGAAGGGACACAATTGAGAGCTTAAAGGTGGGGCGATGAGGTGATGGTGCAACAAAAGGACTCGCCTAGGTGCCACCCAAGAAAAGCAAGGCTTCTACTCGTATGTGTGCATGTGTGCATGTTTGTGTGTGCATGTAGATACAAATACACCTAAAATTACAATCTACGATCAACCCAACATATATGTATGTGTGTACATGTATATCTATGTGTATAGGTACGTACGTGTGTGTATCAATGTATGCATGTGTATATGTGTGTGAGCGCATATATATGCATATGTAAGGATGTGTACATATACATATGTGTGCATGCATATGTCTATATGTAAATATTATCGTTATTCTAAAACTAAGATGTATGAGTAAATGTGTGGATGTAAAATTATTAAACTAATATTTAGACATTATTACATGTATGCATGTAAAACTTAGGACCATCATACACACATGTCGATGTGTGCGTGTTTGTACATGTATATGTTTATGTATGATCATATGTATACATGCATATATGTGTGCATGTATATATATATAGAGAATAATGGGGCTGCCCCTTGCGGGCAGCCAAGAATGGCTGCCCCCGCGCCGTTTCGGCGTGTTTTTTTATTTTTTTTTGAAAAATCTCGCCGTGTAAATTCATCCCTATATCCCTCCTATATGTCATTCGAATTTCGTCAGAAACAGAGGCTCCTACGGCCTCCATCGAGATGGTGTCGATTTAAAAAATCCTGTTACCGTTAAAAAATGTCTGTCTCGATGGAGGCCGTAGGAGCCTCTGTTTCTGACGAAATTCGAATGACATATAGGAGGGATATAGGGATGAATATACATGGCGATATTTTTCAAAAAAAAATAAAAAACGCGCTGAAACGGCGCGGGGGCAGCCCCATTAATCTCATATATATATATATATATGCATATGTATGGATAATTGGATATATGTAACATATATACATACATATATATATGTATATGACCATATGTTTGTAGCAATTGAGACAAAACAACTTATCTAAGGCAAGGCAACACATCCAAGACCCACCTTGATACCTAGGCAAGCACCTTGGGCACCTTTAACAACAGTGATGGGAATGATGGGTTTTATATGGAAGGTGAACTTTACAAAGAGATATGATATTATCGACTAGCGTTTCTCCTAAGAGGAATTTTTCGCCTTTCATGTAATTGATTGACTAAAGAAATGTGTCATGACGATGTCTCTCTCTGTAATGGTCAATAGATGCCCTAAGGGTCGGTGATCCATTTTGGTATGGGGTAAGGCGAAAATGCCACTGTCTGTACTGGTCAACGAGTGGCACGAGGTTACGAAAGTACAACTACACACCTCCAATAAAGTGGTAAGGCAAGGACGAACATCGGCATCTACATCATTCATTTTGACAGCTAATGTTTAGCCATAAATCCCCAGTGATGTCTCCAAACCGAACAATAACAAAGTTCTCAAGATTCTATTTAGGACCGTCAAATGAGATTCAGGTTTTGCTCCTTCAATATGTTGATGACATGGTTTGCTTCATTCAAAGGTTCTAACTCCATGTCTATTGGGCCAGCATATTGGTGAAGATTTCTTAGCATGTTTGTGAAGATTTCCAAGTTTCAAACTAGAGGGTCAATAAAAATTATTCTACTTTTATGGCTTTTGGCATGAAGGATCACAAGGTCTTTGCATGTGGGAGATCGCTAGACATCGAGCGGCTTCGGTTGTCAATGATATACCCTAATTTGTTATTGGTTAGTATGTTCCACAGGTCAATGGTTTTGTGGTGGAGATATTGGAGCAAAGACTCGTAGGTTGGAGATCAAAGTAGCTTTTCAAGGGCGGTCGACTGATCATTGATTTTGCTACAATTTTTGCTCATTTCTCTCTTACATCCCCTTGTTCTACATATATGTATTTATGCAAAGATGGAAAGGAGGATAGCTAGACTTGAAATAAGAAACTTAAGGAAGGATGCTAAGGAAAGAAGACGATTGAGCAATGCCTTGTTCAAATGGGAGGAGATATGTAGCCCGAAAAGGAAGAGGGACTTACAATCTGAAATTTGACACGGCTCAATGACTGTTGAGCAATTGGATTTTAGAGCTTTTATGAGGGACGACATGTGTGAGCAGATTTTGGAAGTATGTCATGGCAAGTGCCTTGAGTTGACAGATATGCTCAAGTCGTTAACTTCAAATTTTGATTGGATGACTAGTCAAGAAAAGGGATGATGGTTATATTTCCTATAGTTCGCTATTGGGGAGGATGGACATGTTGTGGTGACTAGGTGTAGGATGGAATCCAATTTCCTATGTTTAGTGTACATTGTCGGGGTGAGAGGATTGCTAACTTCATGCCATTAGTTGCAGGAAGTGGTAACTGTGGAGGCTTAGGAGTGGAACTTGTAGGAATAATTGATAGAGGGTTTTACCGTCTCCCCAACATATGAAACGATGAGCATGAGGGTGTGATCCTAAGTGCTAACAACATATTCCACATTGGACTAAGATTGTAGTGGAAAGTGAAGGCACTACTAAAGGTGAAGTAGTGGAAAGTAAAGCATGCTTGATCGTTTAGAAGGAAGAGATTGGTTATTGTGCTATTCAAAAACAAGTAGGGGTAAGCTTTAACAATGCATGCTTAATGTGTATAGTAGTGGGAGGAAAATGTGGAGCGTATATTCTTCATTTGTCTGTATGTATTTACATATGGGAGGGATTGTAGATCTCATGGAAAGATAAAAAAACAAGGCCTTAAATGTCGGATTTCGGTTTCGTTTCGGTGACTGACCGAAACGAAATTCGACCAAAATTTCGGTCATTTCTTGAACTAAGGCCCCCAAATTTCAGCCGATATAGGGCTTTTCGATCGAATTTCGATTATTCACCGGAACCGAAATTTGGCCGAGGTATCATGTTGAGAATACACCCTTGAGGCTTCGAGGGATTAAGGGGTGTGCTTGTACTTTAGCGTTCCAACTTGCTTTTTTAGAATAAAATCAAGGCAATTCTAACCAGTTGGCTTCTCAAAAAAAAAGCTAAGGACCATTGAAAGAGCACATTAATTCTGGTTGAGCCATGCCAAAAAGGATGGTGGCAACCTAAAAGTCGCATTTTGCTCTTTGGTACCAAGTAGAAGGGATGCACATATATCAGGCAGGAAATTTACCTTTGATTTAGCATTCAAACATAGGTATCTTATAATTACAATAACATTGATCATATCCAGAGTGAATGGAAAGCAAAAGTTTGGCTCTTGTACAAACTTTAGTAAGGATGTGTTGGAAATATGCAAACTTAGACATCTAATAAAGGTTGGTCCAATGTGTGGGAACGTTTAGAAGTTAGAACTGTTAAGAGAGAAATCTGTAAATAAAAAAGACATCAGGAGAAAGCATGGATACAGAATTCTGAGATAATGAAATATAGACAATGAAGTGTGGTACTGGTATATGTTAATTTATGCATCATATGGTGATAAGGAAACAAATATATTGTGGATAAGCAACAACTAAGGTGTTATGCGTGCAAGTAGCAGGGATGGTGGCAATCTAAATGCCACATTTTGCACTTTGGTACCAAGTAGAAGGGATGCACATATATCAGGCAGGAAATTAACCTTTGGTTTAGCATTCAAACATAGGTATCTTATAATTACAATAACATTGATCATATCCAGAGTGAATGGAAAGCAAAAGTCTGGCTCTTGTACAAACTTTAATAAGGATGTGTTGGAAATATGCAAACTTAGACATCTAATAAAGGTTGGTCCAATGTGTGGGAACGTTTAGACGTTAGAACCGTTAAGAGAGAAATCTGTAAATAAAAAAGACATCAGGAGAACGCATGGATACAGAATTCTGAGATAATGAAATATAGATAATGAAGCGTGGTACTGGAATATGTTAATTTATGCATCATATGATGATACGGAAATGGATATATTGTAGATAAGCAACATCTAAGGTGTTTAAGTGTGTGCAAGTCACATTAATGTTACTCTAAGAAGGAACAAAGTTCCTGGCATCAATCTGCATACTGCCACTAATACAATGATCCAGTCTATGCCAAATAAACTAGTGTATGCGTGACAATGTCACTGAATTTATATTGCCCGAAATAGTAGCAAGGCCCAATAGGAGTTGAAGAATGCAGACGGCATCTAATATATCCTACTGTATCTAAAAGGGGCAAAAGATAATCAATATGCTGAACATTGTAGTTATATAAGAGAGTGAAGATATCTTGAATCTCTCACATCCTCTATCATCTTGATGAATTGAAGAAATAATACATACATCGGCATCACCAACACTTGCAGTCTGATGCACAACGGACTCGTCCTCATATTCAGCTTCTTCTTCAGCTTCTTCGGGACCAGAGAGTTCGGTGGATGCTGCAGAAGCCAGTGCTTCCCCGGAGGAGCCAATGCCCATAGCTTGGCCCAACTTTTGTAGAACATCAGGGTCGTTCCAATATCTTAATCCAAGAAATATTTTCAGTTACAAGAATTAACTCCACAAAAGACAATGCAACGATTTCAACAGAAGGAGCAACGCCTATATTACTTCATCATTGCAGCAGGGCCACCAGTCTCAATTTCATCAAGAATGGGTTTTAGTGATGGATCCTCCTTGATACGAGACATCCTTTCTTCAAGTTGCTCCTTGTTAGGGGGATTAGCCAAGCTCTCAAACATAGTTGACATAGCAGGATCCTGGAGTTGAATTAAGAAAATGAAAATTAAGTTTACAAGCATGGAATCAGCAATATCCTCACAGAAGGACATCAATCAACGTTGAATCTCATAAATCTGAACCTGCATCAAAGCCGATCCTAGGCGTTCAGCCATCGCCATGAATTGTGGGTTTTGCATGACCTGTTGCATGGTTGACATATATTGTTGCGAGTCAAACTGCGGAATACCATCATCAGGCGCACCTTGGACGCTTTTCTGAAGCTGCTCAGCCATTTGGTTGAATGCAGGGTCTCTTGCTATCTGCTCCGCTAGTTCCTTTATACTCGGATCCTGCATGCAGAAAATAACTAATGTTTACTTCTCATGACATAATAGAGCAAAACAATTCTTAGAGACAACATGAGCAGCAATCAAGATGCAAGAAATACAAGCATAATCTAGACAACTCTTTGGTTATTTGGATGTTAATTTAAGTGCTAAAAAGGTATCAAGTCTTTAGAATAGAGAGAGAATGAAAGCTTATGTCATAAGAAAAGAAGCAACCTAGCCACGTCCAAAATCAAATCCGGATCCGATCAGTTTATGCAGATTTTATGAACATGTGGAGTATGAATAGATAGTACAAGCACATTAACCGAGCCCCAAAATGGGCCAGGTACTATCAATCTATAGCAAATGTGGGTCGGAAAAAGCTACTTGATATTCAAATCCCCCAACATCCTCCCATATCCCACAACAGGAACAAGAGCTAAGATTTGCATTTCGGATCGACTTCACTTCAGGTGATGTGGCATACATGATAAAATACTTATAAGTTTAGACTAAAGACTATTACATGCATGTTACATCACTTCTACTTAAGAATAAAGAGTATGTACATTTATTTAAGATCTTAACTGAGAGAACCACATAGCAGAGGATTTCTTAAGCCAGGAATCACACAGGGTTGCTAACTTGCTATGACTTCCCAACTAGTCAATGCATGTCACCTTCTATAGTCATATTCTTTACATGGAAAATCTCCCTTTGACTTTTCGATCTCCTCTCACCCTACTTCCGATATTTTTTATTCATAATCACACCCCATTAACTAAATTACGAGGGAAATCGTGGCAACTCATTTCAATGACAGAAAAACCAACCCCGTGCATGTAAAACGGTCATTGAAAACTCCATTTCCTTTCCAAACGCCGTTAGTTTTAAAAAGCACAGCACCCCTCTCGTCCAAGGAACACTCGCATCAAAGAAGTGCCCCACACCCTCAAGGGCTCAGAATTAACTGCAGAACTAAGCTTTGCAGATTTCGTAGTGTCTCAAGATCTTATTTGCATTTTCTCTGTTCGTTCTTGCCGGTATACACATGTAGTTACTAGGAAAATCTACCAACACTATATCAAGAGAGAGGATTGTAATGAGAATGAAATTTAAAAGGAAATTTACATGATTTGTACTGAAAATCAAAAAAATAATAATGAATAGGAATGTTGTCGAAATATTACTAACATTTTTTAACTAACTTTATCTATAATTTGTTGAAATCGTATTCCAATTCAAATTCATCAAACCAAGTATATGATGCATTTCGTGTTTCCCAATTGCAGCTTTACAGTATCCAAATCCACATCCATACATCAAATTTTAAAAGGGAGACACCCATATCCTCTTGTCTGCAACCCGAATTGGAAACCTTCAGAGTTAGAAGTCATTGGCGTAATATACTAAATTGGAATAATATATATCCATGTTCCCCAAAACAGATGATGGGAATTACTTGAAATAGGACTAGACAACTCCATACCCAAATAACCACGAGCTTTACTTTTTAAACATAATTCCACTATACTTACCCCAATCAGCACGCACATACAGAAACAGCAAAAAAAGGATCAAAGAAGATTACACTGAGCAGCCCGGACATCGCCGAGAAGTCGAAAGGATTGCCCGGCAGCCCAGTCCCCTTCCCCGCCCCATCCCCGGAACCCTTTCCCGCTGGCGCCTTCTTCCCCCCTGGGAAACAAAAAAGAGGACGCGATTCAGTGTCAAAATCCAAAATCCTGCGATCCCGCACCGGATCCGCGGGGAAATTCGAGCTGGATGTCGATGGAAGCAGATGGAATGGAGTGGATCTGAGGGGAACGAGATCGAAAGACGGGACCTTGGTCGGAAGACATGGCTGGATCAATCGAGGGAGTGGAAACCCTAGAGAGCGAGAGCGGGAGGAGTGGGTGGCGGTGTGAGGGGAAGGGGATGTGAGCGATAAATAACCGATAAGGTGATAAGGGGATGGGTGAGGTTTTGGTTGCGACGACTGTTTGCTTTGTTTTTATTTTGTCGTTACTAAATTTAATTGGAGTTGGCGTTGAGCTGGCCCTCAGCCCACTTGGATAGTGGGCCTGGATATCCTCTTCTGCTATCCAGGTCTATAACAGTGGGAGATTTATGTGGACGGATGCGGATATGGGTGCTTCTATCGTCGTATCCACGTCCATCTTTAGATACTGATGATATTAACAGATATGAAAAATCTATTATCTTATTTTATGGGATAGGTAATGAATATAACATACAAATACATATCTTACTTGCATTTGCTGGCGTATATCTTACAAATTTATATGATTCAAGTTAAGATGTGTGTAATATATGTTTTGATTCCATCCACGGAGAAAATGGTCAGATTCGAATGCGACTATATGTATTATCATATTCATAATTAAAATCACAGAGTTTGGGAGAATATTGATTTCCGGGGAGTGATCTACCCGAGCATGGGTAAATGTAAATCTCCAATAGCGCACTCCATTTTAGATGTCCTTTTTACTTTTTGGCTCTTGGTGTTTCTCAAAATTGTCGAACTATCCATAGGCATTGTATGCCTTTCAATTCAGATCCTCTTCTCATTCTTCATTTTGGGTGTACATAGGTTTTAGGTATCTATTGAGGTCGGGTAGATATTCTATGGCCTCACTCAATGGTAGATAACAAATAATATGCTTCATTAATTCTTCCATGTCAGCTACTTTAAAAAATTGATTTTTTTCCAATTTTTTTAGATTTTTTTTACTTTTTTTGGTTTTTTTCAAAAGAAGGGAGGGAGAGTGGGTTGTGTGACTTGGACTAGAGTGGCACGCCAAAATTTGATTAATTGATGGCAATTTGTTTCATGCTTGTGTTTTCTTTGGTAGCTTGTATGCTTTCGGTATCAAATTAGCTCTCTTTGTTCCTTGAATCTTCTTGGCTAGTAATATAAAGATATATCATTTTACTTACTTCCATCAATTTATCCTTAAAGAGCTGAAAGTGGTTTTTTCAAGGATCATCATGACATCAGAGGTTATGATCGATTTATGTTCTATCACTATTATTAGTTGAATGGTTGAATTGGTATACACTACTTCCCAAAAAGATGGCATGCAATCCTGAGTCGAGTAATAACTATTCCACTAGTTATCACCGATCAGAGCCTTGAAGTCGGTGATATCGGCCATGGTGATTGTGGGATGTATGTGACATCCGGATCTAAATTACCCAAATCCGAAACTGAAATCCGACCCGATTAAGGTCAATATGATTTGATAAAACTATCGATCAATATTAAGTGATTTGAATCGATCCATAGATCGTTAATCAAATTTCGTTTGGGATCAATCGATCAAAAAATAATTGCAACATAACTCGTGTCATCGGAAAAGTTGTGGCGCAATCGGAAACTACAAAAATAAGCTGGGACCACTATGAAATTTTTATCAACGAAATAAGACCAGCAAAATCGATCTTTCACCAATCAGAGGTTGTTTGACCATTTAAAATCACAAAATTTAATCATAAGTTATAGATAATATTTTCGTCGATTTCTGAATTCATCTAGGATCAAAAAGTATAAATTTTATGTTGTTTGGTCGCCATTTAGAGACGGTTGAAACGAGTCACTGTACATCTGTATCAGACAGTAAGGGTGCAAATACGGATGATTTTGGTATTTCACATAATTAAGTAATAAAGTATTTAAAAATAAAGATATATATATATATATAACAAGTATAAACTTTTCCAAACCCAACACACGGCCCGATTTTTTGAGCATTTGTCACTAAACCCTTCTCTATTTCTCCCTTCATTCGGCAAACAACAAAGCTAACCATCTCCATATTTATATAGCATCCCTTCCTCTTTCTTTCCTCTATAGTTTTTTCCCCCAAATTCCTTCCAATTCTTGGCCGAAGAGCCCCCCATTCTCATGTTGTCCTTACGATGGTCTGAAGCTACTGCCTTCATTCCAGCAACCTAGAAGGTGCTGCTATCCAAGCAGTTGTCGTGTTGGTGGGAGTTGTTGTCCAAGCAACTCTAGAGTTCCTGCATGTCTTGATCCAAGCCCATAAATTCCCTAATCAATTTGGAGATCTCCAAGAACTGCATGTTGATTTGATCTCGATTTTGGAGATCCAGAAAAGGTAGAATCATTTCCTCGCATCTTGCTACCGCCTATGTACTTAGATCATATTTCAATCCATTATATATGTTCCTAAATTTATGTTTAAATTTGAAAGAAATTGGGGGGAGAATAGCATGCAATTGAGTAAAAATTAGTCTACTCTATGTTCTAAATTTCATGTTTGATTTGATGAGAATTTGGGGGTGGTTTGTAGGTAATTAGATCAAATTTCATACCACTGTTTGGAATCTGATTTCATTATAAAATGCGATGATTTGCATGTTTGAATGATGAGATTTTGAAAGTGATTTGCATGAAATTTAACATAATTTCATATCATTGTTAAGCTACATATTTTAGTATTTGAAATGTGAAAATTGGGGGTAACTTGAATGCAATTAGCTTTAAGATTCAGACCACTTTTAAGCTATCATATGTCCTTGATTTCATGTTTAAAATTAAGAGATATGGGAGTGAATAGCATGCAGTTAGATCTAAATTTCAGACCTATAATTGATATAGATTTTATGCCTAAAAGATGAGAATTTGGTGTTATTTAGTATACAATTAGATCTAATTTCACAATGTTATAGGCTACAGTTTTATATGCTTAAAATATTAGTAATTAGGGTGTTATACATGAAATTGGGTCTAATTTCATACCATTAATTAGCTACAATTTATATGTTTGAATCGGTGAGAATTGCAAGTATTTTGCATGAAAATTAGAACTAAAATCAGACCTATAATTCCTACGGGTTTGCATACTTGAATGAGGATAATTTGGAGATGAATTACATGAAATTAAACCTAATTTCATATCACTATTAAGATATTATATGCTCTAGTTTTCATGGTTTAAAAGAGAAAAGAGATGGATGTTTGAGCAAATTTCAGACCATTAATTTATACTCCATGTTTTATGTTTAAGAAGAGAAATTGGGAATATTTTGCATGCAAACAAAATCATAATTTTATATCAATGAATTAGCTCAACGATGCAACTTTTAGAAATAAGAATTTGGGTGTTTATGCATGTGTTTAAGCCAAATTTTTAAACCTATTAATAGACTTTAGAATTCATATTTTACAAGGTGAAAAGCTAGGAATTTTAATATATAGTACCTAAATTTCAGACCAATAATTGGCTTCAAAATTTATGTTTTAAAAGGTGAAAAAGTTGGGATTTTAACATGCAATTAATTTGATAATAATATCATTGTTTATGCCACATACTTCATGATTTTTGTACGAAAATTTAGATTTTAGCATGCCATTATGACTAAATTTCATACATGTTCATTGCTTTAGATTTCATATGTAAACTGATGAAAAGGTAGGTCCTTTCGTAGGAATTGACTTCTAATTTCAGACCAACTACTAGACCATTGATCCCCTGAAATTAAGGAATATATCTAAATATAAATATTAAGATTGGTTTCCCTTCTCTTAAGAAGCCAATAAATAGATGACCTATATGGAGTATTATCCAAGAGTAGCATTAATGAGAGATTTGGGTGTCAATATATAGGAAGTTCATAAAATCTTAAAGAAATATCTAAGATATAAATGAATCAATCTATAGATTTATGTGATCATTATGACTATTAATCTCATAACTATTCCTTTAGTAAAGATCACTGATGACGCAAAATTCACCTCTTTAATATTGATGAATTGTAGTATAGGAGGCGAATTTCGGTCGACCAAACACCACAATCTTTGAATGTTGTAGAGTATTTTTACTTGGCAAGTGTACCAAGGTCAAACACAAGGAACGGAGATTTTTAGTTAGACGGTTTTAAATTAAATCAAATAATTAACAAATGCTCGATTATTTTTTGTGTTGATAAAATATACAATGCAATGATGAAAATACTATGCAAGAAAAATAAACAGAGTTTATGCTCCGGATCTGTGATTTGAAACATATCTAATTCTCAAATAATATGATCAATAATTTTATCAAATTAATCACAAATCAAAATATATTTGAGTCAATGCTTTAGGATAATAAGTTGATACTCAGAATAATTGAAGCAAGATATCCATCCTCCGAATGTCTTTGATCTAATTCCTAGAATGCTTGACCATAATATTAGAGGAATTGATCTGAGATAATCCCCTGTGGAATCTAAATTATTAAGAATAATCAATGAAGGCTTAATCAGATAAAGATACTCATCCGAATTCCTTCAAATAATATCATTAAAATCCCAAGCATCAATATGTCAAAAATTAGTCTGCATATGTCATCAAAGGTCCACAAATGATAATATCCAGTAAACACCCTCAGATCTGATCACAAGCTATGCTAAATTGTAGAGCACGAAAAAAGCTTCAAAATGACATATTATATGCTAAAAATGGAGTTCATATGATAAAGATATGATGAAATGAAATTTCAGGGACTAAAGTGTAATTAAAACAAAGTTTTTCTTTCAAAATGGTCCCGGAGGGGGCTTATATGTAATTTCTGAAAGGCGGAGGGGCTCCTCTGCAATTTACCCCAGACGATTTTTGCAAATTCTGACAATGCCGTGGCCTTTCTGCAATTTGCCCAATGCGCACGTGCTATCGGATGACGGGGCTAAGCCTCGGGAGTCCCGAGCCTAGGTGGAGGCTGGGTGGAGGCTTGGGACTCTGAGGCTGAGATTCGACGGGGGAGCCTGAGGCTAGGGGACGGAACCTGAGGTACGTGCGCCTGACCTTAGGCTCGGCAACGAGGTAGAGGTTCGGTGACTGAAGCAGAGGCTCGGAGGCGGAGCCCAGGGACGTGCCACATGGTAGCACCGTGGCCGTTGGATCAAGGCCTGCTCCTGATCCTACAGCACCTGTGCAAAGATGCACAGCTCGATTTGGGGCAGCGCAGCCCAGGCGCGGGGGCGAGCGGGGCGGAGGTGCCGTGATGTCGCACCTCGACCGACACACGCGCGAGGGCGGTCGGCGCTGTGGTGTACGGCGGGGGAGTGGGGCGGCGCTCGAATCGCGGAGGCTGAGGCGGCGGCGGAGGCGGCGCTCGAGGCGCGAGCTGGGGCTGAGGCGCGGGTTGCGCGACGTAGGGGCGATGCCTCCGCGCGAAGGCGTGTACGACCGGAGCTGGAGCCCGGGCTGGGCGAGGCTGAGGCGATGAGGCAGCACTCGAGGCACGACGGCTTAGGCGAAGCGGCAACACCGTGCGCATGCCAACGACAGAGGCGGAGGTGGTGGGCTGGCTGCGAGGGTAAAAGAACTTGGGCTGGTGTCGTGTTCCTGCAAAGTTATCAAAAAAATGACGTCGGGATGTGTGTGCGGTGGAGTTGTCGAGAGGAGGTGATCGGAGAGGGAAAGGGGTCTCGGCCTTTGCAAGGCCGACGATGGGTGTAGTAGACACCGTAGGATCGAGCTTGGGGGCTCGCAGCAGCTCACCAGAGGTGGCTGGATCACGCCGGGGGCTTGGTCTTGCCTTGTTGTCACCAAGGTGTCGAGGGCTGCTCCAGAGATGGCGGATGGAGAGGAAGGCCGGCGAGGGGGCGGTTTTATAGGAGAGGAAGAGGACGATTGACGAGGGAGAAGAGGGAGCGACGACGGCTTAGCGAGGGAGAAGAGGGAGCGGCGGTGAGTTGCGTGGAGGGGAGGAGCGTAACGGCGGGAGGTGGAAGAAGAGGGTCACGTACGGAGCACGTGTCCCGGGGAAGGGGGCTGAGGAGATATACAGTGGGGGTGCCACGTGGCGCGCCCAGGGGCTGCCACATGGCGCCCCAAAAAAATTCGGCTTTAAAGAAGGTTATACATAGAAGGAGACCTCGGATTAAAAAATTTTCTTCACGAAAGTTGTTCACTCGACGAGATCTACAACTTTCATGAAGGACCCATGAGCAAAAGAGGTCACCTGTAGAAGTGGTATTTTTGGTGGCTCTCCATGTGTATAGAAAACCGGGTTTTGGGGATTTTATATTTTTTTGATAATTTTAGAGAGGATAAAAATTATAGAAAAAATACCATAAAATACGAGAAAATTAATTACAAATTAATCTATTTTTTTGAATTTTTAGTAAATAATAAATTAGGAAAATAAAATAGAAGTCAGAAACACACAACTTTTGTACAGACCGACAACGGACACCTGGACTCAGCCAGTTTCTTTGATTTCGGTTTGAATCTGGATTTGGATTTTTGTGTCGCTTAATAAAACTTTCATCAAAGAACAATAGTGACGAAGAAATAAAATTAAAAGAGTTAACTATGTACATAAAATCTTAGGTCGAAAATAGCAAAAAGTTAAAATGCGCAAAAGAGGCCCAAAACCCAACTTTCACATATGAGCTCCGAATTTTACGAAATTGGTCTTGTTCTGAAGGTATTTGAAAATGGAGTATTTTAAAAGCGAGTGAACAAAATCGGACACTGTATGTGGGAGATATGCTCGTTTTAGTCTGTCAGATGTGAAATTAGACTTTGGGATTATTTGACACTTATCGGGGTTAGTAATTTTTTTGTATTTTTTATTTAATAAGGTTAGTAATATCTACACAATGGAGTATTTTGGGTCAATCGGAGTTAGGATGAATTATTTACAAATGTGAGAAGTTAGCGGCTTTTTGGGCTAATTTACACTTGGGATTTTTAATGCAATTATGCATGATGAAATGCAGATATTATTTACACTTGTATGAATGCTAATAATGCTCTATTAATGATTAATTACAAGTGAATGATGGGGAACAAAGCCTAAATGACCAATTTTAGCATGATGAATACGAGATTCATCATACCCCTATACTTAGACCATGCTCGTCCTCGAGCATTAATGAATGAATGGCTTAGTTGAATACATCCCTGACTGTGCATGTGAATTTTCAAGGCTCAATTCATAAAAGACCCTTAATTTGAGTGATCCTAAAATTCTAGGTTCAACCAAGCTTTAATCAAAATGAACCCAACTCTAATTTTCAGACTCTCTATTTGTACATATAGTATAAGTATATGATTCTTAGTGTACTGCATTCATGAGAGTCAAGTCGAGACATCACCCAAAGTTCCAATCCAAGAGACTCTCCTCTAGACCTAATCCTCAACACTAGGGAATAAGTTTATTCTTGCTTTAGTCAACCGTCTCATTAGTTTGTCAGACTTGAAAGTGTAGATGGACGGCCAGATGATGGAGGGCATAGGATTGTGTCTGATTTTCTCTCCCTTACATTGGAACAAGGTGCCTCTCGAGTGCCTTATTACTCGACACAAGTATATTTTTGTTTTGTGGATCAATGTGTCCGTCAAGAGAGTTTGGAGTCGTTTGCACTTGTTTTTCTGGGAGTACACCGGGATGTGTCTCTTTTGAGTATCTAAGATACCTTCGACACTCAGACTTGTAGCATTTACGATGCAGAGCCCTTTTTTGGTGTCAGCCCGACTCCTTGGTCCTAATTAGTGCTTGGTCCAAGTGGACACTTTGCAAATGTTTGGGAGCGCTCGCCATTGGTGGAAGTTCATTTGAAATTTGACTTTGGATGATAGAGCTTTTCTTTGACATTTCTTTTTCTTTTTCTTTTATTGGCTAGCTTCACTGCTTTTACCAAAAGTTGGTGCACATTGATCAACAATTTTCACTAAGTTTCAACACACCCTGGCACTTTAGGTAAATATCAAAGAGATAGCATATGAACTTGTTCACATACTGGCTAGGATTTTGCTGACACTCAGGTTTCCTGAAGCCTTCATTAACTTTATCCCATCCTCGAGCATCATTAGATCGGATCTAAACTCAAATCTCTAGTCTTAGTTCCTCAAGTGATAACTCAACTCATCTCATCAATCATGTAGTTGTGAAAGTGATTGTGCTGATCATATTCTTTTTGAAGGTAGAGATGAAGAGTGCAATATAGCGCTCAAATCTTTCAAACTAGGGAAGTATGGATTATTAAGTTCAAAACCCTAATGACTAAGGCAGGCTAACTCAGAATCTCAGAAATCAAGTGTCCTAAAAAATCCTCAAGCCTTGAGTGATGGTGAATGTGTCAGGAATGTATCAACCAAGGATGCTTGATGAAATGCAAGACCATGAATGAATTTTTTTGTTGTTGTTTTTTTATGTTTATGTTTTTGTTTTTTAGCTTCAATAAAAACAGGTAATACACACTACTTGTACCCATCCCCGATGAGTACGAGCTATGGATAAAGTAGATAGAATATATACAAACACCCCCCATACTTATCTTGTGCTATGTCCCCATGGCACAAAGTGATGTTGACATAGCTCGTACTAAGTATAGATGGGTACCTACAAAAAGAGGAGAAGTGATGTATAAACAATGAAATCGGTCCCCTAATTATCGGGGGATCAAGAGCGGGTAGATGGATATACAAAAGAGTGTAGGTTCCATAGAGGTGATTTATCTGGGCAGATCAAATCTTTCGTCAAAATCTATGCCCTGAGCGAAGGAGATCTGTTCAACTTGTACTAATTGCTCGTTGGATTCAACAAAATGTTTAAGCAGCTAACAGTTGACTATAGATGTTTGTGTGATATCTGCGGTCTCTGAGATCTCAACACTCCCATTATTGTGTACCTCTCTTACCATGAAGGGTCCAGTCCATTTTTATTTCAATTTACCTTGGAAAATTTTCAATTTTGCATTAAATAGCCAAACTTTCTGCCCTGAGACAAAGATCTTGATTCGAATGTTCTTGTCATGCCATCTCTTTACCTTGTCCTCGTAAATGGTGTTGTTTTCATAAGCATGATTTCGGATTTTAGATAGTTCATTCAAATTCATCTCTCGGTTCTTCTTTCCTTGGTGACAATTCCAATTAATCTGTTTGATTGCCCATTCTGATTTATGTATGAGTTCCGCGGGCAAATGACATGGTTTTCCATATACCATTCTAAACGGGGAGGTGCCCAATGGGGTCTTATAAGCCGTCCTATAAGCCCGTAAAACTTGGTTCAGGAGTTGGGACCAGTTCTTCCTGTCAGGACGGACGAGCTTCTGTAAAATTCCTTTAACCTCCCTGTTTGACACCTCGGCCATGCCATTGGATTGTGGATGGTAAGGAGTAGCGACACGGTGCTCGATGTTGTATTCCTTAGTCAACTTCCTCACCTCATGGTTGACAAAGTGGCTTCCCCAATCAGATATTAAAACTTTTGGAATCCCAAACCTCGAAATAATATTATCTTTCAAAAACTTGCAAACAGTTTTGCTATCTTCTGCTCGAGTAGGGATAGCCTCCACCCATCTAGATAAATAATCTACCGTGAGAAGAATATACTCGAATCCCTGACTATTAGGGAATGAGCCCATAAAGTCAATGCCCCATGCATCAAATACATCACAAATGATCATTGGTTGCATAGGCATGGCATCTTTGGAACCAATGGTTCCTCCCATTCTCTGACAGACGGGGCACGACCTAACAAAATTGTAAGCATCTTTAAACAAGGTCGGCCAGTAAAATCCACATTGCAATATCTTCTCAGCGGTCCTCTTCCCAGAGTGATGTCCTCCCGCCTCCAAGGTGTGGCATAGATTGAGGATACTTGGGTATTCCTCTTGCGGAATACATCTTCTCCAAATGCAATCCGGTCCTTCAAAGAAAAGGAACGGATCTTCCCAATGATAGTGTCTCGCTTCATATATGAGTCGATCGATTTTGTTTCTGGGTCAACCTTGAGGAACTTCGTTGGTGACAAGATAATTCACCGTGTCTGCATACCAAGGGAGTGAGTCAATAGCAGAAATTGACTCATCTGGGAATGTTTCACGGATGGATTCAAATTCCAAAATTTTGTTATGTTCGATCCGTGATAAATGATCAGCCATGACATTCTTAACACCAGGTTTGTCCTTAATCTCCAAATCAAATTCCTGAAGCAATAGTATCCACCTCAGTAGTCGTGCTTTCGCATCCTTTTTGGCCATTAAGTATCGAATGGCTGAATGGTTTGTGTAAATTGTCACCTTAGATCTTAGAAATATTGATCGAAATTTTTCCAAGGCAAAAATCATAGCAAGCATTTCGTTTTCGGTCACAGTGTAGTTTTTGGGCAGGTCTAAAACTTTGCTTGCGTAGTGAATAGCATACGAGATTCCATCCTTTCGTTGTCCTAATACAGCCCCTACAGCAAAATCGGATGCGTCTGTCATGATCTCGAAGGGAAGAGACCAATCGGGGGCTTGTAGGACGAGGGTCTCAATGATCCTACTCTTGAGTAATTCGAAGGCTTTTAGACACTTATAATCTACCAGGAATTCGGTGTCTTTCCCAAGAAGGTCAGTTAACGATCGGACAATTTTTGAAAAGTCTTTGATAAATCTCCTGTAAAATCCGACATGCCCTAGAAAAGACCGTACTTGTTTCACATTTGTGGGTGGCTCAAGTTTCTTGATCACATCAACTTTGGCAGGGTCAACCTCCATTCCCTTCTTAGAGATGACATGCCCTAATACAATGCCCTCTTTCATCATGAAATGGCTTTTTTCCCAAGAGAGCACCAGATTCACTTCCCTACACTTCTGGAGGACTCGATCCAGGTGCGCTAGACAATCATCGAATGAATCACCGTGGATCGAGAAGTAGTCCATGAAGACCTCCAGGAAATCCCCAACCATGTAGGCAAAAATCGCAATCGTGCATCGCTGAAAGGTGCCGGGGGCATTGCAAAGCCCAAAAGGCATTCGCTTGAATGCGTATGTGCCGAAAGGACATGTAAAAGTAGTCTTTTCCTGGTCCTCAGGGGCGATGGCTACTTGATTGTAGCCCGAGTACCCGTCTAAAAAACAGAAGTATTCTCTCCCTACCAATCTCTCCAGGATTTGATTAATAAAAGGCAGTGGAAAGTGATCCTTCTTCGTTGCGGCATTCAGGCGCCTGTAATCCATACAGACACGCCACGACGTAGGTACCCGTGTCGTGATCTCATCTCCCTCCTCATTGGTGATAATTTGAAGTCCCAACTTTTTCGGGACTACATGCAAAGGTGACACCCATTTGGAGTCGGAGATGAGATATATGAATCCAGCTTTACACCATTTTTTGATCTCAATCTTAACCACTTCCTGTAGGTTTGGATTCAATCTACGTTGGCATTCACGGGAGGGTTTATCATTATCTTCCAAGTAAATATGGTGTGAGCACAGGGCTGGGTTTATCCCTGTGAGATCAGACAATCTCCAGCCTATAGCCTTGCGATTTTTCTCCAAAACATTAAGCAGGCGGATCTCCTGCTCTTCGGTCAGATGTGAGCTGATAATGACCGGAAATTGTCCCTTTTCTCCTGTAAGGAAGGCATACTTAAGTGCAGGGGGAAATAGTTTGAGTTCAGGTAAGTCAATGATGTTTCTCAAATCTGGTCCTCTCAGTGATGCTTCTTGTTGTGATGTGGATGCTGCGGTGTATCTATATTGGCCACCATCCTGGTTGTTTCTGGGATCAGATTGCTAATGATGGAATGTGGTATGGCAAGTGCTGCGTCCGATCTGTGTACCTTACTCAAGAATTGTCCATAAGGAGAATGGACTGACAGGTCCAGAGGGGCCTCTGAGTCTCCTAGAGTATCGGTAGATGCATGAATGAGCTGGCAGACTAAATCATCAACAATTTCCTCTCCAGATGAGGTTGACTCTATCATAGCGGTTGGGTTTTGTCTCCAGGGCCCAACTGTTGCTTCTGTAAATTCAGTCTCAGTTTTTTATTTTTCAGACTCGGTGCTCGACTCGGTGTCAGGTCTTTGGAACCTAGTTTGCTGCATTTTAAGTTCAACTTTTCCAAACTAGATTCTCCCGGATGTGTAATCAAATATAGCTCATGCGGTCCTAAGGAAGGGCCGCCCTAGTATCATCTGGGAATCTTTCCAATTTCTAGGGACATCCATGTCAAGTATTGTGAAATCTACTGGGTAATTTTGTCCCTCTATGTTGATGACAACGTTTTGAATCTCGTCCCTAGGTCGCTTAGTTGATGTGTCTGCGAATTGAAGTACGGCTGCAGGTTGCTTAAGAGGACCTAGATTTAGATGCTCATATAGGGTTGTGGGCATGAGATTGATGGATGATCCATTGTCTACAATGTTCTTGAAAACTTGATTTCTTTGATGTAGCTAGTGACAAAGTGAGCACCCATGTCTCTTTTCTTCCTTAGCAGCTCTTTTTTTATAAGACGAGATGTGGCAACTAAGAGTATGTGTTTCTTTGTTCGGCTAGGAGGTTGTTTGCTAACCCTTGTTGGTGTGTATCTTACCTTATGGTATTTTCGAAAAGCCGAGTCTCTTTCTATCATCTCGTCTAGGGACAGAGTGACCTTAATATTTTCCTTACAGATGCGGGCCATCTCTTCATCATTTTTTTGATTTTTTATGTTTTTCTTCTTTCCTGTCGTAAGAGCATGGGGGAAGGGATGGATTTGTTGTGATCAACAACATCACTTTTATTCAATGAAAATTTTTTAACAGGACTCTACTCGGACTAACAACAGGGAAAATTGTGGGCAGATGTAGCTGGTGTCTTGGTGTCGTTTCTCTGTCTGACTCAGACTCAGACTCAGACTCTCCATTATATCTGGGTGGTGTGGGTGGTACTTGTTCTTTCTCCTCCTGTCTTCCTTTGTCAATTCCCCCAGGGTTGTGTGAACTAGTGGATACTGGGACTATGTCTTCGTGTTCCCTCGCTCGATCAGGCATGGTTACGGTCCTTCCGCTCCTAAGAGAGATATGATAAGAGTTGTTATTTGAGGAGGGCTCAAGTTCGGGTATGGAATAGTTAGAGATTAATACCTGATTGTGTCTAAGGCTATTTGGGTTAGCCTGGACTTGGGCTGGAATCACGGTCTGGGGTGCAGTCACCTTATCTCTCCAACGAGAGAGTCGATTTATGTTGACTCTCATATCATGAAGCTCATCCAGCACTCGCTGGAGTTCTGGAGAGATAGTAGGAGAAGAGGACCCTTGGTCGTGTCCCTGCCTGGCCTGAGGTCGCTGATATTGGCCTTGTTGGCTTTGGCGTTGGTTCTGCTGTGGCTGAGGTTGCGGGTTCTGATAACCCGTGCGATATTGCTGCCTCTGCTGCGGAGGCTGGTTGGTGGGCCAGGCTTGTGGTGGACGAGGATTCAGAGTAGAGTTTTGGTCTGGGTGGTTGACCGGTTCCAGGTTATACCAGATTCCATTTATCTCCATGACTTGTGGAGGTTCCTCGTAATCAGTTTGAGCGGAGGTTTCCTCAGTTTGATGGGGCAAGACTTGATCTCCACCCCAATGGCTACGTTACCCTACCCCTTGACCTTGAATGTAGTGAATTTGGTGTATGGATGCATGGGGTGCAGTCAGGGCTCGTATCTTTGATACCCTGACAGCCAATTCCTCCATTTGTTTAAGCAATTTAGCCAATTTCTCCATATCAGATGATTTGTGGAGCTCATCCACCTTCTTATAAATCTGCTCAACCATAGTTAGCTTATCAGCTATTATTCCCATGTCAGCATTGTGATCGGTCGTCAGATTATTCACCATCTTTTTGGAGCCGGCTTTGTGCACGACTGGATTCAGCAAGTCTCTCGAACACCTTGTAGACGGTGTCCTCGTGGCGTCCCATGTAGCTTCCTCCGCAAGATGCACTAACCAACCCTTGAGTTTCAGGGTTCAGCCCGCTGACAAGACTTTAACCCAGCATCATTTTACTTATCACGTGTCCTGGGCATTTCTGTACTAAGTCTGTGAATCTTTCCCAGGTTTCATGAAATGGTTCGCTCGGGTGTTGGGTAAAACTTGTGAGTTTGATCCTCATCTGATTGATTCTACTCACTAGGTAGAATTTCTTTAAGAACAGAGTCTTGAATGTGGCCCATGTTGTGACTATTTCCCCTAGATTTTTCAGCCAGTAGGCCGCCTTATCAGTCAAGGTGAAGGGGACAGCTCTCAACCTTATGTAGTCCTGGTTAACCCTAGGGTGGTAGAGGTTAGAACAGACTAACTTGAAGTTGCGGAGGAAGATATATGGTTCTTCGTGATTATTTCCTCCGAACTTTGGCAACAGTGCTAGGAAATGCGGTATTGTGTTCGAACGCATCCTCAGGGGGAACAAGTCTCAACCAATTATAGTCTTCATCTAATTCCGGGAGATATGTATCTTCCATAGCATGCTCGCCTTGTTGTAGTACTGCCAACTGCATCCTAAGTAGTTCATTGTGTTGTTCAGCAGCGGTTATCCTAGCCAAGATTGCCAATATCGGGTCATTGTCGTTCTCTTCGTCCCCAGGGTTCTTCTTTGGAGGCATTATGATTCACCTTCAGAAAGAAAGATTTCAGAGATAAGTGTTGGAACTAAATGAGGTTTTTGCTAAGGATAAGATATTCCTTAGCGGAGGAGTGAAAAGGTGAAACTTCTAAGACAAGAAGGATTAAGAGAGTCCTTACGACGAAGCAGACTTAAGCAGACACAAAACAATTCTCAAGTTCACCACTCAACACAGATGAAGGCACGTCAGGGTTCGGTTGCTTATCTTTTCAATTTTAATTTAATGACAAAACAATCTTGCAGATTAAGCGGAGCTGTTAGGTACTGAAATAATTCACAATGACTGTCCCGAGTTCATACAACTAGTTGCACCTACTCTCAGCCAGTATAGGTGTAAGTACGGACCGTATAAACGGCTACCCGTGTTACTTGAGGACAGAGCCTTCCGCGGTGTCCTCTAAACCACCCACTCTGCTAAGGGAAGTCGGACCGTAAAACGGCTACCCGAGACCCTCACTGAAAAGTAGCTAATTGTTTTTAAAAACAGTAGTCTCTGTGAAATTTCTCAGTTTCGACTCTATGCAAGGTGTGTGTTCTAGTCCTTACAAACAATGAGTGGGTTTCTCTCCACCTGACACAGGTTAATTTTATGTCAGTTATTTACAGCCGCTTTGATTAGCAGTCCTGGTTTTAAGTTAAGGTTATCAATGTAGTTTATGTGAGCACAGAAATTCACGCCTAACGACCAGTCCCAATTCCGTTAAATCCTAAGTTGTAAAACTTTAAGGAAGGAGGATCGGAAAAGCCGATGCAACATAAATCGATGATGCATGCTTAAGAGAAGGACTTATAAGAAATCCTCGCGTTCTTCATGCGGGATGCAAGACAAGGAATTTAAATTTACACTAAATGGTATGCACATATGGAAAATGCCCTAAACAGATAGTTCTATTAGCGGGAAGAATTGATTGAAATTTTTGGCTAATGTTGAACGATCTACAATGCGTTTAATTAGTGAAAAGTGTGGCCTAAAAAATTACGAGCACAATCAATGATAGAAAAATAAGCGCATATGTGCCTAAGTCCTACGCCACTCAAGTCGGGTCCCAACCACACAGAAGGGGTTGAAACAGACCCGACACACCACAGAAATGTTCAGTCTGAATTATTACAAGGGTTCAAAGAGAGGGACCCTGAGAATAATGCAGAAAATTAAATCTATACTAATTCTCTCTCACACAAAATTAAAATTTAATCTCCTTTCTTGTAGATCCTTGAATTGAATTCCAAAAATGTCGCTCCTAGTAGTTTCTGCGAAGAGAGAAATTGTGGTTAGTATATGAAGTAAGAGAGAGATGCACAATAAAATGCAGAAAATGACATAAAAATTAATTTTACAAAAATTAATTACAAAAAAATGATTTAAAACCCTAAAAATTCGTTGTTCCCCGGCAATGACGCCATTTGATGAGCGCAAAATTCACCTCTTTAATATTGATGAATTGTAGTATAGGAGTTGAATTTCGGTGGATCAAAACATCACAATCTTTGAATGTTGTGGAGTATTTTTACTTGGCAAGTGTACACCAAGGTCGAACATAGGGAACGGAGATTTTTAATTGCACAGTTTTAAATTAAATCAAATAATTAATAAATGCTCAATTAATTTTTGTGTTGATAAAATATACAATGCAATGATGAAAATACTATGCAAGAAAAATAAACAGAGTTTATGCTCCGGATCTGTGATTTGAAATGCATCTAATTCTCAAATAATATGATCAATAATTTTATCAAAATTAATCACAAATCAAAATATATTTGAGTCAATGCTTCAGGTTCATAAGTTGATACTAAGAATAATTGAAGCAAGATATCCATCATCCGAATGGCTTTGATCTAACCTAGAATGTTTGATCATAATCTTAGAGGAATTGATCTGAGATAATCCCCTGTGAAATCTAAATTATTAAGAATAATCAATAAAGGATTAATCAGATAAAGATACTCATCCGAATTCCTGCAAATAATATCATCAAAATCCTAAGCATCAATATGTCAAAAATTAGCCTGCATATGTCATCAAAGGTCCACAAATGATAATATCCAGTAAACACCCTCAGATCTGATCACAAGTTATGCTAAATTGTAGAGCATGAAAGTAGCTTCAAAATGACACAATATATGCTAAAAACGGAGTTCATATGATAAAGATATGATGAAATGAAATTTCAGAGACTAAAGTGTAATTAAAACAAAGTTTTCCTTTCAAAATGGTCCCTGGAGGGGCTTATCTGTAATTTATGAAAGTCGGAGGGGCTCCTCTGCAATTTACCCCGGGGGAGGGGCATTTTTGCAAATTCTGACAATACCGTGGCCTTTCTGCAATTTGCCCAATGCGCACATGCATAGCACGTGCGCTTCAAGGGTCGGATGATGGGGCTGAGCCTCAAGGCGGAGTGTGCGTGCGGTGGAGCTGTCGAGCGGAGGTGATCGGAGAGGGAAAGGGGTCTCGGCCTTTGCAAGGCCGACGATGGGTGTAGTAGACCGTAGGATCGAGCTTGGGGGCTCGCAGCAGCTCACCAGAGGTGGCTGGATCACGCCGGGGGCTTGGTCTTGCCTTGTTGTCAGCAAGGTGTCGAGGGATGCTCCAGAGATGGCGGATGGAGAGGAAGGCCGGCGGCGGGGGGGGGGGGTGATTTTATAGGAGAGGAAGAGGACGGTTGACGAGGGAGAAGAGGGAGCGGCAGTGAGTTGCGTGGAGGGGAGGAGCGTAACGGCAGGAGGTGGAAGAAGAGGGTCATGTACGGAGCACGTGACCCGGGGAAGGGGGCTGCAGAGATATACAGTGGGGTGCCACGTGGCGCGCCCAGGGGCTGCCACGTGGCGCCCCAAAAAAATTTCAGCTTTAAAGAAAGTTTATACATAGAAGAAGACCTCGGATTAAAAAATTTTCTTCACGAAAGTTGTTCACCTCGACGAGATCTACAACTTTTATGAAGGACCCATGAGCAAAAGAGGTCACCTGTGAGAAGTGGTATTTTTGGTGGCTCTCCATGTGTATAGAAAACCGATTTTGGGATTTTATATTTTTTTTGGCAACTTTAGAGAGGATAAAAATTATAGAAAAATATGATAAAATACAAGAAAATTAATTACACATTAATATATTTTTTTTAATTTTTAATAAATAATAAATTAGGAAAATAAAATAGAAGTCAGAAACACACAACTTTTGTACAAACCGACAACGGACACCTGGACTCAGTCAGTTTCTTTGATTTCGGTTTTAATATGGATTTGGATTTTTGTGTTGATTAATAAAACTTTCATCAAAGAACAATAGTGAAGAAGATATAAAATTAAAAGAGTTAATTATGTACATAAAATCTTAGGTCGAAAATAGCAAAAAGTTAAAATGCGCAAAAGAGGCCCAAAACCCAACTTTCACATACGAGCTCCGAATTTTACGAAATTGGTCTTGTTTTGAAGATATTTGAAAGTGGAGTACTTTAAAAGTGAGTAGACCAAAATCGGATACTGTATGTGGGAGATATGCTCGTTTTAGTCTGTCAGATGTGAAATTAGACTTTGGGATTATTTGACACTTATTGGGGTTAGTATTTTTTTTTATTTTTTATTTAATAAGGTTAGTAATATCTACACAATGGAGTAGTTTTGGGTCAATCGGAGTTAGGATGAATTATTTACAAATGTGAGAAGTTAGCGGCTTTTTAGGCTAATTTACACTTGGGATTTTTAATGCAGTTATGCATGATGAAATGCAGATATTATTTACACATGTATGAATGCTAATAATACTCTATTAATGATTAATTACATGTGAATGATGGGGAACAGAGCCTAAATGACCAATTTTAGCATGATGAATACGAGATTCATCGATCACTATTGCTAAGTTGTTGACAACATACCCAGATATGTAAAGTTGACCACATAAGTGATTGAGAAAGGATGGATTATCAAATAAGTAAAAATGATGGCGAATTGATGATGTCAATTAATTGTACTGATCATGGTGACCCTTACATCTGACCGTACAAAGGTGTGGAGACCCTCAGTTGGGCGGGAGTTAGGAAGCCCGGCTAGGGCAGTAGCCACGTAGTACGCGAGTCTAGGATCCAAGTCTTTTCTACAGGTTTTCGTGAGCTCATGGTTTTTATACTTTGTTGGGATGCAGGTGCTTTAGTTTGACCAGATCTGCTGAGCCTGTTTTCAGTAGGGTGCCTAGGCTAGAGGATCCTTGGTTTTGTTTTTCGAGCTCGTTTTGCCCATACCGATCAGGCCTATTTTGGAATGACTCAATCCAGAGAGTCTCTCCTACCCATCTGAGGGTCATAGTTTTGGAGTGTGCCTGGCCCTCTCCTAGACAGTGGGCGAAACATAAGAGTCTCTTAAGAGGCTTCCTCACCACTTAAGTTTTGGATACTGTTCCACCAGTAGGTCCTAGTGAGGAAAAGATTATTGTCAGGAGGAGTTGAGTTTGGTTACTATTCCTCCAGTAGGTGCTAGCGAGGAAAGAGATTAGATCATGAAAATCATCGATCATCATTATCAATCATCAACATTTAATAAGACACATCATCACATTCGACATCTCACAACAATGGAAGTTGTCATAAAATCATCTATACCAAAATAAGAAATATTACTAAGGTTGTTAGGTAAACCTAATGGACGTGTTGGGAACTTAGTTAGGATGCATTACACTCCATCGCATGCCTATGGAGGTGATGAACGTCGGTTTCATCATGCTAATTTCCATATATTAAAACCCCTAGCTTAATTTTTTTCAATAAAAACCATACCAAATATTATTTATATACCAATTTTAAAATAAATTAAAAATACAAAAAATTACAAAATAAAAATTGTAGTATTTTATACCTTTAAAAATGCTCCCAAAATTATTTCTCTCTTTGTTTGACTTATTTGATGTTTTGGTCAATATGAAACTTGTAGATCTCATCAAGATCTACAACTTTTATGTTTTGAGTTTTTCCAAATTCATCCTCTTTCTATTTATTTTTTTATTTTTCTTTTATTTTCACTTTTGAAAAAATCTCATTGGGCCACATGGATCTTTCTGGTTGAGTCACGCGGCCCACTCCCCTCGCGTCACCCACCTTCCTCCAAACTGTCCGATATTCTTCTGACACCCCTGTCTCAGTCGCTCATGCCCCCTCCATCCTCCGTCCTTCGATCAGCCCAGTAGATCGCATCTGGAGCGCCCGCTCCTGCCTGTTGCATGGCCATTCGATCATTAAATCCAACGACCACAATCTCCTCGCTCATAGACCGTTGATGCACCCTGATTGATTGATCAGGGCCACTCCATCGCGCCCTCATCCCGACCGTTGGTTCGCAAGATCCAACGGTAACATGTTCGTCTTCAACCTTCCATGCCCCCTCTCTCCCACATTCTCCACTTTGAACCCACCGTCCCCTTCCTATTTCCTCGACCTCGATGGCCAACTCCACCACTCTCTAAGCACGTGCATTTCAATCCCTAACTCATGTCATCCTCGCGCACCACCTAGCCTCGGTCCTCTCCTCTTCTCTTGGTCAGCACGAAGCCACAACTGCCACCACATGCATCTTTACCCAACATCCTTCAAATACGCTAGCTCTGCCCCTTGTCTGTGTCATTCACCTTTTGTGAGAGCCATGGCCCGGCATCTCTTCCCCCTCCGGTGACATCCGACTTAGGGATTAATTTGAAAAATAAGATTTAGATTTTCTCTCACTCGGGTAGTCTGACCCCCAAGCCATATTGTAATTATTCTATTTTTCTCTCAATTATTTCTCTGCCTATTTTTATATATTTTATTGTGGATCTCTCTAATATAAATTTTATTTTCTTTACGAGGTCCCGGTGAACTTGGAGTGCATCGGAGGTCGACGAACGTGACGCGTGCCGACTGCTAAAGATTAAGGAATTTTTAGTTTATTCTTGAGAGAATTAGTGTAATTATTGTGTTGTAATAATTTAGGTAATTTTTCATTTACAACGACTCTTGTTTGAGAGATCATGCGTGTAAAAAAGACTTGGTATTTATTTTGTGGTGTATCGAGACCTGTTTCACTCTCCAATAAGGGTGGGGCTCGATTTGAGTGGTGAAATTAAGGTTAGGCACACGGTAGTACAAAACTAAATTTGTTTGTGCTATTCGTAATTTAGGCTAGAAATATCTTAGAAGATTCGTACATCTAATAAGATTTACATCTGGCGAGTCACTAAATACGTGATTTAATTTGTACTCGTTATAATACGGATACTTAGCGAATCATGCAGAAGCGAATCAAATGTCTCTATGAAGAGGACTCGACTTAAATTTATATCCCGAGCAAGTTCAGGGTTGAACACATGGAGACAAAGGAACAACTTCAGGTTAATTCAGAAAACTTAGGTTTAGGTTTCCAATGCAGATTGTTTGAATTTTTTAATGCAAAATTAATGTGAATGCGGTTGAATTAAGTTAATAAGAAAACACACAACTTAACCAAATTAATTTTAATATGAAATTAATCTGATTGAGCCAAGTTATATTTTTTTTCTAAAAATCTAATCCAATGATGATTGGTGAGCACATTTTTTTGGAATTTCATGGGTTAAAATGCAAACAATGAAAAAACGCTCACTTTTTATAGGTGTTTACGTAATTTTTCACACAAACAGAATGCAAAAATTATGAAAATTTTACTAGAATTTAAACATGATGCAACGAGCCTACACAATTATTTTTAGAATTTTCTGAAAATATGATATTTTTTCATGATTTTTTTAATAAAAACAGAAGGACTGTCCTGCTTTGTCGAAGAGGGCCAAACTCGAATCAATCAAGTAAGGATGCCGAAAGTAGGTTGATAGAAGAACCGTTGTCTAATAGAGTCTGATCGAACCTCTGCTCATGTATGTGGCATCTGACATAGGGGGACTCCTGCGTCTGGCCTCTTGGCTGGAAGACGGTTCTGGATGGCGAAGACAGTGAGTATTTAATTCCTAATGAATCCACATTATAAATTTAGCCAGATAGCGAATTATCTCAACACGATATTTTAACAAGCAATCTAAAAGAGTTGGAACTTCGTAAAAATAATATGTGTGGATTTAATTAAAAATTATTTATAAAAATTACTTTACAATTTATTTAAGGCACATGACAATTCCAATTAATATGAACTTTAGATAGTAATGAAAGCATATTTCAGGGCATCATTTCCTATTTTTTTTCACATTTTTTGGTGCAAACATGAGTTAAATATGAATTTAAGACCATACAGTGGGTAAAATATGCAAGTTTTCACTCGAAAAAGTTTAGTTAATTACTCAAAACTCACAAAAATCTAAATAAATATTTAGATGATAGAGAACTAATTGCTCAACAATATAACATTTTTCATTAAATAAAATGATGCAATATTGAGGTTCAAATTAAAATGCAAACACATGGTTATCCGTGCAAACTCAGAAAATAAAAATATACAAACAACTATGTACATAGACCTTTTTCTAATAATAAAAAATAAAATAAATAATTAAAATTTTACAAAAAATAAAAAATAGAATTGGACCTTCTCGTTCATGAGTTGCAGGCGATTAGGGTGCAGGAGGTGGACCGGTGGCTGGTGGCTATCGCGCAGGGGCACGTGGGAGTGGGTGGCGGAGCGGAAGCGCGACTGTCGACGGATGGACCGGCGGTGCGATGTTTGGCGTGCTTTCGCTCCACCACCCCGTGCCCCTGCACGCCGGCCGCCAACCGTCGTTCCACCTCCTGCGCCCTATCCACCTACAACTCATGAAGGAGAACGTCCAAATCCAATTTTTTATTTTTTATAAGAATTACATTATTTATATTTTATATTTTCATTATTATAAAAAAGTCCATGTACATAGTTGTTTGTATGATTTTGTCTTCTGAGTTTGCATGAATATCCTTATGTTTGCATTTTAATTTGCACCATTTTATTTAATGATAAATTCCATATCGAGCAATCAATTCTCTATCATATGAATATTTATTTGGATTTTTGTGAGTTTTGGGTAACTAAATAAAACTATTTGAGTGAAAACTTGCATATTTTACCCACTATATGATCTTAAATTCATATTTAACTCACGGTTGCACCAAAAAATTGTGAAATTTTTTTGGAAATGATGCTCTAAAATGTGCTTTAATTACTAACCAAAGTTCATTTTAATTGGACTTGTCTTGTGCCTTAAATAAATTGTAGAGTGGTTTTCATAAATAATTTTTATTAAATCGACACATATTATTTTTGCGAAATTCCAACTCTCTTGGATTGTTTATTAAAATAACCTTATTGAGATAATTCGCTCTCTGGCTAAATTGATAATATGGTTATTAGAAATTAAATACTCACTATCACTATTTTTTATTAAAAAATCATAAAAAATCATATATTTTCTGAAAATTCTAAAATAATATTGTAGGATCATTGCATCATGTTTAAATTCCAGTACAATTTTCATACTTTTTATATTCTGTTTTGTATGAAAAAATGCATAAAAACCCATAAAGGGTGATCGTTTTTTCCTTGTTGCATTTTAACCTATAAAACTCCAAAAAATGTGTTCTACATTCATCATTAGATTAAGTTTTTAGAGAAAATATAAACTAGCTACATCAGATTAATTTCTTATTAAAATTAATTTGGCTAAGTTGTGTGTTTTCTTATTAACTTAATTCAACCGCATTTACATTCATTTTGCATTAAAAAATTCAAAAAATCCGCATTGGAAACCTAAACCTAAGTTTTCCAAATTAATCCAAAGTGGTTCCTTTGCCTTCCTGTGTTCAACCCCAGACTTGCCCGGGATATAAATTTAAGCCGAGTCCTCTTCATAGAGACATTTTATTCGGTTCTGCATGATTCGCTAAGTACCCATATTACAACGAGTACAAATTATATTATGTATTTAGAGTCCCATCAGATGGCACCATTCAAGGGGACATGACTCATCTTTTATTTTATTTAGACTTCTACTATTTAATTAAATGATAATTTCTAACCTTTAGGTCAAGTCGTTTATTTCACTTGCATTGTTTTGATAATTCTCTAACCCCGTCTCATGCTTGCTTGTTGTGGCAGGGAACCTTGGCAACCAAGGACACTTGGTAGACATGGAGGCAAGGAGCAGGAGCTCCCATTGCAAGGAGCCACACAAGCACCATTGGAGAAATTAACGAGAATTAATGTCTCTCGCATTTTTCATGCGTTCATGTAATAATCATCTTTACAGCAGTCTTCGTTTGAAGACTCGCGATTGTAAAAGAACGAAGGTCATTTTGGTTGTGTGGTATATATCCCACTTGAGTGCCGACTTAGGATCAGGTACGCGGCTCTTCGAGCTATCTTTATTTCAGATCATATGTGTTTGATCATAGGTAGGACACACTAAATTGAGACGCACATAGACATCACTTTACTTTTCCAAAATCAAATCTGTTCTTTCTCCGCTAATAGAAACATTCTAGATGTGGTTTTCATTAACTTGCATACATTTATTATTGAGTTTTAATTCAGTCTTGCTTTTCAAAGAGAAAGCTAAAGGCATTGTGAGTTTCACTTTAGCATAGATCATGATTTTATCTGCATCGGCTTTTTCTCGACTTCTCTTCCTGGATTGATCACCTAGGATTTAGATGGAAATTGGGAATGGTTGTTAGATGATGTTTGCTTGATATGTGCTCATATTAAAATCAGTGATAACCTTGTAGCAAAAATTAGGACTGATGCAAGCTAGTTTAATAAAATGGAGTAAAATTATTTTGGGAGAGCAACATCTTCTTTACGCAGGATATTATGCTTCATTGTATTATTAAGCCTTGCATAAATGAGAATGAACTTGCATCTATCACCAATAAAATGAAAAGATAAATGACCAACAGTTGTTGGTTTCACGTATGAGTTAGTGAATAAATGGCGTTGATTGATTGAGCCTTGTTTATTGATTTTTCCAAACCCTCCCATAGATACTAGGTACTCCATTCATCTCTAAAGATTCATTCATTCACATGTATATCCATCCTAACTTCTATGTTCTCCTCAGGTCTCTCCAACTACATTTATCCACCTCTTTACTTAGGCTATTCTCAGCCTAAGTATAGGGGGGGACCTGAGTCCCCGCGAATCCCAGACTCATTTATCCTTCTCTCCAACACTTAGGCTATTTTAACCTAAGTATAGGGGGTGTCCTCCTCGATTCCAGTATATTTTCCTATATTTTAACTTGAGCTACGCTTTAAATCACTTAGTGCTATGAGGACATAACATAAGTTAAGTATATGGGGTATACCGTATGTACTATATATACTTTAGCTATAGCTCTTATTTTGAAAATTTTGAACAACTTAAAAGTTTTTTGAGCTAGAGTATACATTTTCGTGAGCTAAGTTGGATGAAATGTTTTCAAAGCTTGGAAATTTCTCTAAACTATGTGACATTATTTTTAAAGAGAATATTTTGAAAATGGTTTGAAAAATAGGTTTTACTTATTTTAAAAAGCCATTTGAAAAATATTTATAAAATCTATATATATGTGACTCAGTTTGGAAAATCTTATCAAAAATTTTGTTAAAAAAGGAGGTATAAATGAGACTAACTTGTGTTTGTAAATATTATTTCAAAAAAAATGAAAAAATGAAGGAGTTGGCTTAATCTCTGACACTTCCACATTCACACAAGTTTAATGAAGTTCAAGAACACTTGGTTTATGAGGTCTTGAGATTTTAAGTTAACCAGCCTTAGTTAGTAGGATCTTTGACTTAATTATCCACATTTCCCTAGTTTGAAAGATTTGTGTGCTATATTTCATGTTTTGTCTCTAATATGATCAGCACCACACTTACATAACTGCAGTTGTGATGAGATGAGTTTAAATTTCACTTAAGGATCTGGGATGAGGGATTTGAGTCTGGATCTGATTTATTGATGCTCGAGGATGGGATAAAATCAAGGAAGGCTTCATGAAACCCGAGTGTCAACATCTTTAGCTAGTATGAGAACATGGTTCTTGTACTATCTCTTGACATTTACCTATGTGCCAGGGTGTGATGAAATATAAAATTGTTGATCAGTGTGCGCCAACTTTTGATAAAAGTAGTGGATTTAGCCAAAATTCAAAATCAAAGAAAAGAAATGTTGAAAGAAAAGCTCTCACCCTACAAAATCAAATATCAAAGAGCTTCCACCAAAGGCGAGCGCTCTCAACCATTTCAAAGTGTCCACTTGGACCACCGCTATTAGGACCAGGAGTCGGGCTAGCACCAAAAAAGGGCTATGCATCGTAAATGCTACAAGTCCGGGTGTAGAAGGTATATTAGATACTCAAAAAAGGCACACCCTATTGTACTCCCAGGAAAACAGGTGCAGACGATTCCAACTTCTCTTGACGGAAAAGCTGATCAACAACAAAAAAATATGCGTTGTGTTAATAAGGCACTCGAGATGATCCTTGTTCCAATGAGAGGGAGAGAAGAAATGACACAATCCTATGCCCTCCATCAATTGGCATTCCATATACATTTCTAAGTTTGATAACTAAAGAGACAGTGAATTGCATGCAAGAAATGGTTTATTTCCTAGTGTTGAGGATTGGGTTCTTAGGAGAGTCTCTTGGACTGGAACCTTAGGTGACGTTGTGACTTTACTCTTGTGAATGCGGTCCACATTTAATATCATATCCTTATTATATATGTATCTAGAGATAGTCTAGTGATTAGAGAAATTAGATACCTTTTGATTAAAGCTTTGTTCAGCTTGGAAATTCTTGATATCTAAAACTAGAAGTTCTTGAACGGATCAAGTCTTGTGTTCACATGCACAATCAGGGTTAAAACCAACTTATTCATGCTTGAGATGCTCGAGGATGGGCATAGTTTAAGTATAGGGGGATGACGAACCTCGATTTTCATCATGCTAATTTCCATATATTCAAAACCCTAGCTTAATTTTTTTGTAAAAAAAAACCAGATTCAATATTGTTTGTATCCTGATTTTAAAATAATTTAAAAATACAAAAAAAATTATAAAATAAAAATTATAGTGTTTTTATACCTTTAAAAATGCTTTCATTATTTATCCCTTTGTTTGACTTATTTGATGTTTTTAGTCAACATGAAACTCGTAGATCTCATCAAGATCTACAACTTTCATGTTTTGAGTTTTTCCAAATTCGTCCTCCTTCTATTTCTTTTTTATTTTTTTATGTTTACCTTTGAATAAATGTCATTGGGCCACATGGCTCTTTCTGGTTGAGCCACGTGACCCACTCCTCTCACGCCACCTGCCTTCCTCCCAGACTGTCCAATCTTTTTCTGGCACCCCCATCTCACTCGCTCGTCCCCCTTCCATCCTCCGCCCTTCGATCTTCCCTCCAGATCACATCTGGAGCGCCCGCTCCCGGTCGTTTCGTGGTCGTTAGATCATTAGATCCAACAGCCACGATCGCCTCACTCACGATCTGTTGATGCACCCTGATCGATTGATCAGTGTTGACTTAAATCGCAATTTCTGACTCTGGGATTGGCTTTGGGCCTTTCTTGCACTTCTTAGGTAGAAGTCGAAGAAGACCTCCTTCCGGGGGGCCCAAGCCATCAGTGAGATACCACTCATCGGACTGCGCTAAGCATATGGGATATGAAGTCCATTCTCAGAGAAAATAGTGCCCAGACTCTCAAGGAGGCAGAGAATGGATATGAGGTGGGAAGAGGGGACGACTTTTCTTTCACGTGGACGACCTTTCGACTTCACTTTTTTTGGCTGCTCTATCGCGCCCTCATCCCGATCATTGCATCGTAAGATCCAATGGTTACACATTCGTCTTCAACCTCCCATGTCCCCTCTCTCCCATGTTCTCCACTTCGAACCCATCGCACCCTTCCTATTTCCTCGACCTCGATGGCCACCTCCACCACTCTCTGAGCACGTCCATTTTAAACCCTGACTCTCGTCATCCTCGCGTGCCACCTAGCCTCGGTTCGCCCCTCTTCTCCTGGTCAGCACGAACCCACGAAGCCACGACTACCACCACCTGCATCTCTACCCAACTCCCTTCAAATACACCAATTCCGCCCCTCGTCCGTATTGTCCACCTTTACGAGGGAAACGACCCAACATCTCTTCCCCCTCTGGTGACAACGGATGGGGGAATCGATGATGCGAAGACCAGTGCAAGATTTAGTGTCGACCCTTAGCCATGGTAGGCCATGTCCCGGCCCTAACGATGCCGACAAGCTGCTCGCCATGGCTGGGGGAGTCTAGCAATGACCGGAGCACCCCCAGGTGCTCAGCCCAAGCCGCCCTCATTCGCCCTTGATATCCAGGTAAGATTCCATTCTCTTTCCCTTTGTGTTTCTCATATTTAATTAGATGTACACATGCCCTTCCACTCCCAATTGACCATCCCATTAGCTTCACCACACTTCGTTCATCCTCAAGCTACCCTCAACTCACCTTCTCCTATTCTCCATCGCCTGACCACCTCCGCTCCACCTCCTCTCCAGTTCACCGGAGACGGAGCTCCAGTCCCCAATCCTCCACTTGCACGAGACCCCACTTTACTCACATCACAGGCACGCTTTGGCTAGAGCTAACGTTTGCAGGTACACTTCTCTCAATGGTCGAAGCCTCGTCGGAGCTAATTTCGAAAGCTCCATCTCCAATGGGCTCGCCTCGCCACGATGCCTTCCACCTCTCCGACGGTCCCCCAACATCCGAGCTTCATCGTCGACTCCTCCAGATGCTTCTCTGAGCTTCAGACATCTGATGGAGGCCTGGTGGAGGAAAGGGGAGCTCGCTTGAGCCTTGCTACGTCCGCCGCAGGAGGCGGCAATGTTGAAGAACTCAGCATATAGATGTCGTCCGATCCTCACAATCGGATATCCCACAGGAAGTCATGTGTCCACTCCCAAGCTTCTGCCTCCAGCCTCCAGGTTTGGGGCGCCCAAGCCAAGCCAGAGCGCCAGTAGATGCTACATGGCCCGAGCCTCCAGCCAACGACACCAAGCCACGCACCAAGCTCGAGCCTCATTCTGAGCCTAGGCCCAGGTCAAGTGAGGTCTAGGTAATTTACAGAGGTGTCCCGCCTACTTCTCTAATTTGCATTCAGGTCCTTCCAGGCATGTGCAATGCATGCTCGCCTGAGGTTATTTGCATTTTAGTCCCTTCGAGTTTTAATAAATGCAAATAACCCCCGCACGTATGGAAAAATTACATGAACGGTCTTGTGGTTTATTTTAATTACATTTATGTCCTTCCATGGACCTATTTGTTATGATTTTCTAGTTATTTTGAAGTTTTCTTTACGTTTATGCCCCTAGACTATTTTATGAATATCTTGAGCATATGATATCCATTTAAGTTGATTTCAGTTTCATTTTGAAGCATACTTCATTATCTATCCATTGACAAGATTTATTAATTGATTTAACACTTAAAATTCAGATGATAAATTTTAATATGTAGTGTCATTTGTTTAATAATTTTAATTCCGTTGGATAATTTATCAATTAAGTTTGCTTCATACATTGATCCTGAAATTGATCACACATTCATTGCTCATTGATTTTATTTATGTTGGGCATATGTGCATATTTTTCCACTTGTATCACATTGCATTATAAAAACTAAATAAAAAGTGTCTTCTGTGCATGCATCATATGTTTTCATTCATTGCATCATTTTCCTTGTTTGATGACCTAATCAGTTATTAATTAAATCACCTGAGTCGAGTATTAAGAGTCTGATAATAACTTAAGAGTCTCATGTTCCTGAGTTTTACGTTGGACTTTCCTAAGTAAAAAAATTATAACCGCTTGCTTTAATCAATTAATTCTTTAAGTAGTGGTTTTTGATCAATCTGATTTTGTCCGACTGCAATGAAATTCGAATGTTAATTTGACATTATTAAGAGGGTGATTTTCGGATTCTTCAAGAGGCACCTCAACCGTATGGCATTTTTCCTCCCTTAGAGTCGTACTGTGAGGTCTCACCTAGACCAAGATCACAGATTATCCACTGAGTTTGAGAAACTTGATAATGACAAAGATCAAAATAGGAGACACATCATCTATACTTACTAAGATCCATCAACATGACTGATAAATAATAAAATGATGATAGCCCAAATATGGATCATATAAATAAATAAAAGTTTAAGTATGAGTGGTTGAGGTGGCGAATGAACAAGCAGATTCATATACATAACACCTTGAAAACCAACTTTCCATGCAAGTAAACTGTTAAAATCAAATATCAACATCTATCTACTTGCTTTCTTTTGAAACCACTAAAATATCTATTATTTTTTATAAATTAGATTGTACTCAACCTTTGTTGACCTTATTTTCTTCCTAAAATCAATGGCAGGTAAAGCACATGTGTCACAGTAGTCCAACAGTTGTATTTGATTTTCTATGATTCAGACAGTTTCTGTTTACAGTACACATCATAGCATTGCACATATGATGTAACTCTTTTGTGTTTATTTCTCTCTTCTGATGTATTTGGGATGCATGTATAGAATGTCATTTTCTTTTGACACATGTAATATTTTGTGGAAATTGTTGTAATTATGAATTGGTGACGCTTGTTGTTTTGTGATTGATTCTTAAATTGTGAATGTCATTCAAATGCGGAAACTTTTCCCTCATTTTCTTTAACCTAATATGATCGATAAGGAATGTAGTATTGGGAATGATGTGTAAACGGGTAACCCGACAACTGGAAGTCACAATGTATTCATGGTTCCAGTCTCCTGTGTGGTGTGGCTCGAGGAAGGGATGTGAATCAAGTCGGTTCTCATCCTTGACATCTCAACTTTTTGAACCACGATTGGTCCTTGCTCAAATGAAAAATGATCATACTAAAAAAAGAGGTTCATCCAAGTAGTATATATCTTAAAGAAATGGTTTTCTTCCATATCCAGTAATTGTGTTTCTCTTCAGAGAATGTCTACAATCTCACCGGTTCTTCCTGTCGCATCAAAGAACGTTGCGAAAAATAATACGGAGAAGATGGTGAAGGCATAAAGGTGGGAAAAAAATGAATGTGAAGAAGCTGGCTCAAGGTGAGGGTTTCTTCAAGATGTGAACGAGAAAGAGGATGAGCATGATCGAGATAAGGTAGTGTAGGCTCGATACATTGTGTATTGGCATGAATACCGATATTATGAAATCTTCAAAGAGGGTGACATAAACAAAAGCAAATCAAGGTCAAATGTGTGCAAGTGCGCTAATAAAAACTTGTACAAGATAATATGTAAAGCGAAACCCCAAAGACACTTAATACAATGAAAAGTGTGAGGGTTTAAATATGTAAATCTTTTTTAACTTTAGTGTGAATTTTGCAAGTAGTTGTAACTACGCAAGCACATAAGTATCGTCACCTATAGGTGACAAGTTTTCAAGTGAAAAAACCTTACACTTCAATCACTATTTAAGTTTAGAGGTAAGTTCTTGCAGCGTATATACCTAAGGGTCAGAGTACACTCATTTAGTACACACAGATTTTTTCAATGAATTATGTTTTCTTTGATTAAAAATTTAACAGCCCCAATTTTATTTCAGTTGTCAATTATTTTGAGTGAGTTCTTGAGATCATCTATGTATGTAATTTAATTTAATCCTAAGTCAATCAAAATCGAGCAAGAATTGGTACAATCGGGTAGTAGGTAACACATAGATGAATATTAAGTTAGAAATACTTGCAGTGTTTCCCCACAATCTCCATGTGGGATGCATTATAGAATTTTCAAATTCCTAAACATATACTTCTAATGCACGGGTGATAAACCACACTAAGACATGAATTTATATTAATGAGTGGTACAATAGTTTAATTTGGCATGGTAAAATTGATTTAATGAGCCTTTTAGTGAAAATGAGTAATTCTAATCCTAAGAACAAACGGATAAATCTAATAGCTCTAATAGATGCAGTACGATCCTAGAATTACGAAAACCCACTAAAATAGGCCCGACCACCCAGCTGGGTCAAAACATGCCAGTCCATAACTAGAAGTTCAATACACATACGAGGCTTTAAATGGATTTTGCTATAAATTTTTAAAAATAAAAAGTAGGAAAATTAAACCTAGACTCTACGAATTTCTCTATCTCACAAACTCAATAAAACAAAAAAATATAATCTCAATCTCTAAAACAATTCCAATCCACAAAATAGCTACCTTTAGTGTGCACTAGTTGTGTTGGTTCTATGAGAAGGCTCGAGTCCACTAGGCCTTGTCCAAGAGGAGAACTATCATAGTTCAAGAGAGAGAGAGAGAAAATAATGCAAAATAAATATGATATCTAATTTGTTTCAGGTTTAAGTAATGAAAATGTTATATTTTAAAAAACTATATTTATGCATAAAATGATAGGAGAAAGCTACTTTATTTTTTGGAAATTTTGGATTTAATATGGATAAATTAAAAAAATAATTGACAATCACTGGTTTGATGTACTTCAATTTTTAATAAAGTAAATCTTTTCAACAAATTCATCAAAAATTATGGATGATAGTTCAACCAAATAATGCAATATGGTCAAAAAAGAATAGTACCCATGTGTGGGTGGAATGCGAATATGCCTCAACATTCTCCCTTAAGCTAAATCATACAAATTTATCATGCTCAACTTGTCATCACATCTCTCGGATTAAGTGCGAGCAAGAGGCTTAGTGAATATGTCCTAGTCCGATCATCTGAAGTCACATTAGATGTGTGTTGCCGTCTTTGTATCAGGTCCTTGGTGTAATGATATTCAAGCTGCACATATTTTATGTTTTCTTGAAACATGAGGTTGTTGGCTATAAGCATAGATGTCCTGTTGTCGCATATGAGCTCCATTATTCCAATAGTAGTTATGTATAAATATGTAAGTACAAAATGAACTGACACTAACTCGGTTGCAACAAGAACCATTGCCATTTACTCACTTTATGCATTATCATGTACTCACTTTCTACATTGAAGCGGTAGAAAAATCAAATAAGAAATTAAAATATTATTTTATTCAAAGCACACTTCAATAATTATTAATAAATGAAATGCGAAAAGTTTCTTAAAGATCTTTAAAATGCTCATTTTTGCCGAATTTTCAGAGATATATATGATTTTATAATGAATAAACAATCTAAAAATCAATGGTTCATTTAAAAATTCAACAATAATTCAATATAATTTCAATCAAGGTCCAAAATATGTAAAATGAGATAGGCTTAAACAATCTACGAAATGCGACCAAAAACATAATTTTCTGATGCAAAATTTTCAAGTTATTGAGAAATGAACACAGGGGATCTAAATGCAATTAGCATAACCAAATAAAATTAAAACTTAACTTCACCTTGGTTGAATTGTAATATCTTAGAACTGACTGCACACTTTGGAACTTCCCCAAAGGAGCAGACTTGAACATGAATAACTGAAGTATTAGGGAGACACTCACAATTGTTGAACGGGATTTTCGTGTTTTTATTATTTAGATGAAATAAATGTGCAAGTGTCATTGTAACCCAATCAATAATTACAAATAAATGTAACAAGAGAATTTTGCTATTTAATTTACCTTTATAGATAACATGATCAAACTCAGGGAGGCTACAATTCTTGAAGGTTATTCAAATAATTGAAAAAAACAATTACAAGAAAAGGGAATCTCAAATGCAAAATATCTTGATTTTGTAGTATTGTTGTCTTTCTATTTTTTAATGCAAATTATATTTTCTATTTTTCTATTTTTATTTTTTGATTTTTATTTTTACAATATTAATTTTCGAAATAATTAATTTTCAAGCAAATTTATAAATAAAAATTATTCAGACTTTTTGGATTTTACAAATATAAAAAATGCTTAAAAATGTTCAAATAAAATCTTTTTGAGTTTTGATATTTTTTTACCATTTTTTATTTTCAAAGATTTTTATATTTTTAGGATTTTTAAAATGAATAAAAATAGGGAATAATGAAAACAGTGAGCAAACACGATTATTTTTTAAATTAAAATTACCAAATAAGTGTGAAAATTATGAAAATTATTTTTACTAAAAATTAGCAGAAATTATCTACAAAGAAGAATTGATATCACAATTTTTAGATTTTTCTACAAATTTTTTTATGAGATTTTGAGTATTTTGTAATTTTTTAGGTTTTAAAATAATTAATGCGTGAAAATTACACCAAAAATAAAAAGGCACAAAAATTAAAATATTCTAAAATTTTTATAATTTTTATGTGATATTTGAATTTTTATGATTTTTTAATGTTCAAACTAGAAAAAATGAATTTTTGATTTTTTAATAATATCAAATAATAAAATGTAATAAAAAAATTAAACAATGAAGAGACACAAAGCATGAGTCTAACTTAATTTTTTGAGAATTTATTGAATACAAATAGCATTTATTCTAATGATAAAAAGCAAGCAATAAGAGTCTGGAAATGAAGGACTAAAATGCCAATTGTTATTGTTTTTGAATTGAAATGTTACAAAAATTAAATACAGGAGAAATTTTGCAAATTACCCAATGAATCGTGCTTGGACTTGTGGGGACAGATTTGTAAAATCAAAAAATCTGGTAGCTTCCATGCAATTTTTCCAAATAAACATGTGCAAAGCGCGTGGTGCTCCCTAGTGAGGACTTTATTGAATATTTGAAGAGATTCGAGGGTGAAGTAAAAATTTCCCAAAAAAATTAGGGTTCATGTGTATCGAGGGTTCATGTTCTTCCCTCTTTCATTTCTTGCAAAAGGGGCCATGGGGGTCGCCATTCTGTCGTTTCCAAGGGGGGATTTAGATCTGGGAGGCTAAGTGGGTGTCGTATGGCGGTGCAGTAGGAGGCGTCGGCTGCAGTCTTCGGGTTCCAAGCGGAGTGGTCCTTACGCATTGATGGGTCTTGGTCTTTTGAGGGAGTTAGAGTAGAGGGGAGAGACACGCCCCTGGCTTTGGTGAAGAGGATCGGGGTCACGGATGATAGTGACCCTTCGTGCGGAGGAGGACGGGACTCAGGTGATTGGTAGTAGAATGTCTGTGCGGGGGTTTGGTGCAGGTCGGTTCTCCTATCTTCAAGCGACCCATAGGGACGATGGGGGGACAGAGGCGGATCGGACTCCTGCGGGTAAGGGTTCAGGCAGAGCTCGCATGGTCTATGTTCTGTGGAGGAGGACTGCCTGTTGTGGAGGGGTGGAGGCGGCAACAATGGCGGACGACGGGCTGGCTTGGGTAAGACACACCCAGGTCGATTTCGCGGTGGAGAACGGGATCCAAGCGGTGGCTTCAAAAATGGTGACGAATGGTGGAGGGGCGACCGATGGAGATGGGCGGCTGATGGGCAGGGGCAGCGGGAGTGCTGCCGCCCCCAAATTTTTTATTCTTTTTATTTTTTAAAAAAGTAAAAATAGAAAATGGAAAAAACCTTATATACATATTTTGTAAAAAACTATGAAAATTTTTTATTTATTATAAAACAAAAATATTTTTTTATTTTCTTATTTTTTGAAATATTTTTTATATTTTTTTGAAAAGATAGCAATTGTATTTTTTGTAATTCTTTTATTCCAGCAAATAAAATATAGATAAAAATGTTATCTGACTCGAGGATGATGGATCATTATGAAATATAATACAGAAATATGAGTACATGAAGAATCTAGTGATTGCGATGAAAGATCCGAGTCTCCGATTACCGTGCATGACTGGAGTTGAGAGATCATGTGGGGTAGAATGTGAATATGGATAAATTGAGGTAATGAGATGAAAAATCAGATCGGGAAGAGCGAATCGAATCGTGATGATGGATTTTAAGAGCTAGAATAAAAAAATACAACAAAATGACAAGCGCAAAATTAAACTACGATTAACCTAAATTAAAAATAAGAAAAAATGGGTCTCACTGTGGGAGCGGATATTGCTGTAATGACCTCGACGAAGGCCGACTGCAGTCACCGTACAGCTCGAAGGCTAGGCACCTTTCTACAACATGAAGCTCTTGGAGAGAGGCTCCTCTCACCAAAGATTTATCAAATTGAAATAAGGGATAAGGAGCCATATTAATAGGAAAAAGAATTGAATTTAAATTTCAAAAATTTGAATGGAGATAAAGGAAAATTTGAATGGAGATAAGGATAAGGAATGGAGTTAGTGGTGGAGTTAATAAAATTATTTACATAATTTATTTATTTACTTATTTTCATCAATTTATTAAATTAAATAATAAAAGTCAATTATTTAATTTTTTATGAAAAATATCAACTATATACTATACTATATACATATAGTACACAATATACATAGCTAAATAAGGGAATTCATTTTTTTATTTTATTATAAATAATTATTTAAAATACTCACAATTATTTATAAATATGATAAATGGTAAATTGTGAAAACCACCCCAGAAAATCGACTTTGGAACTGTAACTCCAAAATTATGAAACCATTATCATTTTAAAGATAATTTAATTTAGAATATATGGATGTGAGTTTGATTCAATTCGAGTTCATATGGAGCCAGAATTGGACTTTCAATTATTGGTTTATGGCTTTTTTCAGATGTGGTTATTTTTATTATGTACATGATTTTATTTTATAATTATTTTTATTATTTAGAAAACATTTTTATTTACAACTTTTGATTTGAAAATTATTTAATTTGAGGTCAATTTATGTATAACTAAAATAGTGCTAGTTTATACAAATGTACATAGAATAAAGTCCAAAGTATTTACAAAGTATTTTTTTATTTTCTGATTAAAGATCCTATCTCCCCCTACTTTATTCCTGGTCGATCAGGTCAAGTCTTGACCTTCTCTCGGGGTTCGGGTCAACCTGTATTTATTACATATATAAAATCTTATTTTTTGTTTTCTTTGTTATTCTTTTATTTTTTCTTTATTTATTTTAGGTTAAATAATGATATATGTACAATATTTACATATAGATGCGAGTTAATAAGAGTATGGATTTATCATTATATACATATATTTTATAAGGGATTTTAAGCTAAAATAAATGAATAATGATGATGAAATGCATATTCACCAGTAATATAGCCAAGTCACGTGCAACCGAGCACATGAGCTAGGCTCTCAATCGAAAAAAGGGTTGGGTCAGATCATGTGTTTCTGTAACATCCACATAGCTATCTCTGATGGAGGTCGACTCATATAATCCAACGATTGTTGGTGGATGGTCCTTTAACAGGTATATGAGGATGGGCGAGGTAATTAGATGGTTGATGTGTCGACATGTGGATGATGCTGTAACTACATATGAAGCTTCGACCTAATGGCACTAAGCAATGCCACATGGTAGTCTCTAGAAATAGATGTCTTTTTAATCAAAGTTTTTTTGGTAAGTTCTTTTTAATCACACAGTTGATGCTATGTAATAATCAATGATCAGATCTTGTAGTTTAGTGGTGATCATATGATAGCTACATTTTGTTCTTAACCGTGCCTCCTCCGCTAACAATGGAGGGTTGGTAGATCTTTAGAGAAGAGATCCAATTCGGTGATGTCCCGAGGTCATATGATATCTAAATGGTCTTGATGATGATGCATGGAGTTTCTCCTAAAGGAGATGAAGTGAGATCGAATTCCGTAGAGGTCCATGGAGGTTTGGAGACTTGATTCTCCTTTTGTACCAAAGGCTACAATAATTTGTCCACTGTGATTGAACATATACCTACAAGTTGGAAATATCAAGCTCGAGTTATCACTCGGATTTGACATTAGGTCAAAAATAAGAGATGGGTGTGGACTCCTGTAGCGAATGAGGGATGAGGAGCCCGTGTTCCGATGTGATCTCGTTTACGGCCTAAGGGGTATGTAAGGGATAGAATAAGAAGCATGGAGGATTTGGAAAGTGAGGTGGTTACCCAAAGTGGATAAGATTTCAGATAAAAGTCTAAGAAGACGATGTAGTAGAGGGTTTGACTAATATAACTAAGAAGAAGAAGGGACTAAGAATAGAAGAGGAATGATATAAGGAGTATACCCGATAGGATGATGTCATATTGCCTATGGAGAGGAGATGGATCTCCTCTGATCATCATCTCAACCCACATTGTAGAAGGTGACGAGACTTACTCCTCCTTTGTGGAATGTTCAACAACACGAGGAGGGTTCCTAATGGATCACGTTTGATAGTCAGTGGTTATGGTCGCACTCTAGATTTCTTTAGTGATGTAACTATAAAGGTAAGGAGACTAGTGGCTTCTCTTGTCTTTCTTGATTTACATATGATTTGTAATGGGTATCCGGAGATGATTTTTTATAGGTGACAAGAGAGATGTAGGGGTTATGGGTCTTTTGGAAATTGGATGCATCATCAGGAGATTAAATAAGGGGATATTGGAGATGGTGGTTGTAGGTCTAGGGTTGATTAGGGTAATCGTCATCGATCGATGAATTATTGCCAGGATAAGAAGTTGGTTCAGCTTTTGTGTAGAGGGAGATGGTGATGGAGGTTGGTGGTTACAACGGAGAATGGATAATGGTGGTTTCATGGGATCGGAGTTTTTTGGCATCTGTAGGAGATGCTAAAGAACAAAACTTGTTCAGATTTGATCGATGGGTTATTGGAGATTAGACATTATGATAAGGTTGGGGTTTAGAAAATGGTCATTAATTTTTAGCGAAATAGAAAAAAAATGGTTAGGGGAGGAGGTATCAACATTTTTGGCTGAGTTGGTCTTATTCTAATGAATGTAGGATGTTGTTAGATGTGTGTAGTGCTCATTAATTGAACATTAAACATTTGAGCTGACAGGGTGGGGGTTCTAATGAAACGAAGATATTCAGACTCTTTTGACCAAGACCTTGATTCAACGCATATAAGAGAAAGAAATTTAAAATATGAGATGGACTCAAACAGAAAAAATAATAAGAATAAAAATTTTATATCTTAAAAAGATCTATAAAGTTTGTGAAGGACCAAAAATCAAATTGACTCAGTTATGAAAGATATGATTTTTTAGATATTTTATAGATATAAAATATCAATTTTTATTTTGCATTTTTTCTTTGATTTTCTGTGAATAATGCATTCATGGTAAAAATGAATAAAATGTTAAATGATTAGTTATGCAAGAATTTATTTTTTTAGATTTTAGAGGTTAATAAAATGAATACATAAATTACTGAAGTGAATTATTTATAGATGAATAGGTCAACACTTACATAGCTAGAATTAATTTTCTAGACATTTTAAAAGATTGTACAACATATAAATGAATATATACACATCCCAGTTCAGATTTTCTCATCATTTTATGTGCATGATTAGTTAATTATCTCAAATTAATCCATTTTTTTTGCTTGAGATGATTTTCTTATTTTTATCATTTTATGTGGATTTTGTACTAGTTTTCTCAAGAAGTGAGGGAAAAAATTTAATATAAAATAAAAAATCAAGTATTCGTCAATGCTCTCTCACTTTCATATAAGAATGGGAAAATATTCCAACATTTCAAGTGGGCTATTGATGCTCTGTCTTCACCACCTGATAGATGAGACAACGGTTAACATGTTTTACCACATCCCCCTTCATACACTCCCATCGAAAGTATTAGCGAGGATGTCCGTATATCTTGGTGTTTCTTGGATGAATGGAAGGTCTAGAACTGTGCACCTCATCCAAGATGTCTCTCCTCAGCTCCTTATCATTAATGACATAAACATCATCTCCCGTCAATGAGATAGACTCATGGACTCTAGATCCATCAAACTCATCCTTCAAGCAACGATGATATATGTTTCTCAATCCCTCATCTGCATGCTAGCCTTGTACAATCCTATCCCATAGCCCATTGTACTTGGTTGTTACAATCACTATATTTGAAGTGCTCTCAAATGAATGCTCCTAACTAAGTGCAGTGAGTACATCTCAAGTTTGTAATCACGACGATAAACCCACGATACATGCTCTCTTACTCAAGGCATGTGCCATAATATTTCCTATACCATGATGGTAAGAGATAGTGCAATCATAGTCCTTCAGCATCTTCATCTATTGCCTCTGCCTCATGTTCATCTCTCATTGGTCAAAAATATATTTGAGGCTCTTATGATTTGTGAAAATCTCAAAGGTAACCCTCTATAAGTAATGAAACCATATCTTCAATGTGAAGTTTACAATCACCAACTCCAATGCATGTGTCGGGTAGTTGCACTCATGGATTTTCAATTAACCTAACACACACGTTATAACCTATTTTTGATGCATCATCCCAACATCCAATCATTCTTGGATGCATACATGAATATCGTAAATTCAAAGTACCAAAGGAAGGGTGAGATAGTAATCATTCCTTGAGCTCGTGGAGACTAAGCTTGCATTTGTTGCTCCAAACAAGTGGTACATCCTTCTATGTCAACTAGGAAAAAGGTTTGGCTAACTGTAAGAACCCTCTGACAAACCATATGTAGTACTCGGTGGAAGCTATGAACCTCTGTGGATGTCTTAGGCTTTTTCCAAAAAACAACTGACTCTACCTTGGCAAGGTGTACCTCTACACTGGTCTCAGAAATTACACGGCCAAGAAATGCAACTTCTAAGATCCAGAACTGGTACTTGCTATATTTCACATATATCTAGTGCTCCCTGAGTGTCTCAACCACAATGCAAGGGTCCAACTCATGCTCGATAAATCAAAACTCTAGGTTAAGATCTATCAAATTGAAATCTATTTTTTCTCATCTACAGAATGCTATGAAAGTCTAATGATGTTAAAATACTATATGTTCAATTATTTACAATATAAGAATAATTTTAAAGGAATCATAATTCATGTGTTAAACTTGGATTTTGGAGCTCTTATTACATACAATATAACCGTGTATTTAGAATCTTGTGACTTTATGTACATACCCCCTCCTTTTGATTTATTTTGTTTGATTTTACATTTTATTTTGTAAAATAACTAATCTTTCATCCTCTTTTTTTTGTTGGATTCACATGCATACCCATGTCACATGCATGAGCTTTTATAGTGCCAAATATGTGGTTTTGGTTGCGTGTAGGGTTCGAAATTCATTTTGAATTGCATCGGATTTTCATCATTTCTGAGGGCAAAACTTACCGATTTTTTAAAGTTTACATCTTTGTGAAAAGGATGAGAAGAGAAACATACAAATGTTGTTAAATTCGAAATCTAGAAATAATTTGGATGACTTGCTCATTGTCCCAAGTTTTGATTGTATTAGCTAATTTATTAGTGTTGAGTTTATTGACTGATCAACTAGTATTGGTTGATCGATCAAAACCTGATGAAGTCAGCAATTGATAAATCAATTGTGTGGTGTTGATCGATCAAAGATGATTGAAAACTATAATAAGTAGATCCATCAAACTCAATCGATTGGAAATGAACAATGATATACATGCATAGAAGTTTATGAGATTAAATGAGCTTATGCGATAATATGAATAAATAAAATGGAATAATAGTCCAATCCCTAATTAAGAATATATATATATATCACCTTGTGAGACTTATGAGAAAGAGAATTGGGATTCGTACGTGAAACATCTCCAGATCTGATGTCTGTCTATGTATGTACCTTGTTGTTGGTTCATATTATGTGGAAACACATTTCCCACATGGTTTGCCTTATATGCGGACATGCATTTCCAGTGGTGTGTGGGTAGTTGAAGCTTGAGCTCGCAAGGGAAGGGCATGCATTCTTGGGCTCCCTCGTAGAAACCTAGATGGTCGTAATCCCAGTTACATTGGTTGGGTGAAACATACATGGCACCCAATGTGTGTTTCCAGAGCCTGCTCGACAAAGTTCGATGTCAATTTACGTGACTGCTAGTCTATGTTTTGCTTTCATGAATAGAGGTAGTACTTAGTTGTTAGTTAGTGTTGGACATACTCCTTAGTATTATGTGTGATAACATTTTGAGGAGAGTTCTGGGATTATGGTTAGAATGATGCTTGTTTCTTATGTTTGGAGAAAAGAAAAACATAGGTAGTCATAGGTTTTCCCAACTACTTAGAATAGGATTGCTTGGTGACTTAGTCATTATGGTATGAAATTATGTATCATGAATATGAGATTTGATTTGAATTCCTATATTAGAAAATGAATAGAGATAGCTCAAAGACTAACTATATGATGTTATGTATGGATTTGATAGATTTACGGTTAATGCCTTGACTCATAACTTATGCCATCGTGGACCTTTATCGTTAGGTAATGGACTTGACTAGTTTTGTGATTATCTTCTTCATAAAGAAAATTAATTTGAATGTTATTCTGCTAGTTGGATGTGTGTCTAGGTGGGAGGAGTTTTGCTTTGTAGAGGTATGTATCGTAGTGAGTGTGTCTACACATTTCAGGATACTTGATTAACCTTTTCTTTCTTTGCACTTGTGGTTAGTGTAACAATGTTTATTCAATATCTTATAAGGTTACCTCTTTTGTGTGGACCCAATAGGTGTTAGCGGAGATATCACAACAATAGTGATCGTAGCTATTGACTTAGAGTTCAGTATCGTCCTTGCACTGGATAGGGTGCGTACTTCGCTAGTTCTTTCTGCATTTGACATTCCCTTCCTGGTTATACTTTTGAGAGACACATTTGAGATCCACGTATATTTGTGGACATGGTGCAATGTTATGATGTAGTGATATGCATCTTTTGGACATGCTTTTCTGTACATATAGTGAATTGTTGATGAGAATGTATGCAACATTATATTTGTTTACTTTGCTTATTCTCCCATTGTTTATATGCCTCCAATGTGAACTTGATGTACATGAGACAAGTTGTTGAGCATCAGGATCGTACGTGGACTTGTATCCATTGGATTGCCCACATGACAAGGGGCGGGTGCAACACCTAGCTACTACAATGATTATGCATGTATGGTTGTTGCCAATCGTATTTTCCCCACCTTTATTGAGGTCTATATTGATGAAGAGGTCTATGTCTCCAATCGTGTGCTTGGAGCATCCACTATCCATTATCTACCTGCCTTGCTTCTTGCTTGATATCCTGATTGGCGGTCACCAAAAGTCTGCGAAAGGCTTCCTCGTTGTACGAGTTGTCTGATTCACTTTCAAATGAATGAGAGGAATCCCATGTACCTTGCATGCTTTCTTCTTTCGGTACTTGCAGTAATGCGTGGGGTATCCTTTCTTCCTTTCTTTGCCTTCTCTTTTCTTGTGAGATTTATGATGCTTGGACTCGTGGTGCTTGCAATGGCTTCTCTTATCTTGAGTAAGGGGTAGTCCATCTTGAAGCAACCCTTCTTCTTGCAGTTGTAGAATACCATCTCACTTTCTTTCTTCCGAGCATATATAATTTGAAGTTTCTTAAAGCCTCGTGTTACCATTACTATGTCATGTTTTGAACTTTCTTCTGAGGATTCGACTTCCTTTTGTCTTTGGTGCTATGCTCTTCTTCATCTTCTTGATTTCTATCTCAACTTCTTTATCATGTTGTTTTTCAACTTCATAAGAGAGAAGCATATTGATAAGTACATCCATTGGGAGAGTACTTCATTCGTTGTCTCCTCTGACGACCTTTGTCGCGATTCTTCAATCAAATGTGAGTTGTCCAAGGATCTTCTTGACCAATATAAGTTCCTTTACGCCTACACTAAGATTTAATAGAAAATTAATGATACGTGTAAATCTAGGGTATATGTCTCGGATTGATTCTTGGTCTTCAATCATGAACAACTCATATCTCTATTGAAGAAGGTTGATATGGGTTTCCTTAATGTCGTGTGTTCCTTCATAGGTCACGCTCAGATTGTTCCAGATCCCGTGCACCATCTTGCAAGCAGAGACACAGATGATCCCTTCATTGATGATAACATATGATATAACATTTAGAGCCTTGAGTTGTATGTTGCTATTTTTTGTCAGTGTCGGTCATTCTCGCCTCCTTTGTGATAATCGACAGAGTATATTGAGTCTCGATGAAATTTCACATTTGCAAGTATATTGTTTCTAGAAAGATCTACATCCTAACATTTTATTAGTTGTAACTTTGACCATCGAATGACGGAGACTGTAGACTAGCTCTCGAAGGTCTTGTTATTGTTGTTGTTGTGGTTGCTTTTTGTCGTTACCATATGTGCAGAGGAAAGCTACTTCAATCTGCATTTGAATCCACTTTAATACCAAACTAGTGTACTGGTGAGATCGAAGCATTATTAAAAAGGCATGGGTCATAATAGTATATACACGTAAGTATGATAATTAAAAATAATTACAGAGATAAATAAACCAGATAATCAATCCACAATGCAATAGATGTTAACGCAAAAACCCAACTGGCAGAAAACCACCATCCGAATCCATGACTCAAAATTCCCAATCAGTCGAGCCAATCAACTTCTTCACTATACGAGTTATTTACACAAATAACTCAACCATTTTATAAAGCTCTTTAATCAAACATAAAAATGCTTTATAGCGTTAGATTACTCACCGAGTCAACATCTATGGATCAAACACCAAGGCAATGCCACGGATTGTCCAGACTCTGAATGCCCTCAGACCTTCTTGAATCAATCATCAAGAAACCTACAACACCTCCTGGATCTAACACAAGTCTCCATGCGGAAAGTGTTATCTAGAAAAGAAGTGAAATAATATCTTTGTACTTCAACCAATACTGATATCTTATTAAATAGATATAGAGAAATTATGAGCAATAATGATAACAATATCTTTGAAATATGAGAACAACATATAATAATATCACTGCAAAGTATCACCAATAATGTTACGCCACCAGAAAGTTTCTCTCTAACTAGTTGCAGAGAATCTTGGAGACGATTGATGTTTGATCGAAGAGCTTGGGCATATTACAATGAAAATAATGTTATAGATAAAAAGTTTCTTTCTAGAATATGAACATCGAATAACATATTGGGAGAGAAAGAACTACTCTTAGAATGTTTACTTATTGTTATGTTGGAATGCATGCTTTCCAAAATGGTACATGATCCTATTTATAATGCCATAATTGAGCCTTCAAAAAATGCACTAAAAATAAACTTGGTAAGAAATCACAAAAATTAACTTTAGTAGATCAGTCATACTGAACAAGTTTATCCATAGTGACAAGTTGATTGACCAGGCTTTCTAATGGTGATCAATCAAAAATAGCTATTAAAAATCCATTCAAATATATTAAAAAATTAACAGATTAAGGCTGCAAAGTGGTCAACTAGGAAATGATCCATTAGAACTTTGTCAAAGGCGACCAATTATTAGTCGACCAGTATTGCAAGTTGGTCGATCAAGGGCTAATTGATAAGGAGGTGATGTTTGATCGATTAAGAGCTTGTTCAATTAAGTATACATCTGATGATCAAGCATACATAACTTTGCCATGAAATTACATCTCTAGTTATGACAATGACGAACAAAATCTCTTGATTTAATGTTTTGATTTTTTGACACTTTCTTCATTTTTGAAATAATATGTAATCCTGCAAGTAAAAGAGATATACTATGCGATCGACTTGGGATAAGTGTGTGTCATTGTTAAAACACAATATGAGAAATAGCATGAGTCCTAATAGAGCAAAAATCTAATATTTATGTGAACATGTATCCTAGTGAGATATTTTTGTGGTTTTGGGTCCCTTTGTAATTAATATATGAATTTCTAACATTGTGTATATTGCATTTTATTTGATTAAAATTAAAATTTTATATTTTCTTTTATATTTTTATTTTAATTGATTTTTGAAATATTTTTTCAATTAAAAAAAGTATTTTTGGTTTTAGTTCTTTGAGTTGTTAACCTAATTTATGGATATAAATTATGCAGAAAAATAAAGTGAAAACATTTTTGTATTTGTAATTTTGAAACTATGTTGGAAGTACTTTTTGTAATTTTTAGATTTTTAGTGGATTTTAAAAAAAATAAAAGAAAAATAATATAAATAGATAGAGTAAAGAAAAATAGGAAAAACAGGAAATACATCTAGAAAAACTTAAGATATTTCTAAATTGTAGAAAAGGTCCTGGGGAACAAAAAGATCATGTCTTTTTTTTTATTTTTTTGGATTTACAAAATTTTATCTGAATTGTCTAGATTTTTAATATTTTGGGATTTTCAGAAAATATATGTGGACTTTTCAAAATCTTTTGCAGTACATATACTCCTACAATAAATGCACAAACCTTGATTTTCATAATTTTTGGAGATATAGATTTATAATGAATAAAAGAAGGTAGACAATGGATTTTATTTTCATTTTTACAAATATCAAACACATAATTTTGGAAACTATAATTTGGTGTGATATTAGATACATGACAAAATATATAGCTTAAAGGAATTTGTAAAATATTATGGGAGAAAATTGAAAAGAATTTATTAGAGAAATCTAATAATATTTCTTAAAGGAGATCAACAAAATATCTTGTCAAAATTGGTATAGGTTACTGTTCAATAAGTTAAGAGATATTGTTGGTGAATTTTCAAGTCCTCTACGTTTTCTAAAAAGAACCCCAATGCTTTTGGAATCAAAATGCAATGATTTCAAAAAAAATAACTCTGATTAATCAAGATAATATCCAAAAAATATGAAATAACTTTCTGTATGAGCTATTCAATACAAGCCTCCTAAAATTTGAAGTGCTCGAAAATATTAAGAAATGAGTAAATTAAAAAAAATCAAATTTGAAAGGAATGAAATGGAATAAAAATAGAATTGTTAATTTAAAGAGAATCTCACTAGGGATTTAAAGGCAATCTAGAAAATTTATTTCTCTTTAGCATGCATTAATAGGATTATTAATGCGAACCTTAAAAAATTAAGGACTCTTGTGCAAAAAGTATACCCCTTCGTGATCAAATGGTTAAAGACTCAGCCACATGTCAAATGTCCCCTCTTTTATTTGCATATTGGCCAACTTTAAATGGTTGACATCGGGCAGAGCTATAGCGTCTTGCTTCGCTAAGCTCTCCAATGTGTGTCTAAGCTATGTTTCTCATGTTCAACCAATTGTCCTCGTGGTGTGGTCTTCTTGAAGTTCTTATAAGAACTTGAGGAGCTTCAATGCTCATTTGATTTAGAGACAGGGTTGAACAGAGGTCTTAAGGATGTTCCAATTATTCAAATGGGAGTTGTCTTTGGCTATGACACCACACGTAAAGAAGTCAAGACATATCAAAACTGAGCAGTGACCCATTCCAATTATCAAAGGGAAAGCATGAAAAATGAGAACACCTGGAGACATTCATTAGTGGTGGCAATTAGTGGTATCGTCCTTGTCATTTTTGACCTCATATGGCCTTCATAAAATGTTCATGAGCATCATACCATTGCGGTGGACCATCCTGCATGATGGGATTAAAGCTTAATCATGCATGTGTGCACGTGAGTTTGAAGATGGAGCTTGCCAAAGAGGGAAAAACCTCTATGCTAATAAAATTGACTGAAGGTGTAAAGAGAATGAAAATCCTCGAGGAGGAGGGGGAAATAGAGGAGAAAGTTGCTATCGCCTTGGAGTTGTTCGGATTTCCTCCCAATGGACGATGGAGGCAAATTTAGCTAGAAATTATCGAAGAACGTGAGAATCATAAGTTCGGAGAGAATGAGAATTACAATCAACATGATGACAGAAGGCAAAATAAAATTAGGGAAAAAATATTATGGGAGATGGAGAAATCAACTTCTTGTGGAAGAGAAGGTTTCGACCTTCAATTCTTGCTCAACTTTCAGTATGGAAAGAGGAATCACCATCCACCACTCTCCTAGATTTTTGGGCAATTAGACAAATCCATAATCCTTCTTTAGTTGTCAGCAACTTGTCTCATACCTCGGGTGTTCGCCTCGATGACCATGTCATATCCAGAACTCTTGTCCATACCGATTGTGCTTGATATGGTTGCATAGAAGATATGGATGTGTGTGAGATTCCAAGCAGAGTTTTTATTTGGTCAAATGATGGTTATGGTTAGATGAAAAGAGACTAGTAGCTGAGAGCGTTTCCAGCTCTATCGATTGCACATGGGCAAGAAGACATATGTGTTCTATGAGAGAGGGATCCTTTGACTTGGGATTTCTAATTGACTGAATCAATTAACTATTCCACTAACTCGAGTTATTTCCACATAGGTAACTCAATCTCCTATAAATGCTTTGGATCAGACCAAATGCTTTCCCATAACTTGGATCCAATACCAAGTTCTTTGTAGACTTTGTACCAAACACCAAGTGTTACATCTCAATAAAAAATAAAGATTAAAACACAATATAAAGCCCGAAATATAATTATGCAATGAAAATGAGGTAAAAAGATGCATGCTATAATTTAGTACATAAATGTAAATCGAGCATTTAAATGATCGGATCTCAAGATGTGATCTTGAAGTAGAGAGCGAGAGAGACTACCTCGAGTAGAGCTTTCAGAGAGCCTAGAAGAAATGAATTGAGATGTGCATCTACAACATAGGTTTATGGCTCTATTTATAATGGTGAGGGTAGTCATTCGACAATTATGATTGATCAAACAAATAAGATAATCAATCACGCAGATCAAGTAGATCGATCATAATAGAGTTTTTGGAGATATGAACTCAAATTGTGACCGTTCATGGAAAGGTGCAAGTCGATCAAGGATGATTGATCAAGTCAAGTAGGTTGGTTGATCAGTGATGATCGATCATGTCAATTATGGTGATCGATCAGAGGCAGTTGATCAGTTAAATAAGAAAGATCGATCAATCAAGATGGATGGCTTGGATCTATTATGCCTACATAATACACATGCACGCGTATTTGAGGCTTTTTACATGTGCCTATTACAAAAGTCTTCTTTATTCCTTTTTGCTTCGTCCATAGCTTTCATCTTGTCCATTGATTATGATTTTCACATCCTTGATAAATTATCCATCAACTTGCTCTTTTATGCTTAATATTTGAAGTGAACTTGTTATGAAATCTATAATAATATATGTACTCACAAGTTTGTTGTCATCAAAACAATGACACACAATTACGGTACCTACATTCTCTCTCTTTTTGACGACAATAAATAAATAGAACATGAAGATTAACATCTCCATTTCTTCTATCCTTCTGACATATCAAAAAGATTTTATTTAATTAGTTTTTTGAAAATGATTTTTCTCTCTTTCAAAAATACAAAATGCTCCATCCGCACACACACGCATATATAACCCCAAAGAGTTTTTCCTTTCAAAAAATAAATTTAATTTTTAAAACTAATGCTCCCATTTTTTAAATACTATATGATGCATAACTAGTAATAGAAATCACAGGATATCTATCACATGACCAAGGATGGTACCCGTGGTATGACAACAACAATGACGACTATACGTTGAGGTTGTGCCAACATCCATGGGGATCTCCTCATGTTACTCATGAGCTTATTTTATACTACTACACATGATTTAGAATTCTCTGATAGCTTTTCTGTGTGGTGTTTTTTTGTTGATCTCCTGTCCAATTGCATAAAAAACTATTTAGTATATGTTTTTCTTTAGATCCCAGTAAGTTTTGTAATTCTCAACTTACTTTTGGGAATCAAAACCTTTCTTTCTTTTGGAATAAAGGAACTAGATGCATGATCATGGTAAGTTGGATTATATCTCATTCCATATTTAGTGGAGGTTCGATTGTGTGGGAGTGACTAATAGTTTATCAAAGTTTTCTTTTCCATTAATAAACTAGAAAGATCATCTATTTTTGTTATTTGTTTGAGCATACTAATTTAATCTTTTAAAGAACTAATTTATTTGTGGTGTACTTCTTTTTATTCTTTTCTAGATTTCTTTAAAACTTTTTTTTACTAGGTAATTTTTCTACAATGCAATGTGATTCTTGAAAATATTCAAATAATTTATCATAAGACAAATTTACCTCATTGTCATCCCGTATAGCTTCCTTTTGTTCTAAATTTCATATACATACTTACATGTGAAGATTCGGTTGAATTCTTCCGGGGTCAATCTACATAAAAAAGTGTTTATTGCCTTCGAGTTGTTTGTCGCATATTTCTTCTCCTTGTTGGTGAGGGCAACACCTTCTCTCTTTTCCAACTTTTGGTTTTGTTCTCTATAATTTCCTATGTCTCATATCCCATACTAAATGAATATGCATGCATATCTTCCAATAAAAAATAGTATCATCAAACAATGAATGTCTTATCATGAATTGTCCATCTACAGTGGTGATGATGGTGACTATATGCGTAGATTTCAGTTACATCTTTTGTGCGAACTAGGCTCTGATACCAACTGTGAGTTCCTCTGAATTGCTAAACAGAATGTTATGGACTATAAATAATTATATCATATAATAATCTTACAAGTACTTTGTATCACAAACTAAACACTTCCCCATAACTTGTATCAAATACCAAGTCCTTTATATACTTTTGATCAAAAACCAAGTGTTACAATACACCGATAAATTAAGGATTATAAACATCATAAAGTTTCAAATATAATTATGCGATGAGAATAATGTGGTAAATAGATGCATGCTACAATCGAAGAATAAAGAAATGCAAATCAAGCATGTAGACTAGTTCAGAAGATGTGATCTTAAAGTAGAGTGAGAGAGAGAACTCAAGTAGAGCTTTAAGAGGCTCTAGAGGAAATGAATTGAGATCTATGTCTACAACAAATGTTTGGGGCTTTATTTATATTTGTGCAGGTAATGAATCCCTCATCCATTAGTTTTATTTATATTTATTATCCTTCTATCTTAAATTATTTAATTACTTTAACTAATAACTAATTCATTTTAACACTTAACATATTGTAAATAATTAAGGTTGATTATTGTTTATAAATAAATACGTATAATTTGTGTCATGATTCCCTTTATTTTTTGTATTTTTCCTTATTAAAAATCCAATAAACATTAACATAATATTGATTATTATATATTATATTATTATTGTATAAAAATACAAAAATAATAAAACAAATAAAAGAAGTAAAATACTTAAAAATATTAACTATGTGTATACGATGTATTTTGACTTTGAATTCTACTTGAAAACTGCAGATCTTAAAAAGTTGAACATTTTTAAATTTGACTTCATTTTTTATTTTATATTTATTTTACAAGATTTAACCACATCTTAAATTTTCCGTTGGGACACGGGTCGCTTATTAGCACGCCATGTGACCTGGCTTTTTAGTAGTCTCCACTTTCTTTGCAGACCGTTTGATCATTTGATCAGACGATCCTGATCATCCAAGCCTCGCTCACATTTAGGCCCTTAATTTTATCAAGCGATGAATGTTTGTCCCTATGCACCCCCATCAAGAATGTTGGATCTCATGATCCAACAATCACTATGCATCGTCAACCTCTGCAACCAACACTTCCAAGTCACGCACCCCTTCACCGACATCTCTTCACTAAATTCACCTGGCCGTACCACGTATGCTCTTGACAAGATTCTGGTTCCATCGTATTCCCCATTCTCCCCTTACTCATGCATGTACCCTCATCTTCAATCTCCTCCAACCTTCGTCAACTTCCACGTGGTTAAAACCACCACCTTGAACCACCTATTTCGCCCAATAAAACTCCTACACCAACTTCCATCTCTGGTATCTGATGAACCCATGTATCATCACACTAAAAGATGAAAATAGAACTTCGTTCCCGAGTAATTTGCATTTCATCATTTATTCTGCATTTTTACCATTCATGCACTTAAAATCAATATATGCCTTTTAGCACACATAATTGCATTCATAATCATATTCACATTTCCACCTAATTTCATGCATTTTTAACTAATTCATGATAACTCCAATTGACATCAAACCACATTCATTGTGCACATATTACTAACAAGATTAACTGAAAATCATAAAAAATATATTAACTCAAATAATTGGCCCATGAGACAAAACCCAAATTCCAGAATAGATAGACTAAAACATGCATATCTTCCTCATATATTGTCTGATTTAGATCTACTTATTTCAAAGTAATGTGTATTCAAAGACCTTCAAAACAAGATCAATTTCATAAAAATCAGAGCACATATGTGAAAGTTGGGTTTTGGGCCTCTTTTGCATATTTTGTGTTTTACTTTGTTTTTGACCTGATATTTTATGTACATAATTAAACCTTTTTATTTGAATTATTTTTCATTTATATTCTTTGATGAAAATTTTAATAAAAATCACAAAAATCCAAAAACCAAATCATGATTGAAATAAAAAAACCAATCAAGTTCGAGTGTCCTTTATGAGTTTGTACAAATATCTTCCATTTTCTTCTTTATTTTATTCTCCTATTTTCTTAATTATTAAAAATTTAAAAAATATATTAATGTGTAATATTTATCTTTGATTTTATCATAATAGTTTCTTTATTTTTATCTTATTAAAAATCGAAAAAAGTACAAAACTCAAAAATCAAGGTATTCTATGTACATAGATTACCTCAAAAATTCATTTTGCACAGATGACCACTTTTGCTCTTAGTCTCTTCATAAAAGTTGTAGATATCATCGAGAGGAGCAACTCTAATGAAGAAAATTTTTTCGATCCAATGTTGTTTGCTATTTATGTTGGATTTTTCTTTTCTTTTTATTCTTGAATTTTCGGGAGATGACTCGTGGCAAATCTTGGAGCTACCACGTGTCACCCATTTTGATATTTATTATCGATTATTTATTTACAAAAATATTATTAATTAATTAAAATAATAAAAAATATTTTCCCTCTCACCTCACGTGCCACGCATGCGAGGGTCCCCTCTTCTTCAGTTAATGTCTGCTTCTTCTTCCCCTGTGCGCCTTCTTCCTCCTCAATCGTCGCACACAATCTCCGTAACCTATGCAATCGTCCGATCTCTACTCTCCCACTGACCACTGTGCAACCACCTCCCTCTTTCATTATCTCCCTCGCCTCCTCATCTATCCTCCCTATAAATCCCACCAACACTTTCCCTTATTCCCCGATCTGCCATATCCAGCAAATGAAAGAGAGCTTGAGGAGGGTCGGTGACAGGGACCCTCCCTTTGGCGAAAACATCCTCCAAGCATGATCATCAAAGCCTCCTACTCCGCCATGGAGTTGAGGCGAGAATGTGGAAGCTGGCCACCGCTGCTCCAATCCCAGGCGACTCAACGTTCCACTTTTTATTTACCCTCTATTTTACCCCTTTTCCCATGTTTCTTCAAATTTCGATACTCCTTCGGCCATTGAGCCCCGCCGCCCTCTAGCCGTCGCTGCTCTCTACCCTAGCAATGCCCACCTGCGATGCATGATCTTCAATGCCTCCTCTCACAGCCGTGCCTCCAGCCACCCTCGACATTGCCTGCTCGATCGTCCGTGACGTCTGCCTCGGCCCACGCATAGCTCCGCCAAGGCCCTACCTCCAGCCACCAGTGCTACCCTCATCACATCTGCGACACTAGCCATATCCAGTCACCCCTGATGTGGAAGAGCATCTCAGACTGCCACTCATCCCTCAACCTGCTCCTCCGCTTCATCGACATCTCCTGGCTGGAGCCAGGAGTCATCACCTCCTCCTGCATCTTCCCATAATAGGTCGTGACATCTACGCCATCCACCGCTACACAGGCAAGCCCACCTGCAACCATCCCCTGTGTGTGATCGTACACTACTCGACGCTCCCCCACGCAGGTGAGTCCACCTGCATCGCAACTCACCGTCACCACCGTCTCAGATCTCGCAGAGAGGAGCCACCATCTGTGCCCATCGTCACCTCCGCCCATCGTCCGCTCCTAGGAGACACCGAAGTCAGAGACCCCCCTACCCGTGTGCGTATCACATGTGGTGTGGGAAATTTATAAAGACGCCCCTGGAGAATCCCCTTATTCGCAGAACCATCCACCACCAAAGGGCACGCGCCACACACGTACCCTTCTCGATATTTTGCATTGCAAACCTCATTGGGCCTAGTAATTCCTCTTAAGTCCTTGCTCTATATTTTTATTCTAATTATTATAATTGCAAATAGACCCTTGTCTTTTCTCTATTATTTAAACATTATTTTTGCATTATTTATTATTTAAAAATTATCATTTGTTCTACAATTAATTCTCTACAATATGGAATGTTTGTGACATTTTTATTCTTTGTGGTTAATTAATAATAATTGTTCTTGCAAAAATTTGTATATTTTATATAATCATTGCTTAAAAATTCATAAATAATTAACCATAGCTCCAAAAATTCACGGATAGTAGAATTAATTACTAATTACATTGTGCACACAAAAAATGCATTTGCATGCATATTTTGTTCTGTAAAAAATTATTTTGTGCATTTCATTAATTAATTTTTAATAGGTATTAAATTCAACATTTTCAAGTTTTAGGATTTTTCTGAGATAAATCGCCTAGTGTATATCTTAGATAATTTTATTTTCTGAAAATAAGTAGGTTTAATATTTATTATAATTAATTATTGAAAATCATATTTTGTGCATTCATTTAATCATAGAATATCCGTATTACATCAAAAAAATAAAAAAATATAGTAGTCTAATTTCATCGCATTTCACGTTCTTACCAAGTTTCATAATTTTTGGACATTATTTGATCGTAATTTACATTTTATCCCTTAATTACCCAATTGCAATGAACAAAACTAAATGTTAATTTCGACAAATTAACAAGGGTAGTTTTGCGGTTCTTTAAATGTCACCGTTGCTGGGGAGGCACGACTTAGGTTGTTTTTAGAAAATCAAGTTTTTAGGTTTTCCACCCCTGATAGTCCGAACCTCAGTTTTCTTGCATTTAGTGCCCTGTTTTTTCCTAGTGTTTTTATTTATTTATTTTTGTATATTTTCTCTGAATATCTGTAATATTTTATCTTTTATTTTTCTTGTGAGGTACTCAGTGAACTTGGAGCAGGTTCCTAAGAAGTTAACACAACTCGAAGCAACCGGACGCGCGAAGACTTTATTTTGGAGAGAGAGAATATTCTTCACTAATTTGTAACTGATTGCTCATTTCCAACAATTCCCGATCGAGTTCTCATATGTGTAAAGAAACTGGACTCTTTGTGGTGTGTTGGACTTGTTTCACTCTTCAGTGAGGGTGGGGCCCGACTCGAGTGGTTCGTAGTCCTAGGATTGCACCGCATCTATCAGAGCTACTAGGATTTTTTTGTGCTCGTAGGACTAGGACCACACTGCACTTAAATATAAACACTAGATCGATTTTTCATTTAGCTAAATTAATTTGTTCTATCACTCAATAATAAAATTTTTTTCTCTAGGTGCGATTTCCTGTGCATGCATTAGATTTATTTTCAATTTTGTATAGCATATTGCATGGAGATTGCGAGGAAGCACTATAAGTATCTCTAACTCAGCATTCATCATCGTGTTTCTTGATGCATAGCTTTTTCGATTCTCCCTCGCTTTTTATTTACATAGGAATAAAGGAAATTGAAATCCTCGTGTAGATGTGCATTAATCCCCATTCAAATTCAAAGTGATAACCAAACTAAAACAAGGGGACTGCTAACATTATTGATTAGTTAAAACTGGATAAAATTTGAATATCATTATTTTAGGGATAGGACCCCGTCATTGTTTGATTTTATTGCAAGTGAGAGAGGGATGAACACTAGGATAGAGTCAAGTCTATATTTTCAGATTGTCTACCGATTCTACAAAAATGATTAGCTACTTCTCAGCGAGGATCTACGGATAACTGTGTGAATGATCCCTAAGCAGAACGGGAGGTTTACATGACACCGTGTAAGGCTCTGTCTCAAGTAAATTGTAAACATATTCAAACGGTCTACACTTACTCCCATAATGGCTGAAAGTGGGTGCAACTACTCATAAGAATCAGGCCAGTCTTTAGGAAACTACAAGCACCTAACGGCTCGCTAACTCTTTCAAAATTTTGTATTTTTCACCAACTAAAATAGACAAGATAATTTGGCCAAACCTTTGCGGCCTTCACCAAGTTGAGTTGGTGAAATCAGGCTTTTGCATTTGTGTATTGAATTATGTAACAGTGCACTTACACACACATATCGTGTTTCACGAATCTATTTTTTCCATTCGAAGATGACAGAATATTGGTATTCATACCCAGACTCCATGGGTCGTGCTCACATTACAAATTCCCAATCTTCTTTTCCACTTCCTTTTCAGAGGAACCCTCTCTTTGAGGCAACCTAAGTATAAGGGGGCTTGTATATATTACATATATACTTTACCTATAGCTCGTACTTTCACATATTTTGGTATATATAATTACGGGATGGGTAAAAGTTCAAAAAAACAAAAAAGAGAAAAACAACAAAAAACAAAAACTCAAAAAAAAATGAAAAATCTCCTGCATATCATCCTTGCATTCATACAAAAAATGAGAAAAAAATCATCTTGCACCTCATATGCATAACATCTGCATTTCATTTGTACACCTATCATATGTAAAGTGAAAAATTATTGTATTCTAAACTGAGTTATGAGTAGAAGTGGAGAGTGATCTTGACTTGGCCTTAATATACCTAATTTTCAGAGGAACTTAATCGAGAAAGAGGATTTGATAAGTTTCAGGTCTTTGAATTAATTTTTCAAGTTCTGCATGACAATGTGTAACATTTGACTCTTAGTGTCTAACCTAGTCGCCTAATTTTGGGTATAACTTTTGAGTAGAATTAATATGTTATCTCATACTATGCACTTAGCTCAACTTAGACCAGGTGTTGGAAGATTGTACGGGTCTCTTTTCTAGTAGTGTGGATATCTAAAGACCAGAGTATGGTTGAAATAAAGCTTTGAAAAAGGGATGGATGACTGGGTACTATTTTTTCCTAAGACCTCAAAACATGTACGGAAGATTCCATATCCTCAAGGGCACAAAAGATCCATGCAGAGTCACCAAAATCCACACCAAAAAGAAGTCAAACTACCAAATAAATATTTGACCAAATAGGTCCAAGCTTCAAGAAAACCTGCAGATCTTATTGGAGACTTGGTTAAACTGGCGGCTTCACAAGGAGAGGTGACTACACTTGTCACCATCAAGTTCTTTTCCCCTTCTTCTCATTTTTCCCCTTTCGATTGTGAACACAACACAATAGACCTTAGAAGGAAATACTTGACTCCCCGAGGACGAGTTATTGGGAGGGAAGTTTTCATGGTAGTCTGGCATTCTTGATAAGAAGAGCTAAAAACCTTTCACACACATGAGATAGTTGTTCAATGTTCATGGGATATGCTCTGGGAGAAGAATTGATCTAAGATGACTTCTGAGCTGAATCTGTTTCAATGATATGTAGAACTCGAGGGTTGTTGATTTTAAAATCCTAAGTCTCACGGAAGTTCCACCACACTATTAATCCAAAGGTCGGGTCTAGCTCCATTTTCACCTTTTGTTCATGACTTTGGTATGGAACCCAAAATCAATTCACTTTTGCATTTCATTTTAGTTGCTCGGGGACGAGCAAAGTTTAAGCATATGGGGTTGATGAATCGTGATTCATCATACTAGAAGATGAAAATAGAGCTTCATTCCCAAGTAGTTAGTTGTATTTAATCATTTATTCTACATTTTTACTATTCATGTACTCAAAATTAATATATGCATTTTAGCACACATAATTGCATTCATCATCTCCACTTTTCCACCTAATTTCATGTATTTTTAACTATTCATGCTAACTTCAGTTGACCTCAAACCACTTCCATTGTGTACATATTACTAACAAGATTAAAGGAACACTATATAAAAATTATTATTAACTCAAATAATTAGCCCGTGAGACAAAACCTAAATTCCAGAATAGACAAATTAAAACATTCATATCTTCCTCATATAGTGTCTAATTTAGGTCTACACACTTTTAAAGTAATATGTATTCAAAGACCTTCAAAACAAGACCAATTTCATAAAAAGCGGAGCTCATATGTGAAAGTTGGGTTTTGAGTATCTTTTGCGCATTTTGTGTTTTACATGTTTTGACTTAATATTTTATGTACATAATTAACTCTTTTTATTTGATTTCTTTTTTATTTATATTCTTTGATGAAAGTTTTTAAAAAAATCACAAAAATCCAAAAACCAAATTAAGACTGAAATCAAAGATTATTAAAAATCTAAAAAAAATAGATTAATGTGTAAATATTTATCTGTGATTTTAACATAAAGTTTTCTCATTTTTTCTCTTAATTAAAAATCACAAAAAATTACAAAACACAAAAATCAAGGTATTCTATGTACATATAGTACTCCAAAAATTCATTTTGCACAGATGACCTCTTTTGTTGTTGGTCCCTTCAAAGTTGTAGATCTCATCGAGATGAGCAATTTTGGAGAAGAAAATTTTTGATCCGAAGTCGTTTTCTATTTCTTTTGAATTTTTCTTTTCTTTTTATTTTTGATTTTTCTAGAGATAGCACGTGTCAGCTCCGGGAATCGCCGCATGTCACCCATTTTTATATTTATTTTTATTATTTATTTTTAAAAAATATTTTTAATTAATTTTAAAAGTAAAAAATAAAAATTATTTTCCCTCTCACCTCACGTGCCACACATGTTATGGTCCCCTCTTCTCCAATAAACGCTCGCCTCTTCTTCCCATGTGTGCCTTCTTCCTCCCCAATCATCCCACACAATCTCTGTTACCTCCGCTACCGCCCGAGCTTCTCTCCCCACCGCCCACCGCGCAACCACCTCCCTCTATCCTTATCTCCCTCGTCTCCTCATCTTTCCTCCATATAAAACCCATCGACATCTTCCCTCATTCCCCTATCCACCATATCCAGCAAACGAAAGAGAGATATTAAGGAGGGTTGGTGACTAGACCCTCCCTATGGCAAAAACTTCCTCTAGGCGCGATCATCAAAGCCTCCACCTCCGCCGTGGAGTTGAGGCAAGAACATGGAAGCCGGCCACCGCCGCTCCAATCCCAGGCGACTCCACATTCCACTTTCTATTTTTTCTTTATTTTACCCTTTTCCTCAGTTTCTTCAAATTTCGATAATCCTTCGAGCGTTGAGCCCCGCCACCATCTGCTCCTTCGACCACTCTTCGTCGACCTCGCTTCGCCACTGCCTGTATTTCCATGCTAGTGCCTCCTTGACGTTAGCAACCCCCAGTCCTCAGCCCAGCCACCTGCATGCAGAGGAGCCTTCGTTCTCCAGCAACAACCACCGAGGCTCCGCCAATGCAACTGACTACTGATGAATCTCCATTTCATCACCTTTATTCTATCATATTGGCCTTAAAAATCCTAGCTAAATGCATGTAAATAACATAAATTTGTACAAAATAACATTAATCAATTATTACGTTTTTATGCAAATAATATTGTTTTTAATGCTAAAATTATAGAATTAAGAGAAGAAACGAAATAAAATACCAAATATATTTTATGACCCTAAACCTCAATACCAATTCAAGAATTGAATTGGTCGACAAGGAATAAAGTAGGGGGGATAAGGGCTAAAAATATAATAAAAACCTAATTATTGTTTTCATTCAATAATCATTTTGACACCTATTTTATAATTTATTATTTATACATCAAATAAAGAAATTTTTTACATGAAAGTTGTAGATAATAATATAAATAGAATTACAAAATTGAGTTTGTACAAAAATAATATGCAATGTTCTTTTTATACTCAAAATAAAAAGCCAAAATCCCGACTTCACAGACCCATATCTTCAAAATAAAAAGTCAAAATGTATCAAAATAACTCTAGTTGTATATCACTTTTCATAAGCTATTTAAGGAAAATGGTTTCATAATTTTTGGAGTTAAGATATGAAAGTTAGATTTTGGACCCTCATTGTACAATATATCCAATTAAAATATTCATTTTATTTATTCTTTACTATTTTTACAATTTTATTTTTTTTATAATTTTGTAAATATTTTTTATAAAATATATACATATTGAAACTAGAATAAATTCAAAATGCAAAATAAAATAAGTATATATAAATATATAGGTAAATTACATATAATAATACGTGTATATAAATAAGATGTGAAATCATTCTTTATTTTTTATCCTTTTATATATTTTTACACTCTTGTAATTATCATTTATACTTTATTAAAAATATAAATATAAAATAAAACCATAAAAGAAACACTAAAATAAATTAAAATACAAAAATACATGGATAAGTATACAATACATCTACCTACATATTATATATCCATATTTATTTAAGTGTACAAAACATATCATAAAAATAAAATAAAAATATATTTGTGTACATAAAAATAAGTCATAAATATATAAAATAAGATAACAAAATAATAAAATAAACTATACAAAATAAAATAAAATAATCCAAAATATAGATGGATATACCTATAAATATACACTTAAAAATTAACTTATAATAAATAACAACAAAAATAAATAAAAAATCATATTAAATTTGATAAAATATGATAAAATATTTATTTTGGGTCTCTAAATATTTTTGTTTTTATGATTTTTTGAGAACTTTTGCTAATTTTTACTTATTCGTAAAGTCAAAAATACCCTAAAATAGGGTTTAATTAAATACTCAAAATTAAAATGGAGATGAAAAATAGTAAACAGTAGCAAAAATTCTCCAAATTAATTTTTATATGAAGATAATAATATAGAGAAAAATATAAAATAGAAAATAGATTTTTTGAGATTTTTGGGAATTTTATATATTTTTATAAAAGTTTTTAGGGGTTTTCTATTTTTGAGTTTTTTTAATTATTTTTTAGTTATTTTTGGTCTGGAAGTTAAAAATACTTAATGGAAAGTTTTCAAAATGATTTTATAATTTTTATGTATAATCTATTGCAAATAAGGATAAAAAGGATATTTATTATTTTTATTAATTACTAAAAGCTTCAAATTGCAAAATAAAATTATGTATGTAAATGTGTGTGCAATCAGGAAGCTAAACTATTTTTTGTGATTTTTTTTCAATTTTTTAGCTATTTCAAAATAAATAAAGATAACAAAAGGAAACCACACTACTAGCAAGGGTATAAATGTAAATAACAGAATTTTTCAGGTCCAAAGTGCAGTTTCATCATAAATATATAACCGGCATAAATTTTTAATGCACTAATACGAAATGCAAAAAGCTCCAGGGTCCTCCGTGCAAAATGTGCAAACTCACTTGTAGCGACACATGAGACACACATGCGGGGACCAAAATACAATTAGAAGGAATCCAGGGGTCGGTTTGTAAATTTTACAAAAATATTACACTGAATAAAATATTTTTTGGACTAAATGGAAATACACCAATTGCAGGGGGGCACTTGCAAAATCTAAGTGGGCTGGAAATGCAAAATACCCAATAAGTAGCGTGGGCGGACGATTGATCGTCACTCACTTGCCACGCCTCGTGCCACGGATGCGTGATGACGGTCCAGAGGCACAGTCCGGCAAGGTAAGCTTCTCTGGCAAGGTAAGCTTCTCTGGCCCCTCTCTCTCTCTCCTCCGACGGTCGAGCTTCAAAATGCCAGAATCACTCCTGAAGTGATCCTCTAGGTGCTGGAGACTCCAAAAATCTCCAACGATGGCCGGAGGGCACGCACGAGGCCGTCGGAGCAATGAAACTCCAGGTACCTCCGCCACCCTTCAAGATGAGCTCCCAGCTGCAACTGAGCTATCTGGACCTGCAAAAAAGGCTAAGGGGTCGAGGGCAAAGTGCCTTGACTCTGTAGTTGATTGTGTGGACGATGAATGGCACAAATGGAAGCTTGTTGGAGCAAAGCTCCAACGAATGGCTACGAGGGGGGGGGGGCGTTAAGCGATTAATTGCGAAGGAAAAAGGACGAGAGAGATCCTAAGACTACGACCATGTTAAAAATACGAGAAAAACAAGCGTAAATAGACCTCACCGGGCGAAAGGCCAGGGAGATGAACCTCATCGCGGAGGGTCATCGGAGATGGGTTGGAATCTACCTATGCCCTCACCTGAGCTCGCTCGAGGTGGATGGAGAACGTGCAAGTCACTCATGTCACTCCAGAGCGTACAGAGGAGGTCAAAGCATGGTACAAAGGGGTCCAAAGGTGGAAGAAGGCGATGGACATGTTATATACATGTGAACAAGCAAGTGGAAGAATTGAGGGAGATCTGGCAAATCACTGATCCAAACCCGAGACAAACCAAGAGCGTGGACCATTGGGTATCAGGGAAGAAAAGCGATGAAGGAAGCGAAGCGATTCGGTGAAAGATGCGGTGGGAAAAATGTCGAGAAGAAGAGACAAAACACATGTTGTCAGAGGTTGTAGGGCAGGTCAAAGAGTTGACCCGCGGTCAACCCTCCAGGTCACATGGTTGGTCCACGTGGACCAACCAAGAAAAAGCAACCTGAAAAAGATTAAAAAAATTGAAAAGAATTAATAAATGATTTTATTGATTTTAGATTATAAAATGAAAAATATTTATCATTTTCTGTATTATTCTATTATGATTTGTATTTATTTTTTGGAGCTTTAGAATTACAAGTTACTTTTTAGGGGTTATTTATAGGTATATTCATCTATATATTGTGGTCTTTTATTTTTTATTTTTTATTTTTTCTGATTTTATTAATTTAATTTATTAATTTACATATAACTTATTTTTTAAAACTTAAATATATTTTATTTTAATTTTATGATATAATATATGCACTTAATTATATAGGTATAGATATAGGTATTTCATCAATATGTTTTCTTTACATATTTTATTTCAGTATTTTCTTTAATACTTTATTCCTATTTTAATATGTACATATATTATAAATAATATTTAGAAATTTATAAAAATGTAAAAAATATAAAAATAATATATAATAAATAAAATGAATATTTTAATAGGGTAATCTATACAATAGGGGTCCAAAACCTAACTTTCGCATCGTAACACCAAACAATATGAAACCAACTTCATTAATAGCTTATTAAAAGTTATATACAATTAAAGTGATTTTTTTATATATTTTGAGTTTTTATTTGAGAGATACAGGTTTGGGAAGTTGGAATTTCAGAAACTTATTCTGAGTGTAACTTTTTATCTGTGTATTATTTTTGTGTGAAACCAATTTGTATTTTTCTATATTTTATTACTTACAACTTTAATGTTCAAAGTTTCTTTATTCTGAGTATAAAAAGTGGAAGTAAAAATAGGTCTCAAAAATGAAGGAAAATGAAAAAAAATAAAAAGGGATTTTATTGGTATTTTGGCCCTTATTTCCCCTACTTTATTTTTTTATTTTCTTTTCTTTATTCTATAATTTTGGCATAAAAAACTGTATTTTATACACTATGTACATAAATGATGCATGGATGCTAAAATACCTAAATTAAGGGTATTTACACGCATTTACTAGGATTATTAAGGAAAAATGATAGAATAAAGATGATGAAATGGAGATTCATCACCTATGACACTAAGCCAAGATGAGAAGGAGGACATGAATGTGAAGGCTTGGGCAAGCATATAACTTTGCCTCTCAAACGATGTTCTTCACGAAGTTATGAATGAATCATCCGCAATGACTATTTGGCTGAAACTTAAAAATCTCCACATGATTAAGACTCTCGCCAATCATCTAAATCTCAAGTTACGACTCTTTATGTTTCTTATGGCTGAAGATACATCGATCAAATCACATCATGATGTTTTCAATTCAATTATTTCCAATTTAAAAAGCATGGGCGAATAAATTGAAGACAAAGGTCAGGCAATGCTATTGTTACGTTCGTTAACGTCCTTGTAAAAATAGTTCCATGAAACCCTAATTTATGAGAAAGATGAGATCGTTCTAGATGACGTGAAATTGTCTCTTCTCATAATGGAGTTAGTGGACCGTGAACTCATGATACATTCATCAAGTAATAAGAAGGATGAGCTGCTCCATACGAGGGACAACTACATGCAATGAAAGAAATTTGACAACCCACATGAGGAAAAGAAAAAGGATAGAGCAAGTATTGTCACTATTGCAAGAGGAAAATGCATACAGAAGAGGAGTATTGGAAACTACAAGACAATGAGGAAGATCATAAACAACCTGAAAAAGATGGTTCTATGGTAGAAGCATGTCATCTAGAAGTTGAAAGAATAAATTTCAGTTGCGTTCCGATGGCCAATACACCACATAGATCGAAGGATGCACGACTCCTCAATTCTGATTTTTCCTACCACATCATGCCCAATCGTCATGGGTTCTCCTCATATAGATCTATTAATGGAGGAATTGTGGTTATGGGAAATGATTCACAATACATGGTTGTAAGGTTGGGAAACATGGAATTAAAGTTGCACAATGGGACATCTGCCACCTTGATAGATGCTCACAGTGTTCCAGATATGACAAAGAATATGATATCTCTTGGTACCCTATAAGAGAAAGGGTACGAGTATGCTATGAAGGGTGGCATTTTGACAGTTGTCAAAGATGAACAATTCATTATGTTTATGAAGATGTATGGAAATTTATATGCTCTACAGGGAGATACTATTACAAGTGTTCCATCTATTTCTACCACTTCAGGGATCTATGACACTAGATTATGGCATCTCGAGTTGGGACATCTGAGCGAGACAAGCATAAGTACCCTCCTCAGAAAAGGACTACTTGATAGTCAGGGCATGGGCTAGTTGGACTTATTTAAGCATTGCATTCTTGAAAAACAGACAAGATAGAGTTTTAATCATGTTAAACATATAACAAAGGCACCCTGGACTATATCCACTCTGATAGATGGGGGAAATTTCAAATCCCTTGCAAAGATGGTATGCGATACCCGCTGACTTTCATTGATGATTACTCTAGAAGGATGTTAGTTTACACCTTTAAATTAAAAGATGATGTGTTTACACACTTCAAGCAGTGGAAAACACTATTAGTGAAGTAGATTGGGAAAAGCATCAAGAGGCTATGGATAGATAATGACATGGGATTCTGTTCAACAAAATTCAATGACTTTTACAATAATGAAGGTATCACTAGACACTATTCAGTCATACATACTCCTCAACAAAATGGAGTTGCATGATACATGAAAGGACCATGCTAGAGAGAGAGAGACAATTGCATGTTGCTCAATATTGGATAGATGAATGATTTTTGGGTCGAAGCATTTGCAACAACAACCTTCCTTGTGAACTAATCTCCTCATCGATTCTGGACAAACTGACACCAGAGGAGGTATGGTATGGAAAACCCTTTGATAATTCTGATTTGAAAGTTTGCAGTTGTAATGCATATGCACATGTTAGTCAAAGAAAGCTAGAGCCAGAGCCTAGACCTGTTAAATGCATATTTCTTGGGTATGCATCTGGAGTGAAAGGATAATGATTGTGGTGTCTTTATCCAAAGTCGTAGAATTTGATGGTTGAGACAAATGTTGTATGTAATGAGTTTGATATTCTATCTCCCAAGCAAAGTTATATTGTTTATTCTTATGATGCATATACAGATGTTACTTGAGATTGAGTAAGTCCAACCACATCATGGTCGCCTATATGAATCAAAAGAAGAAGACGAGTTCAACAGACGGAGAAGAAAAGTGCATAGCAAATAAGCGAGAGCTAAGGCAGATCAAGCCAGCCTTCAGGTATGTAGATTCCACCCTTGCATAAGCACTATCTATTGCAAAGGAAACGTGTGATGCAAGAGAGCCGAACAGTTTTTTAGAATATGTTTCGACACAATACTCTACAGAATGGTTTGCAGTGATGAATGAGAAGATTGAATCTCTTCATAAAAATCAGACATAGACCCTTGTTCCATCACCACGTCGATAGAAGGTGGTCAGTTGCAAGTGTATTTACAAGAAGAAAGAAGGCATCTCTAGATCTTGACACAAGATACAAGACAAGACTAGTTGCCAAAGGCTTTAATCAGGTGGAGGGTATTGACTACAATGATATCACCTCACCTGAGTTAAAGCACACCTCCACACGAGTTTTACTAGCAATTGTTGTTGTGAATGACTTGGAGTTGGTGCAGCTAGATGTGAAGATAACATTCTTACATGGAGATCTTGGAGAGCATATCTAAATGCGTCAATACGAAGGATTTGTAGTGTAGGGAAAGGAAGATCATGTATGCCTTTTGTGGAAATCTCTTTATGTGTTGAAGTAGTTGTCGAGACAGTGGTACAAACGCTTCAATTCATTCATGGTTGCAAAGGATTTTATCAGGAGCAATTATGGTGCGTGTGTCTACTTTAGACACCTTCCTGATGACTCTTTTATTTTTCTGCTCTTATATGTTGATGACATGTTGATGGCATCTAGAAATAAATCTGAGGTGAACAGATTGAAGGCCCTACTTGGCAAAGATTTCAAGATGAAGGATCTCATTGCATTCAAGAAAATACTTGGCATGGAGATACAGAGGGTTCACAAGGCTAGGAACATACATTTGACTCAAAAAAACTAGTTGTAAAAGGTCTTGGGCATTCTGGCATGTCAAATTCCAATCAGAAATGATACCACTTGGCTCTCATTTCAAGCTATCTGCAGAATGTCACCACAGATAGAGGACGAGCACGAGTGCATGTATGACATGATATGCACACGCCTAGATATTGTCTAAGCAGTTATTGTTGTGAGTAGATATATGTCAAATCCAAGAAAAGTTCATTGACTTTCATTAAAGTGGATTCTGAGATGTCTGCAAGGTACCACTTGGTTTCTTCTTGAGATTGGGAAAAGTAAGGATGGAGTAATTGGCTTTGTTGATGTTGACTAAGTGATGGATCTTCATTTCATCACCTTTATTTTTTCATTTTGACCTTTAAACCCTAGCTAAATGCATGTAAATAGCATTGTTTTGCATAAAATAACATCTATTATTTATTGTGTAAATATTATATAAAATATTATACTTAAAGCCAAAAGAAAAGAATAAAGAAAATAAAAGAAAAATAAATGAAATATCAAAGGTATTGAATGATCCTAAACCTCGAGACCTAGGGATTATTATGATTGGGTTTACAAGGAATAAAATAGGAGGAGATCAAGGCCAATCATGTAATAAGTCCTAATTTACAACTTTTTAATAAGTCCATTTTGGGACCTCTTTTATCCTTTATTATTTATTCATCAAGTAAATAACTTTGTTCATGAAAGTTATAGATAAAAATATAAAGAAAAATAAAAAATTTATTTCCTACAAAAATAATTCATATTGAGCTTTCTACGCTTAGAATAAAATTTCCAAATCCAAACTTCCCAGACTTGTATCTCCTCCATATGAACTCAAAATTGATCAAAATCATTTTTAATTATATATAACTTTTAATTACCTATTTAATGGATGTGGTTTCATTTAATTTAGAGTTAAGATACAAAAGTTAGGTTTGGACCCTTGTTATAAATTACACCTGAATAAAATATTCATTTTATTTATTCTTTATATTCTTTAATAGTTTGTATTTTTATAATTCTGTAAATATTATTTATAACTTATGTGTATCTATTTATCTTATAAATATATAAATTATGTAGATAAAATAACAAAATTATAAATATAAAATAAAAATAAAATCATACTTCATAGATAAATATACATATATTTAAACTTGTAAAAAGCAACTCGTAATAAATTAAGTTATAAAATTAAAAAAAATCGCCATAAAATACTACATAAAATAATAATTATTTTTATGTTTTAACTAAAAATTAAATAAATCATGTGTCATTTTATTTTGATTTAATTCATAATTAAATATTTGCTTTGTCTTCTAGCGGAGGACATGGCCCAATAAGGGAACAGTCTTCGTTGACTTTGGGTCAACTCCCTGGCCGACGTAGCCCTACGACTGTTACAGGTTTATGACCTTGTTTCGCCCAATTTAAGAGACTAACCCTTTCACCCATTTTACTCGATTTCTATTTGACTTTTGCACCTCGATCTCTGCTATTTCATGTTAGATCCTCATCTCGATTGATGGATCACTGAAACGAGATCCATTCCCAATCAAAGTCACCCTTGTATAAGTATCGACTCTGACTAGCTTCAAACTTTGATCACTCTTTACCCATCCAAACCCTAACCCTATGTCACTAAGGGTTCAACGAGGGAGAAAGGTGTTGAACTGAGGTAGATCCAAGCTCCGCTGGATACCTCCATCGTGAGATCCGTTCCCAACTACTCCAAGCTAGTGAGCTCTTCTTTTCTTGCATTTTCCCATTCCTAGGATTAACAGTATAGTAGATTAAGTTTTATTTGATTTGATCTTGCTTTTTATTTTATAAAATCAAAAATTCGAAGTTCGCCTGAGCTGAGCTCCAACGACCTTTCTCATCAAATTCCGATTGTGCTTTGTTCCCTTTCCGCCCACATTTCTTCAACTGATGCTTCTGCTATGCCCGGTGCATCCTCACTCCAATTGATCCTTCCCAGATCTCTTCCTTCCCAGAGCAAGAGATCAGAGCCTCCAACTCCATCGATCACCGGAGGCTCTCTGTTCGACCCATACTCCGTTCATTTCATCCCAAATAAGACCCTCGAACATCGTATTTTTTTTGCATTGACTAAAATTGCAGGTTGAGTTGGTTAAAGATAAAAACAAATCGATGTTTGCCCAAGTTGAAGATCATGGACTCCATTTTCTTCCTCGACCTCAGGAGCTCACTTCGGTGACATTATGATCCATCTAAGCCTGCCAGCACCTCTGGGGAGTTTCCAGGAGGCTTTAAGGAATTTTGGAAGTGCGAAGACCCGTCGAGGATCGAGATACATCTGAACGAAGCTCAGAAGAACCAGGGGTCTTCCTTGTTCTTCCAAGCTACTTCCCACTTCCCAGTCGCCTGATCATGTGTCCCCTCTAGTTTATACAACAACCGTTGTATGCTCTTGCCTTCAATCGTCAGTTCATCAACTATCTTCTAATATCCAACGTCCATCATTAAATCATCACCGTGAAACGAGGGAGTGACGCATGTCCAAGAGAAGACATCCGAGCTGTCTGCCAGCATGCGTTATGGGGTAATTTTTCCATGTACCCTCCTGTTATGTTGTATTTTATTTTTAATGTTTTCGTATGTAGCGCAAATTATTCTAGTTATTTTGCATTTATCCCCCTATTATTTCCTTAATTACAATTAGATCCTTTCCTACATCACCTCATATGCCCATACATGTAAGATGGTAGGCTTTTTGCAAGGACACCCATGTATTCTTGGGTTATTGTTTAGTCCAGTAATCTTGTATTTAAGTTCAAAACTTTTTGGGATATTTGCACGTACGCCCTACTGTGTTTTGTGAATTACATTTATACCCCTATCAACGTGGAATGATTTAAATATTTGTGGGTAAATTTTGTAGAGGCCCTTGGACTGTGTATTGTTATTATGGTTTACATGTTTATTTATTTTTATTTGCAAATAGGTCCCTACCAGTGCATGCATTTTTAATTTTCTCTATTTTATTTGTTAAAAATATTATTTGGCCTTTAAAATTATAAGAAATATTTGAACTACCCATACACATATTAAATCACAACTATTTTTTGTTAAGTATTTTAAAACACCTTCCCATTTTTGAAAATTAAAACAGCTAAATCCCTATTTGTAGAAAAAATCCATAAAATTATAAAAAAGTTTTGAAAAATTCCAAAGAATTAGTATTAGGTCATTATTATATTTTGAACATATAGATTGAAAATCCCTAAAAATAGAAAATAAATCCCTAAAAATTAAAAAGCTTCAAAATTCTTACAAAAATCACAAAAATATAAAACTAAAAAAAATACTTCTTTCTGTTTTTAAATTTTTTATTATGTTTATTATATATTAAAAATAATTTTGGAAGATTTTGGGACGCTTAGCTATTTTTAAATTTCAAAACAATTCAGTCTTCTAATATTAGTCATTGTTTTGACTTTTAATTCAATTAAAAATCCAAAAAATTAGTAAAATTACAAGAATGACCAAAAATAGAGAAAAACCTTAAAAGATAAAAACATTTTATTTCCCTATTTTTTATTATTTATAGCTATATATAAATATAAAAGCCTTATTATATATAAATAACTATAATTACTTATATTATTTATAATTATTATAATGATCAAAATATGAAAAATATTTCCTAAAACCTTAAAAAATAAAAAGGACTATAATGTAGGGTATTTTCCTTATTTTGTCTATATTTTTATTTTTATTAGATATATTATCTGATTAGGGTACGATTACTTATAACCTCTATATATGTGTATTGTATGGTTAAGGTGTGTTTATCAAAGAATCTCATTCTGGGAGAGCCGCTACCTCCTTGGGTTATTGTATATGCACTTATGTTTTTCTCTCGTAGGGGAACCTCTTTGCTTGTGGTTTTTCCCTGCTATAGCGGTGGGGTTGTTCTACGTAAATCGTGTGTATTCTTTGTGGTAGATTGCATGTTTGGATCATATTCGACAGATACAATACACATATGCGTTTTTTTACCGATACATATATTATTTTCATTTTTTTGTGGATACATATATTCATATTACCAAAAATCTCTGTATATGTCTATCATAGACATATTCATTAATGTATGTATAATTAAATATCTATATATATTATAGAGTTACATGTAATATAATGCATTTTAAAGTTATGCTAATGTTGGAAGAAAAATAAATAGAGTAAATATGAAAAGACCCAACTATACTTCGATTCTCAATTAGGAACTTATTTTGGAAATGTAATGACGATGTGTTCGATTTTATTTTTTTCTTAGATACATGCTTCCATAAGCTTCGTCAATCATTCCATTTCCATGTTAAAGTAAATAGTTGAAAGTTTAATACCCTCTTTATATCATTTCAAAAATGAGGTCGTTAATTTTGAAGCATAGTTGGGGCCCTTTTTCTTTGTCATTTAACCGAGTATATATCTTATAATGCTTAAATATTTGTTATACAAGTTTAGTTTAACCTATTACTTCATTTTCTTTATTATTTTATTGTAATAGTAGTTTCTGTTGTTTTTGACTTTAAGTGGTAGGAAAATTTTATTATCCATAGGACATTCCGTTTGCAAAAAAAATCTGTAACTGAATATACTTATTATTTCCATATCCATATCCATATCTAAGGATATGATTTGCGATTTTCAATACAGGTAAGATATCTGTTTCCAAATCGGTAATCAGATTTTTAAAGAGAACAAGGATATATTAAAATCTATATTCATATCCGTCAATTTGCATCCCCACGCACATGTCATCGGCAACGTGGCAAGAATCTGCCAAATGTGTAGTGGTGAGAGGACATTGCCGGGATTGATCAAATTCTTGCAAGGGTAAATCTGGAACTAACCCTCTCTCTTAAGATATGTTATAGATATTCTTGAGACAAATAAACAATGTAAGCATTTCTACTGAGGTATGTTCAATTGGGTCCATTCAGAGTTAAGTTCCGGCCCACAGTTAACAAAATATTGGGCTAAAATATTAGGCCCATCAGTAATCCATTTGATATAGAAATTAATTGGCACTTTAAAAGATTGGGCTATATTTAATTGGCACTTTATCCATTTTGTTTTACCCTGTCCAATATCAGATCTCTTTCCCATGTTAAACAAATTAAAAGAAAAGAAACTTAAAAGATGGGGTTTTACGTAAAATATCCAAGCAACCTTAATGTATCACATATATACCCATTGATGGGGAGGAAGGTCGAGTCCTGTGAGCGGAGGGCCACCGACAAAGTGAGCGTTGGAGTCGATGGTCATCATGAAGAAGGGGAGATGCGAGATGATGCAGAGATGGAGGAGTTGGCGGGAGAGGGCCCCTGGAGTACTCCGAAGCGGCGAAGTCGGTCACTGAGAACCAACGTGATCGGAGCGTGGTGTTATCGATGTGGGGCAAAGGACCACCTTTCAAAGAAGTGCTTGGCCCCTGCTCCGCTGTGCTTCCGGTGCGGAAACCCAGGCCATCGACGGAGGGAGTGCGTGGCGAGGGGCACATGGTCATTGAAGAAGGGTCCCAACAATGCTGGGACGACTTGCGCGGATGAAGCTGTGGCTGAGGTACGCATAAATCCTCAAAGCCCTTTATCGGAGGTCGAGATGGGATGGTTGCTGCGACGTCTCTCAAAAGATTCAAACTTAGAGGAGCCACTGGATGGGCTTGTTGTTGGAGATGGGCCGGAGGTGGTACTGCAGAGGATCAGAGAAAGGTTGATTTTGGCAAAGGACTCCGGAGCGGCAGTCGATGTTATTTGGTTGCCGGGTGGGTTGCTTTGCGTGAGAGGCTTGTCATCCAAAGGAGTCAAGGAGGTGATCGGAGGGGCGTTTGAGGATGGTTTATCGGCGGAGATGAGGGGCAGGATCGCATGGCGACGACCTCGGTTCATGGATGGTAGCTCTGGGAACGAGGGGCCGATGTGGCGAGTGAAGGTGGCGGGCGTCCCTTTGAGGTGTCGAAAAGTGGAGTTTCTTCGCAAAGTGCTAGAGCACATTGGTGAAGTAATGGAGATGGAATGCTCTGGACTGCGACCCGGGGAGGGATCGCAGGTGGTGGTTCTCATTCAGGGGAACAAACCTTCATCCTCACAACGTGTGACGATGAAGATAGGGAAAAGATCGGTGCCGCTGTGGTTGGAGGTGTTGGAGGGGCAGTCTGCGAGCGGCGGCCACGGTGCAAGCGGCGGCGCTGCGAAAGGCGTCGGGGAAGATCATTCGGTGGATTTGATTGCGAGAATCAAGGAGACTGTATCGACCACAGATGCCGATGGCAAAACGGGTGGCGTAATGAATGAGAATCCAAACGAAGCGCAATTGGAGGAGTCGTTGCCAATTATATCAATTAATGTGTATCCAGAGGAAAACCCAAATCCGATTTCGTATTGTCAAACACCATTCCCGGATCCGTTGCAGATAAACTCGGAGGCATTCAAGTGCCATTTTGACTCAAGGGATGGGGACGCTATGGTTGTTTCTGGGACCACGAATTTAAACTCTCATGATTGCATGAAAATGGATTTTCCGTTAACCTCTTCGGTGGAGAGATTGGTGCTCAAATCAGAAGGATTTTTATGGCGCACAACCCGATTCTCGTCTCCCAGGTACTCCTCGAACTCAACCTCCTCTTACCGCCATTAACGCTTCTCATGGTGGCAAGCTTCAGCCGTCTGAGTTGATTCGGGCTGGGGAGCGATTTGCTGTGGGGAATGGGATCGTTGTTGGTGATGGTGAGAGAGGTTTGAGGAAACCCGAGCCTAGGGGAAGGGCTCTCGTGAAGAAGGGAGCAGCAGCGTGTCGACGTGCAAAGTTGAAGGGTTCGCATGAACATAAGACTTCAGATTGTGCGGTCCAAATATTGGAGGTATTGGGGACAAACAACACGTGCCTTTCTTCCCGCGTAAGCGGCTTCGAGCAGACTCGCAAGGCTGGGAGATGAGAGAGTTAGAGCGAGAAGGTGAAGCGGAAGTTGCGGTGAATACTCGATCGCGTGAGGAAGGCTTAATTGACGGTCAGGAGTTGGCGGTTTCCAATGGAGGAATGGAGCTGGAAATTTGTGAAAGGGCTGCGGTTGGCAACCTAGAGCAGGATGTTTTCGCGGAGACATTGGGAAGCAAGGAAGGAAGGTTCTTCGAGCTGGCGGTAGCAAAAGTTGTAGGTGTTCAGGTGGCGGGGTCGAACCCCTTTGTTTCTCAATGAAAATGTTAACCTGGAACGTGAGGGGACTGGGTCAACCAGATAAGAGGTTGGCGATTGGCACACTTTTAGCAGCATGGAAGGTTGATATAGCATGTCTGCAGGAGACTAAGATTGATTCGTGGGAGTCAGTGAGATGGGAACTCCACTTCTGGACCTCATCTCAATGAGTTCAGAGCTGTATCGGCGAATGGTAGCTCAGGGGGTATTGTTGTGGCATGGAATGAGACCTTTTTGATATGGTGGATGAGGTCATTTTGACCCATTCAGTGACTGTTGTTTTGGATAACAGAAGGGACCGATCGAGGATTGTGGTTTCTTCGATTTACGGCATTACGGGGTCCTCTACCAATGAGGCACTCTGGAATGAGTTGCGAGACATTAGGCAGAGATTTCCAACATTGGTGTGGCTCGTGGGTGGTGATTTTAATGTAACACTATATGCGGAAGGACAGACCTGGTGGGAGAGGAGCGCAGGATCCCGGATCACATTTATTTGCAGATATGGTGGAGGAACTAGCTCTGGAGGTGTTTGATGCGGCAAACTGCAAATATACTTGGAGAAACTCTTCTTCTCGATCTAGAATAGATAGGTTTTTATTGTCTGTTGAAGCACTTGAACTTTTCAGTTTGGCAAGTGTTACATCCCTTCCAAGGTCAAGATCAGATCATACGCCGCTTTGCTTCCAACTCTTGCATTGGGAGGGATATTCATCTTACTTTAGATTTGAGCGGTGTTGGTTGTTGGAGGTGGGATTCCGTGAGATGGTAACCTCCTTTTGGTCGCAGCTTGAGGTGGACGGTTCAGCGACTGTCCGGATTGCTTTGAAATTGGCTGCTTTGCGGAAAAAGGCTTGTGACCTTCAGAAGAGACTCTCGTGCTGACCGTGAGAGGAGGCGTACTCAGGCACAGGAGGAATTGGTGAGATTAGACCTGTTGGAGGACAATAAAAGTTTGGATGAGGAGGAGCTAGCCAGTAGAGGGGTGGTGCAGAAGATCCTTGAGGAGGAGGATAGGAAGCGTGAGCTTGAGTGGAGGCAGAGGTCCCGACAGAAGTGGTTGAAGGAGGGGGATGCGAATACGAAATTTTTTCATGCGGTGGCAAATGGGAGAAGGAGGAGGAACTTCATTCACTCAATTGAAGTTGGCGGCGAGGAGTTTCATGGGGAGGAGGCGGTTGCAAGAGAAGTCACAAGCTATTTCAAAAGCATAAGCAGACGTCTACCACAGAGTGGTTCTAGGTGGCTGGGCACGGGGGGCGGAGAGCATATCTGATGGTGAGGCTGATTTGTTAACGAGGCCATTCGAGCTTCAGGAGATTCGCGAGGCTGTTTTTGATTTGAACCCAGAACGGGTGCCCGGGTCCAGATGGGTTCCCTGTGTTCTTCTTTAGGAATTTTGGGAGTTGGTCTCTAAAGAGGTGCTGGCAATGGTGATGGAGTTCGCAGATGGAAACTATGGCTTTGATCGGCTTAACAGATCTTTTATCTTCTTACTACCCAAGAAGGAAATGGCGACAAGGGTGGAGGATTTCAGACCGATTGCTCTGTCCAATGCGATATACTTAATTGTGGCAAAGGTCTTGGCCAATCGTTTGAGGGGAGTTCTAGGCAGAATCATCTCACCTTCTCAGAGTGCTTTCTTGCCTGGTAGACAGCTCATGGACAACGTTGTCACGGCCTCGGAGATCGTTGCGGATTGGCGTAGGAGGAAAACAAAGGGAGTCTTGTGGAAGGTGGATTTTTCGAAAGCTTATGATTGTGTGAATTGGCGTTTCATATGGGCTTCTATGTACAGACGAGGCTTCCCAGACATTTGGATCTCGTGGATGAAGAGGTGTATTACTACTGTTTCATGCGCTGTCCTTGTCAACGGTCAACCAAAGAGTGGATATTTTCAGCCACAGCGTGGTGTTCGCCAGGGTTGCCCCTTGGCTCCACTACTTTTTGTTCTTGCGACGGATGCCCTATCTGTTATGATTGATCGAGCAGTGATAGGTGGATTTTGCAAAGGATTTGTAAAGGAAGAGCTTTCTATACCTCTACTTCAGTATGCAGATGATACAATCCTTTTTGCAGAAGGAGGAGCAGAGAACTGTAGGGGCTTGTCAGTGGTTCTCGACATTTTTGGTGATGTTTCTGGTTTAAGACTCAATAGAGCGAAATCAGAGTTTGTCCCGTTCGGATTAGATGATGTTGAAATTGAGGCTTGTGCTGGCTGGTTGCGTTCCCCTCGTAGGAACTTGCCATTACGCTACCTTGGGGTGCCATTGGTAAGTGGGAAAATGCTATTGGCAGATTGGTTACCAGTGATTGAGAAGATGGAGAAGAAGTTGGCTGGATGGAAATCTGTTTGTCTATCCAGAGGAGGTAAATTAGTGTTGTTGCGCTCGGTCCTTTCTGCTATTCCTATCTTCTTCCTCTCATCCAGACTCTTGCCTGGTGGGATCAGAAAGAGGCTTGAGAGTATCATGAGACGTTTCTTCTGGTCGTCGTCTGGTCGATCTAGCGGAATACCATTAGTGGATTGGAAAACTGTTTCATGCTCGAAGGATGATGGTGGCTTGGGTGTGCGTAGTTTGGAGGAAATGAACAAGGCGCTGATCAGCAAATGGATTACTCGGATTTGGGGTGATTGTAGCAGTTTGTCATGTACTTTGATAAGGAAAATCTATGGGAACGGTTCCTCACTTCCTGAGAATGGGGTAATTGGGCATGCTCCCTCGTATTTCTGGCGAGGAATATGTGGTGTTGTGCAGGACATTCGTCCCTTTTTAAGACCGATCCTTGGAGATGGCACTGGATTTAAGTTTTGGAAGGACGACTGGAGTGAGAGTGGGCCGTTGAGTATGAGGTTTCCGCGGTTGATGGTATTAGCAATGGACCCGGACTGTTCTGTGGCAAATGTGTGGGATGGGCAATCTTTTTTCCCTAGATTTAGATACGAACTTTCAGATCAGAGAATGGAGGAGTTACTGATGATGTTGGCAGAGCTGGATAATATTTCTGGGCCCTCTGAGGACGAGACTGCTGGACCTGGTGTGATGGGGTATTCTCAGTTGGCAAGGCATACAAGGCTCTGAAGGGGTCAGTGGTTTTTGACCCGGGCGGATGCGTGGCAGATTGTAGAAGGATCTGGAAATGGAGGGTTCCAATGCGAGTGAAGGTTTTCTTGTGGCTGTTTAAAAGGGGAAGGCTCTTAACCGGGGACAGACTTGTGCGTTTTGTTCAGTCAGCCGATCCTGCATGCATGCGGTGTTTGGGTGAGATGGAAGATGCTGACCACCTTTTCTTCAGGTGTGAGAACTCAAAGAAGGCATGGGAGTGTTTTGGGAATCATATGATTTATGTAGATGGTGTATTTGATTTCTGGAAATCCATTGGAGCGGAATGGAATGGCACGGAGATGGAGAGAACAGGAGTCTTGTCGATGATTTGGGCGATCTGACTTGCCAGGAATGGTGTGATTTTTCGTCAGGAGCGGTGTTACGGAGAGAACATTGTTGCGCATGCTCGAGCGCTAGCGGAGTGTTGGAACTTGTAATTTCTTTTATTTGTTTGACATGTTTACAGGTGTGTACATTTTTTGGTGATTAATGGTGAAGTTTTTGGGCACTCATCTATACGATGAAGGCCCTTTTTTCTTTCAAAAAAAAAAATCACATATATACCCCTTTAAAACTTGGCATTTATAAACATACCCTTGGAAACTTCTTTGGTTTAAAAAAGACCCTTCTGTCAAAAAAATAAATAATGGAAAATTTTTCTTATCACCTTTTATTTTCTATTTTCTTACGACCGCGTCCTTCTCTCATCTCCTCGTCGTGTTGAGGTCCACGACACACGTTGTCAGAGAGAGACGTATTACAAGAAATTGGGTCTAAGATAATGAATAATTTGAATATACGTTGGCATATCTTCCGATGTTAAAGGTCTACCAATATTATTCGTTGCCAAATCATCTTTTGCTTTTATAATTGGCAATGGATGTCATATTCTTCGTTAAATCATCGCATAATGATTTTTCTGTTGACTTTTAAAAAAAAACCCGAAGTTAATATGGTTTGACCAAGCATTAACCTAGGGATGTTTCGATAAATGGAGAATTTTACAGGGGTGTTTCGGTATTTTTATGAAATCTAAAGCTTTCAGGGATATCTATGTAAAAACCCAAACGAAAAAATGATATTGGAAATAAAAGTAAAGAAAATCCATTTTTTCACAAAAAAACGTGCGCTTTTGTGATTATAACACCAATAGCAAAAAAACTTTTTATTTTTATTATAGACACACACAAATATGAGGAAAGTTTGAGAGAAATACAAATAGGTCACTGTCATTTATTTTCTGCTTATTTTAGAGGTATGGAAATCGAAGGAAAATGAAGGAAAAAACAATAACTTCTCCCGATCACAGGACAAAGCAAAGACATTTCCTCTTTGAGAGAGCATTAGATCCCTTGGTCCATATGAAAAACTACATATTTAGGGCTACTATGACGACAAAAATGAAAATCCCGTACTTACATAAATGGCCTGTTTGATAATTGGAAGGGTTGGAATGATATGTGATGTGACATTGATTATGTACTGTATTAATTTTTTAATGATTAAAATACATTTTTATGTTAAATTTTTATTTGAACGTGGTTAATAAATATTATAATAAAAAAGTGTTTAGTCCATACAATTAATTCCAACTCAGGAATACAGGGATAGAACATGAGGTACGCCATGTTACCCCAGGGTGTCCTGGCAACCAAACAGGTTGTTTGTATACTTGTTTGTTTTGTGTTTGGATTTATCAAAAAAGAAAAGGATACAAATCCTAAAAACTATCAAGAAACTGAAAAACTACAAAAGACATGTGAGCCACGTAGTCAAATCAAGCGTGCAAGCAAGCAAGAAGCAGACCGTAGTTGATCCTACACCAGTCAATGCACCTGCAGAAGAAGGCTAGCACATCCTTTCCTTTTTCAATTTACATTCTAAAAGTCATTTACATACACTACCATTACAACAAAATCGACATAATGCAACGAGCAATTTGATATTCGTTGTCATTTTTCTTAGTTAAATACATAACAATGAATATTATTCGTACTTGATTCCTTAAATTGGTAAGTAATATCATATTCATTGTTATATTACCTCGAGGAATCATATAACAATGGCATTCATTGTTGCTTTATTCGAACCGTTGTTAAATTTTGCAATGATTAATGTAAGTTTTAAGGAATAAGTACCCTATGAAAAATCGTCGTTATATAATCCTTCGAGAACAAATATGTTATTCGTTGCTAATTATGTGAACAAAATGTAATATAACGAAGAATAATATTTGTTGGTATATATTTAACGTAGTAAGATATAACAACGAGTATTCAAATTATTCATTGTTTACGAAGAAACATGGGTGTAGTGATATTTTCTAAAATTTGTTACTAAGTTGTCCATTATTTAATATATAATATCGATATTATTCGTTGCGAAATCGTTTTTTATATTTGAATTTAGTGAAGGATGTCATTTCTGTTGCTATTTTATTAGCGACGATCCATATATTGATACTTATCTGTTGCTATTTTTCAAAATTTTAACTAATCGACGTTAAATTATGAACTGGAATTTAGCAAAAATTAGAAAGATCTTTGAAAAATAACAATGGATAAGCGTCATTATATGAATAGTCAGAATTTACATATTATTAATCATTTGAAATTTTGAAAAATAGCAACAAATAAGCATCGTTATACGGTTCGTCGCTAATGATATATATTAATTGATCTGAAATTCGTTATTAATTTAAAGTATAAAAGATTATTTCGCAGTAAATAATATCATCGTTATATATTTAACAAACGACCATTTAATGATGAATTTTGAAAGAAAAAAACTTCAATGTAACCTCATTTTATTGTAGTAATAACGAAACACTCGTCGGTGCGATTGCAGCTCCAAATTTAGTCAAATGTAAAAGTAAAATATCAAGTAAAACCACGTGGGCAAATTATTCAAACAAACAAACAAGAGATATAGAGACCAAATTATAGGCAAATCGTTGAACATGAACGCCATCCACTTACATAATAAAGACATGGAAACTTTGTCGATGATCTTATTACGTACCTAACATTATTAATTCCCTAACACCGGTTTCTCTTCTATGTAATTTTGTATGATACGTGTGCTCGCTCCTACGCAGGTAAATGCAAAAGGAATATAGGTTTTATTAAAAATGGACTTTCCATTTCTATATACTTAAGAACGGGTTTCTATAGTTTCATTTCGTTATTGCTTTTCATCAAACTCAATAAAAATTCAATAATCGGAATTCCGGAAATAGTGGGTGAGTAGTTGCTATACAGACAAATAATTAATGGCTACTCATGATTGCATCCATATTTCAGCAGTTGACCGTTGATCAAGAATATTTAGAGTATTTAATTTGATTGTACACAATCTTCCTATAACTATCAGATTTTTAAAAAAATAAATTCGCAAAGGATTACGTTTGAATAGTGCGCAATTACCGGAAGAACAAAGATAAAGTGAAAGGCAAAAAGTATCACTATGTCAAAACGAGCATATCATCCAATATCATATTCACTGCTATATATTATTATAAGGCAGACATCTAACAATGATCATCTACTATTTTTTTTTAAAAAATCATTCTTTATTAAGTTAGCAATATTTATAAATATATTTTTTTTGAAGAAGAGAACATGTATTATATCACTACAACAGAAAATAGCTATTGCAATGGTTTTTAGGTGACAGAAATAAATGCGACAGAAATCTGCCATCTAAACCCGTCACTTAAACTTAAGTGCCATGCTGGACGGGCTGACAGCTCGTGCCCCTTTTTCGGAAAAACCCACCACCACATCCCGTGCCCCCTTTTAAGAAAAAAAACCCTAGCCTTCTTAACGACACACCAGCCGTCATTTTTCTCCCCTCTCTCAAATCTTTCTTCCACTCAACCTCTCGACACTTCTCAGCAGTGATGGCGGGATTTGGCGGTGCTGTTGATGGTGCTGGCGGCGGCGCTGGGGGTAGCGCTGGAGGGCGTGTTGGCAGCGGCGCTGGCGGCGACGCTGGGGGTAGCGCTGGAGGCCGTGTTGGCGGCATTACATTGATGCATCCAGCAGATTCACAAGCGTGGAGTTACATTGATGCCCAATTTCCTGATTTTGTAAAAGAATCTCGTAATATCAAACTTGGACTTGCTAGTGATGGATTCAATCCTTTTAGAAACATGAACAATGCGTATAGTATAGGCCTGTTGTAGTCATTCCATACAATCTCCCACCGTGGTTGTGTATGAGACAACAAAATTTCATTTTAACTCTACTTATTCCAGGAAAAAGATCACCAGGAAAGGATATAGATGTTTATTTACAACCTCTTGTAGATGAGTTACAACAATTGTGGAATCATGGTGTATTAACTTATGATTCACATTCAAAGAGAAACTTTGTGATGCGTGCTATGATTTTATGGACAATAAATGATTTTTCAGCTTATGGAGATCTGTCTGGTTGGAGCACAAAAGGACGACTTGCATGCCCTATTTGTCGTGAACACACATTATCATTACGATTGAGAAATGGGAAGAAGCAAGCATATTGCTTTCATCGTTGTTTTTTGGAGAAGAACCCTACCAATGCCACTTTCTGGAATGGAGATAGTTGAAAATTTGAAGCATTGCAAGAATTAATTTGGGAAGAAGCGTATACTTGGAAAGCATACCAGAATTCCAATGGAGAGAGATAATGAAGAAACAAGTGTTCAGTTTCCACATGCTTGGAAAAAAGTCAGCATTTTCTTCCAATTACCATATTGGAAGTATCTCCTTATCCGGTACAACCTAGATGTGATGCATATTGAGAAAAATATATGTGAAAACATACTCTATACGATATTGCAAGTCAGCGGAAGAAGTAAAGATAATGTACAGTCACATTTAGATATGAAGGAAATGGGCATTCGTGAAGATCTTTGGCCGCAAACCTCATCAGGTGATAGATTGTATCTGCCTTCGGCTTGTTATCAAATGTCTAAATCTGAGAAAGAATCTTTCATCAATATTCTTGGTTCAATAAAAGTTCCAGATGGTTATTCTTCTAACATTGCCAGAAAGGTTAATATGATTAATAAAAAAATAAGCGGATTGAAAAGTCATGATTATCATATACTCATGCAACAATTACTTCCTCTTGCAGTAAGAGATTTATTACCAGATAGTGTGAGCTTGCCATTGGTACGTATATGCTCTTATTTCAATAAGATATGCTCCAAAGTCATTGATGTCCAAGAGTTTTCCAAGATGGAGTCAGAGATCATCACTATCTTGTGTGAGTTAGAACAGATTTTTCCTCCCTCATTTTTCACCATTATGATGCATTTACCAATGCATTTGGCTTTCGAGGCAAAAGTTACAGGTCCAATACATTATCGTTGGATGTATCCTATTGAAAGATATTTGTCGACTCTAAAAAAATATGTTAAAAATATGAGTCGTCCTGAAGGATCTATTGCAGAAGGTTATTTGGTTGAAGAGTGTTTGATATTTGTTCACGGTTATTTTACCTCTGAATCCAAGTTGAATCACCAAGTGAGAAATTACGATGAAAGCGTAATTGGTGGAGGGATGATTCGTCAACTAAGCAGATTAAAAGTAGATCAAGCTCATCGTTATGTTCTGTTTAACACAATTACGATGGATGCATATCGAAGGTATGATTTTTATTTAATATTTTTGGTTTGTAAATCTAATCTGTAATCTTAAGATCTAACATATATTTTAACAGTGAACACATGACATATTTGCAATCTCATTATCCTCGAATATAAAAAATGACTCTTGATAGAAGACACCGTCTTCAATTTCCATATTGGGTGAAGGAACATGTAAGTTTTGGATCTTTTAAAATACTTCAATTATTTCAAGATGTTTCATATACAATATAATCTAATTGCATTTGTACAATTAGGTTTCAAATTTGCGTGCTACAAGTAGTGTTGATGTCTCCGAAGAAATAAAATGGTTATCTCTCGACCCTTTTATTGAAGCAACCTCTTATGATGGGTATATTATCAATGGATGCCGATTTCATTGTAAACATATAGATGCTAATAGACAAACTCAAAATAGCGGAGTTCATCTATCAGCTGATGGTGGTATCAGCTCTAAGAGTACATCATACTATGGACAATTAAAGGATGTCATTGAGCTTAAGTATGGTCCAGATATAAGAATAATATTATTCGAATGCATTTGGTTTGATGAGGGTGGACTTCATACTGATAAATATGGATTTATATCCATAGATTTGAAAAGAGAAAAGCATGAAGATGATCCATATATATTAGCATCGCAAGCTCAACAATATTTTTACATTAAATATAACACAAAAGATGGAGATTATCATGTTATTGTCAAGGTTCCTCCAAGAGATATGTACGATATGCCTGTTAATGGTGTTTATGGTATTGGTACAGTGCATCCAAGCCAAATAC
>JAZKJV010007723.1:0-136828 GCA_037367405.1 Ottelia alismoides | reverse complement strand
TGTATCGCCTGGATTACCGAAGTATTGGCGCTTCTATCGTACGTGGACGAGTAGGGCTTGGTCAACATTGGTGACTCTCTATTGTGAAGAGCATCGACCTTGTCCGAAGTATCGAGCCTAGGCCACGCCTTCACGGGGGTGTCCGTCTCATCGTCTCGCGTCCGAGTAGGTTCTTGCACGCTCACGGGTGATTCTGTTGCGAGCGAGTTCCTAAGTATCGGTTTCGCCTATTGGCTTCCTCTCTTATTCTTTGGCTGAGTAGGGATCCAGGAAGGGGTTACAAGGACCTCAAAAAGTGCAAGCTACAGGTTACACAGGAGGAGGACAAGTACGAGGATACTTTCCCGGCAGTACTCTCTCTCCTTTAGGCGTAGCGTTCTAAGGACTCGTGAAAAGATAACTTCCTGAAACAAGCTAAAATTGACAAGATAAAAGCCGAACCTTCACGGCTTCATGTGTTGAGTTGGTGAACTTACCCCTGCTTTGTGTTTGATTGCTAGATTTGTTAGGGTCAAGATAAAAAACACAGCACAATTGTACGCAATTTTGTTGCATCTCATTTCCTTACTCTTCTTCTTCTTGCATTTTCCCTGCTCTTCCCGAATAATCAAGATGATGGGACGGAGATCTCTTAGGCCGACTTTGTCGGCATCGCTATCCAGCACTCCTCCTCATTCATCTAGGAATACCTCGGAGAGTCCACTCTCCGAGCCTGAGTTTACATCCACCCTGTTCCCCCTCGACCACCCTTCCCATTCTCCTTCTCTCAGTCCAATTGTTTCAGAATTCAGTGCATCACAGAGTTCGGCTCATTCAACAGCACCTGAGATGGCCTCTTTTGCTTTTTTAGAAAATCCAGTAATGGCAGACAGAGGCGAGCACCCAGATGACCATGATCACCCTCCATTCATAATTGATCAGGTGGCCATCAACAACTCCTTGTTAGCATCCCTGGAGACCATGCAGAGACAGATCCGTGACCAGGGAACATTCATGGGTGATCTGATGAGAGAGATAGCACAGATGAGAGAGAATCGACCTGGGGGCGGTGGCGGTGGAGGAGGAGGAGGACCTGATGCAGGAGGAGGCGATCCAGATGCTGAGAGACCGCCACAGACCATTATGAGGGAATTGCACAACCCAGCTGCATCCCTCACGCACCGCTGGATCAGACTCCCTCCCATTCACGGAGATTTCGAGCTTCGGCCCCACACTATCCAGCTTCTACCCAAGTTCCATGGGTTGCTGATTTAGCCGGAAATAGGTGGTCTTAAGTTCAACACAAAGCGTGAACTCAGTCGGTGTGGTGACCACACTAAATCCGGACTAAAGTCAACAATTAACCCACACTAAAGATCAACAAATTAGAAATAATGTGGAGTTAAAATTTATTTTTAACTCTGCACAAATGGTGTATAGTGACAAGTATGCAGAGAGTTCGAACACAGGGAGCAAGCAGGGTAATTCACAAAAATTGTGCTCAAGTGCGAATGTGTGATGTGTCTACACTAAGCAAGCAATCAATGAAGTTTTTGTGGGTTTTTAATTTTTTAATTTTTTTTTAATTTTGTATTTGGATTTTTAATTTTCTGATTTTTATATTTTATATTTTATATTTTTTTTTCTTTTTCAATATTGGAAAGTAAAACAAGATAATAGAAGGCAAGCTAAAATATTTATAAAATGGTGCAAAAATAACCAAAACTTCAGGAATAAAATGTTTTTGATATGTTTATGGTTTTCTACTGTTTTTGTGATTTTTGGGGATTTTTCAAGGTGTTTTTGGTATTTTAAAATGCTGAAATGAGGGAAAACAGTGGAAATAAGGCTGGCTGTGGATAAAATGAGATTTAAAAAATAGCAACCAGTAGCTCAAAATTTTCACACTATTTTTCAAATAAAAAGGACAAAATAAGGAACAAACAGAAACTGAGTTTTTGATTTTTGGAGTTTTCTCTGATTTTATATATTTTTTTGAAGTTTTAGAGTGTTTTTAAATTTTTAGTGTTTTTCTTTTGAGATTTTTAGTGGTTTTTGGACTGACACTAAAAGATGACAGAATAGACACTAGGTAATTTTTTTGGAATTTTTGAAGGGGTTTTAATATTTTTTTGGTATTTTCTAAACTAGACAGTGCACAAATAGCAAGTTTTTTTGATTTTTAATAAATATGAAAATGAAGTGAAATCAAAAACTAAATAGCTGGCGTGAAAGTACACATATCCAGAAGCTTAAACCTATTTTTGTGGAATTTTTGGAGTTAAAATGATATGTCAAATAAATACAACAAGCATCCAAACATTAAACAGTCCTGGCAGGGGTAGATATGCAATATTTAAAACATCCAGGGGAAAACATGCAATTTTCCACAAAATATTACACTATATATTCAATTTCTGGAACCAAAATGCAATTACAAAAACCGCCAGGGCACGCCTACAAATTACCCACCAGGGCGCGTGACTTGCACGCGCCTGGGAAGGACCAAAACGCAATATAGCAAAAACCTGGGGGTCACTTTGCAAAATATCCCAAGATATTACACGTGCTTTGAAAATTTCAGGACTGAAACGAAATAAACAAAAGCCCAAGGGTGCCTCTGCAAAATGCCCACACCTCACGTGAACTGGTCACGTGAGGTGACGTGGCGAGGGACCTAAACGTAAATAAAGAAAGTACGGTGGGTCTCTTTGCAAATATTACAAAATATCTACGCTACAGACAAAAGTTTAAAGACTCAATATTAAATACAAAAATGGCGAGGGTGATGGTGCAAAATACCCTCGACGCGACGCTCTGATGTTGACACGTGGCTCGAATCCAACGGCTGGGGCGACGAGGCGTGATCCGACGGCTGGATGCGATCCACTTATCCACGTGGCGCACGATGAGCGGCCGATGACGGTTCGTGGATGCGCGGCTGAGATTAGAACGCTCGAAGACGATCTGACGGCTGAGGCTTGGTGCGATCCAACGGTCACGGCTTGATCTGGAGTTGCGGCTCGATCGGACGGCGGTGAAGCAAGGAGGAAGAACGGGGAAGAAGGCCGGCGATGGCGAACTTCCCCGGCTCCGTTCTCGCTCCTCCGGCGATGAATATGCTCCAAAATGGAGCTGCAGACTCCTGGGGTCGTCCTCTTCCTCCTGGGGGCCTCAAAAGTACACGGCGATGGCCGTGCTGCTCGCAGACGGTCGGCGGAGCTGGAGAGCTCGGCTGAGCTCCGGCGAGCCTCAAAATCACTCCCAGGCGCGATTCAACGTGCGTTGACCCTGCAAAAAGAGTTAGAAGGTCCAGGGCAAAGTGCCTGGACCTTTGGTGGACCTTAACTAAGCGCGAGGTGGAATGGACGTGGTTGCCGGAGGTGCGCTCCGGCGAGGTTGCGTGAGTGGGTGAAATACGCGATGGATCTTTGATTTTTTTGGGGGTTTTTAAAGCCTAAGCTAACAGGAACGAGATGCAATAAGGAAATGGCGGAGTGGAAGCCCTCGATGGCCGGAGCCAGAGGAAAAAGACTACCTCGACGCCGGCGATTGGCGGAGGTGCTGGAGTCGTCCTCGACCTCGGACGCCTTGGCTGAGAGGCTCGCGGCGAAGCTGTCACCTCCGGCGAGACCTGGAGCGCAAGAGAGGCGGAGAGGGATGGACCAAGGGGACTCGAAATCAAATTGAAAAGTGGGGGGCCATTATATGTGGTTTGACTCAGTGGCTGAGGAGCCCCAAAGATCGAGATTGCTGGGGCGATTCAGTGATCCAAAGTCCAAGGTTTCACTTGGACTTGATTCACCGCATAACGAGGAAGAAAAGATGCGAAGAAATCATCTCAAAAAGATGCAAGGCGTGGCTGGAAAATCTCGACAAAAATGGGCGAAAACCCAGGTCTGACAGGCCACAGGCGGGGGGAAGGCAGGCAGTTGACCTAGGGTCAATGCTGACTGCCTCCTGGTTGGTCCACGTGGACCAACCAGGGAAAAACCCTGCGAAAAAGTTTTGAAAATTCAATTTAAAATAATAAATGGCCTAATTAAATAAAAGTCATAAAATAAAAAATGTTTAGAATTTTATGTAGTATTTTATTTTGATTTTTAATTATTTTTATGGCTTGTATTTTTACAAGTTAACTTTTTAACCCTATATAGGTATAATACCTATATGTTTTAGTATTTTATTTTTATTTAGGTATTTTTATTTCTTTATTATTTTTATTTAGTATTTTATAAAATTATAACTTACTTTTATATACATATATATATTTTTATTTTATTTTTCTGATATATTTTGTATATTAAATAAAATATAAAGGTATTTTATATAGGTATAAGTATATGTAATGTATCTATGTACTCTATTATACCAGTATTTTATTTTGTATTTTATTTAGGCTTTTATTCTTATTTTAATGTACATAATTATTATAAGTATTATTTACAACATTATAAAAATATAAAATTATAAAAATAATAGATAAATAATAAATTGAATATTTTAATATGTACAAGTATACAATGTGGGTCCAAAAGCCAACTTTCAAACCGTAGCTCCGCCAAATGCGAAACCACCGCCATTGGATAGCTTATTTTCTTCTATATACAATTAAAGGTGAGTATGCTGCATTTGGAGTTTTTATTGGTGAGATACGGGTCTGGGAAGTTGGGATTTTGGATTCTTATTCAGACCATAACTTTTTATCTGTACATTATTTTTCTGTAAAATAAATTTTGTATTTTTCTTTATTAATTTATCTACAACTTTCATGTACAAAGTTTCTTTATTTGATGTACAAAAAGTGGAACCAAAAATAGGTCCCAAATTGAATAAAGAATGAATAAAATGTATAGGTATTTTCTCTGTAATTCTGACCTTATCTCCCCCTACTTTATTCCTTGTCGACCTATTCATCAAGATGCCTAGGTCTCGGGGGTTTTGGGTCATAAAATATTTACAATATTTTATTCTTTTTCTTTTCTTTATTTATTCTATAATTTTGGCCTTAACTACAGTAATTTATACACTGTTTGGATGCACATGTATGAATGCTAAGATGCTCTATTTAGTGCTATTTTCAGGCATTTGCTAGGGTTTTTGGTGCCAAAATGATAGAATAAAGATGATGAAATGTGGATTCATCATCCCCCTATACTTTACCTTTGCTAGTCCCTAGCAAACACTTATGCAATAAGTGCAAAAAGAAGAAGAAAGAAAAGAAAAAGAAGAAAATTAAGTTTAATTATCGAACTTGTCTTTGCAAAATCAAAGTTTGGAGCTTAAGTCGGACCTTTGGAATTTTAGTGCGGTCGGAACCTTAATGAGAATCAAGTTCGAAATCCAACAGTCCTTGAGAATCCCAAAACTCTGTCCAAGTCTCCTCAATAGCCAGGTCAGATATACTTCAACTCATACGCAAACTCTTACGACTATGAATCTGACTCGTACAGTGTAAGTGATATGTAGCTCCCCACCTCAGAAGTGACAAAGAGACAACCTCCCCCAACCTGGTAACTCTAATGCCTCGGTCTAGCAACTCTTTCCTCGAGAAGCGGGGTATTCCCTTCTAAGTTCAAGTGCAACCGGCTCAAGAAGAGGGGGAAGAAGTATAGACTTTTGGAAGCTCAGCCAGTGTAGCCAAGTCTCCCGCTGCAAGCTTCATGAGATGTGACATGGATACCATAAGCTTTTGCTTTATTGGACTATATACACTCCGGTGGGGTTATTAAATTTTCAATCCGACCCACCACTTTTTTGGAGTTCTTTTTTTTTTTTTTTTTTTTAATTGCATCTGTACAACATATCTACATGGTGCAGCATATATACAAGAAATTTTCCTCTTGAGCCAGTAGACTATCCCTCTTTTGAAGCTTTATTGCAACCCACGGCTTCTGTCTTTAGCCTTCATCACCACTAGACCAAGTTGAGGTGCACTTCCTTCACTAGAAGAAGAAGAGAGGTTCCGCCTAGAAGTACTACCCTCATATGCTACCCCAAGCCAAAGGAAACTGCCTCCTCACCACCTCATCCGTGGAGAGCTATGTGAAAGGTGCAGGTGTCCAAGTTAGGTCATTATCAACAAGAGTCGTGCGTGTGCTCCGAAATACTCTACTTAGGCAGTCAAGAATCCATTGAACCAAGTCCCGTGATCCTCAAAGAATTAAGTCAACTAGACCTGAAGTACCTCAAACCCAGTTCCTATAAGGTTCCTGTTATTAGGTAGATTTTAAGGTCCAATCAAGCTCCAATCTCCGGATTTTACTTAGACTTGTTCAACTATCAAACTCAATCCGAAAAATGCTCATGCCATGCAATGCAAGAAATATTTTTGTGATGCAATTTTCAAGATTTTGAACTTTTTATGGATTTTTGAAAAGATGATGCATGCGTATGCAGATGCATTTTTTTTGTATTTTTCAAAAATATTTTTCAAATGTTTTTGGATTTTAATTTTGCAAATGTTTTTGGGCTTTTTTGAAAACAAAAAGTTTTGGCTAAAAACTAGGTGAAAATATGTACACGGGAGTGCTTCTTCATATATACAAGAAATGGATTTTAAGAATTTACAAGGGTAAGTGATCAATTTTATACATATATATATAGTGGATTTTTAGTGTGATGTGTGTATTCCTCAAACTTATTTGACACAAGGTTTTTCAAACAGTTTTTGAAAACTATAGTCCAAAATAATTTTTACAAACATTTTTACACACATGTACACTCATTTGAAAATCATTTTGCAATCGGTTTTCAAAACAGTATATATAGGTTTTTCAAATATTTTTGCAACCATTTTTCAAACAATTTGCAAAGCATTTTTCAAACATTTTATTTCACACAAAGAAAATGAATTTTACAAATCACACATTTTTACAAAGGTTGAAAACGTGTAACAAAATATTTTCAAAATAGTTTTCAATAGATGTTCACAAAAGATTTTCAAACTATTTTTCAAACATTTTGCAAAAAACATTTTCACCTGATTTATTAATCAGTATATACAAAAAGAATTTGAGGAATAAAACACCTTTTTATTAAGGGATTTTAATGAATTTTAAAGAATTATTAGCCATATTTATTAGGAAAATACGAAAGTACGAGTTATGGCTAAAGTATATACGCAGTATATACGACCCCCCTATACTTAGCTTGAGCTATGTCCTCATAGATCGGAGAGAAAAGAGAAGACATAACTCGTACTAAGTATAGACAAGTCTAAAGAATAAAGAAATAATAAATGAATGAATCAACGAATGAGAAGTTGACCGTCCCCCTATACTTAGGATCAAATAATCCTAAGTATAGCAGACTGTACACAAAGCAGGGAGGGTCAAGGGTGGGAATGAACAGATCATACTCAGATTGTCTCCCCCTATACTTAGGGTAAGATATCCCTAAGTATAGACAAGAAGAGGAGACAATGGAGAGGATCAAAAAGAATAGATGAACTCGGGGTGCCAACCCCCCTATACTTAGGACAAAGTACGTCCTAAGTATGGAAAACTGTCTACAAGGGCGGCACCTTTTTGATAGATAAAGAGGATAGAAAAGGAAAAGAAGAAAAGAAGAAAAGAAGAAAATAAATCAACAGACAACAGAGTGATATAAACAGATGGATCTGTACAGCGGAAGATAGACTTGATTACCATGTATGAGATGTAGATGATGAGAGTCAAATGACACATCTCATACCAGAAGAATGGGGGCAACGTCAATGGTCGGTGGATCATGATCAAGATATAGTTTCAAGCGTTGACCATTGACGCGGAAGGTAGCGGAAGATGACGGTTCGGATATGTCGATGCTGCCATTGTCATGTACCTTCCTGACCACATACGGTCCTTTCCACTTGCTCTGTAATTTCCCTGGGAATAATTTAAGCCTGGAATCAAACAACCATACTCTCTGATCTGGCTCAAACTGTTTATGGCTGATATGCGAATCGTGCCATGTCTTCACTTTCTCTTTGTACTGTAGGCTGTTGGAAAAGGCTGTATCTCTCAATTCTTCCAGGGCTGCCAATTCTGCTCTTCTTTGGTCTCCTATACTCTCGGGATCTAGAAGCAACTCAGTAACTGCCCAAAAAGATTTATGCTTGATCTCCACTGGCAAATGGCACGGCTTGCCATAGACGAGACGAAAGGGAGATGTTCCCTAATGGATTCTTGAAAGATGTCCGATAAGCCCACAAGACCGAGTCCAAAAGCTGTGACCAATCCTTTCGGTCTGGGCGGACAACTTTCTGCAAGATAGTCTTTATCTCCCTATTCGATACTTCGGCAAGACCATTAGTCTGAGGGTGATAAGGAGTGGCAACCCGATGGTCAATGCCGAACTCGTCTGCAAGGGCCCTAACTTTGTCATTGATGAAGTGAGACCCCCCGTCTGAAATCAAGACTCTAGGTACCCCGAACCGTGAAATGATATTTTTCCTCAAGAATTTGCACACGGTTTTCGCATCTGCGGCTCGGGCGGGGATGGCCTCAACCCATCGGCTGACATAATCCACAGCGAGCAAAATATGCTCGAATCCCTGACTCTTAGGAAATGGGCCCATGAAATCAATTCCCCATGCATCAAAAACCTCACAGAAGTGAATGGGTTGCATGGGCATCATGTCTCTCTGTCCGCAGGTTCCCATTTTCTGACAGTCAGTACATCTCTTCACGAACTCATCAGAATCCTTGAAGAGAGTAGGCCACCATAGGCCGGATTGAAGCACCTTCTGTGCTGTCCTTTTTCCAGAATGATGTCCTCCTGCCTCAAGCTTGTGGCAATATGTGAGGACGCTTTGCTGCTCTTCTTGAGGAATGCACCTCCTCCAGATACTATCCCCTCCTTCATGATAAAGGACGGGATCCTCCCAATGGTAAAACTTGGCCTTAGCTAGGAAGGTCTCAAGTTTCTGCCTGGGCCAACCCTGAGGGACTGTCTTGGCAACAAGATAGTTTACAAAGTCAGCATACCATGGGAGTGAGGTGACAGCTAAGATCGCCTCATCTGGAAATGTCTCTGAGATAGGTGCTCTGGGCTCAGATTCCTCAAGATTCTCCAACCTGGAGAGATGATCCGCCACCACATTCTTGACTCCAGGCTTATCCTTAATCTCAATATCAAATTCCTGGAGTAGAAGGATCCATCTGGTGAGACGTGCTTTGGCATCCTTCTTAGCCATTAAGTACCGGATGGCGGTATGATCAGTGTAAATGGTCACTCTAGATCCGAGAATATATGATCGATACTTATCAAGAGCGAAAACTACGGCCAGCATCTCTTTCTCAGTTACAGTGTAATTCCGCTGCGCGGCATCCAAAGTCCGGCTGGCGTAGTGAATGGCAAACGGTAAACCATCCCTCCTCTGTCCAAGCACAGCCCCAACGGCAAAATCTGAAGCATCCGTCATGATCTCGAATGGGAGAGACCAATCGGGTGGCTGAAGGACAGGAGCTGAAACAACCATATTCTTGAGAGTCTCAAAAGATTCAAGACACTTATCATTAACAATAAACTCGGTGTCTTTGGTCAGCAAATCAGTTAGCGGTCGGGCAATTCGACTGAAGTCCTGAATGAACCGTCGGTAGAAACCGACATGCCCCAGAAAAGACCGTAACTGACGCAGATTGGACGGCGGATTGAGTTTCCTGATGATGTCCACCTTAGCCGGATCGACCTCCATGCCCCTGTTGGAGATGATATGACCAAGGACCGTCCCTTGAGTCATCATGAAATGACTCTTCTCCCAGGATAAGACAAGATTGACCTCTATGCAGCGCTTCAGCACACGGTCTAGGCAGTCAAGACAAGCGTCGAACCCGTCGCCATAGACCGAGAAGTCATCCATGAAGACCTCTAAACAGTCACCCACCATGTCCGAGAATATGGACAACATGCACCTTTGGAATGTCGCCGGAGCGTTACATAGACCAAAGGGCATCCGTCTGAAAGCATAAGTCCCAAACGGACAGGTGAATGTCGTTTTCTCCTGGTCTTCGGGCGCAATGGCCACTTGATTGTATCCAGAGTACCCATCAAGAAAACAGTAATGGCTCTTCCCAGCTAACCGCTCGATAATCTGATCAATGAATGGTAGCGGGAAGTGATCCTTCTTGGTGGCCTCATTCAATCGTCTGTAGTCCACACAGACCCTCCAAGAAGTTGGTACTCTGGTAGCGATCTCCTCTCCAGACTCATTGACAACTGTAGTGATACCCGTCTTCTTGGGTACCACATGTAAAGGACTTACCCATTTGGAGTCGGAGATGGGGTAGATAAAATCGGCGCTCCACCACCTAGAAATTTCTTTCATGACTACGTCTCGAAGATTCGGGTTCAGCCGTCGTTGGAACTCACGCGACGGCTTAGCGTTATCCTCAAGATAGATGTGGTGAGAGCAGAGATTTGGGCTCAGCCCCTGGAGATCAGCTATACTCCAACCGATTGCCTTGCGGTTTCTTTCAAGAACCTCCATCAGACGAGATTCTTGTTCTCCAGTCAAATCTGCTGAGATAATGACTGGGTGCATTTCTGGCTCACCCGCAAGGAATCTATACTTCATTGACTGCGGCAGAGGTTTCCTTTCCGGACAACTGGGAGGTGGCAGATCTGGCTTCTGATAAGTCTGTGTAAATGCTACCAGGTCTGCATGGGAGAACTCTCGCTCTGCTTGAATTTCTGACGAAGGGCGGCCTGATGGATCATCAATAAACTGCACTGGCTCGCACTCTGTCATGGCTGCTGGCTCAGAAGGAATCAGACAAGGTAAATAATCATCAAAGTCATCCCAGTCAATGTCTGAATCCGAGGGATCTGAAGACGATGAGCAAGAATGGAATTCCTCAGCACCACTCATCACAACACTGTCAGTCTCAGAGATATCTTCATCCAGGGTTGTGCTCTCCCGGCTCTCGACTGCCATGAGCTTGAGATACAGTGAATCTGTAGGCAAGGCGAGGGTCGGTGCTACGGGATCTTTCCAGTTGGATTCATCATCAGTCATCTCAAAATCACAAACCTGGTGGATGTCTAGCTCCTCCTCTGTCATCTGCTCGGCTTCGCTGCACTGCTCTGAGCATTCTGCCTCTCTGGCTCTGATCTCTTCGATCGTCTCTATTTGTATGGTTTCGCCCTCTACGCGAAAGCATACCTTCCCACTATCATGATCGGTCACCGCCTTGGCTGTGGCCAAGAATGGACGTCCGAGAATGATGGGGGCATCAGTTACCGACTCAGGGATCTCCATGTCCAACACAACGAAGTCCACGGGGAATTGCAGGCCCTGAATGGTAACGACCACGTCTTTCAATAACCCCTTCGGCCTCTTAATCGACCTATCAGCAAACTGAAGGACGGTTCTGCTTCGAAGAAGAGGGCCAAACTCGAACTGCTTGAGTAAGGCTGCCGGAAGGAGGTTAATTGAAGAGCCGCTGTCTAATAGAGTACGATCAAACTGTTGCTCCTGAATCTCGCATCTGACATAGGGAGCTCCTGCGTCTGGTCGCTTGGCTGGCAATGTGTTTTGAATGGCGCAGCAAGTGTTATGCGTGAGCATATGGATTTGATCTCTGTGCCTCTTCCTTCTTCGGACAGTAGTTGATTCTTTCAGATTCTTCTTGAAGAAAGGGATATGCTCAAACGCTTCTCGTAGAGTCAGCTGAATGTGAAATCTGTCAATCATCTCATTGCCGAACTCTACCTGCTGATTCTTTTTGGGATTTTCTTTTTTATTCCCCTTCGCTCGGCGGAGTGCCTCAGGGAAGGGGATGGAAGGGGCCTCCTCAGATGGAGGGCTAGGAGTCGGTCCCTGTGCCTGTGAAGATGGAGAATCCATACAAAAATCATCATTCAACACATATGGATCTGTAACTTGAACAGAAACCTTTCCTTTATTCATATTTTTGTTTTTGTTTTTCGTCCCACAGTCTCTAGATACAAAATGTGGTGACATCACAGTGGCTGGCTCAACAAAAGTAGAGGTGGTGGCCTCAGTACCACCACCGGCACCTGCATCTGCGGCATCAGCACCGCTCTCTGGTTCTGCATCAAAAATGGTGGCATCAGCACCACCGTCTTCATCTGGTATCACGGCGGCATCAGCACCGTCGTCCTGAACTTCATCATGGGTGGTATCAGCACCACCGTCAACATCATCATGAGCGGCATCAGCACCGCTTCTCTGCTCCTCTGGCGCTCCTGATCCTGCCTCTGGGTGTCGCTCAGAAGAGGCGCCGCCGGCTGGCATCCTACCGCTCCTAGTAGTAACAAAATCAGCATCATGATAGATATAAGATATGTCGCTCAAACAATCACTAGGAGAGGTATCCTCTGTAAACTCTACCTGCTCAGACTTTCTTTTTAGATTATTAGGGTTAGGTTCGATCTGAGCGGGTATGGCGGCTTTGCCTTTGATGAGATCCCGTACTTCCTGCCTCAACTCATCCATTTCTTGCCTGAAAGATGCTCGCTGTTCAGATAGCAAGCGGGCAAGGTCATCAAGAGCTGGGTTCTCATAGGCTGGACCCTGAGAACCGGATGTCTGTCCCTGCTGGAAATGGGGCTGCTGCTGCTGGTACTGTGGGGAAGGCTGGTGATAATACTGCTGAGGCGGCTGTCGCTGCCTCCACTGCTGTCCCTGATAGGCGGGACGAGGACCACTCTGATAATGCTGGGGCTGATTGTACTGGGGCTGCTGGTGCTGTTGCTGTGGCTGGCCGTTCTGCTGTCCTTGAGCAGGGGAATGCTGTTGGGATGAGGATCCACCATTACCCCAACGGAATCCGGGGTGATCCCTGCGAATTGCTGGCTGAGGGTATCGGTCATACCAAATCCCGTTGACTTCCATCAACGGTTCCTGCTCGAAGGAAGGTGGAGGAAGAACTGCCAGTGGCTGCTCCGGCTGATAGACCACCATCTGCGTGTCCTGAGATGGTGGTTGCTCTGGATGGTACTGCAACAATGGAACCGGCTCCGCCTGGATATGGTTCACCTGGCGGTACGAGGTGGAGGCCTGGTTGGGATTGCTGCTGCTGGAAGCAACTTGTGACCTGGGAGGCTGTTGGGAATGGGCCTGTGCCTCCTGAATACATAGAATTTGAGTCTTCAGGTCATTCATGGTTTTGGTGATAAGGTCCATCTGGGCAAGACCTTGATTCTGCTTCTTCTCGAGGATCTCCATGCGGTCAAGCTTTTCACTGATAATGCCCATGTCGGCTGCTGCTGATTCGGCTTGGGCCGCGGCTACCGACGTTGTGCTAGGACCGGCATCGATGCGGGCGATCCTCTGAAATGATCCCGCTCCTTGCGGGGGCTTCTGCTGAGTGTAGACTCTGGCCTGGGTCATCACTGTGGAGTTCTCTGCCATGCCTTCGTAGATGGCCCAGACGTCGTCTTCTCCCTTGGAGAAATAAGACCCACCGCAAGAGGCGTTCACAAGCCCCTGCAGCTCCGGTGTAAGCCCACAGAAGAAACTCTGCACCAGGTGGGGCTTGGAGATATCGTGATGTGGACACCGGTCTATGAGCTCTCTGAATCGATCCCATGCTTCATGGAACTGTTCATTTGGGATCATGACGAAATTGCTGATCATGGCTCGCGCTGCATTTGTCCGGCCGAGAGGATAGTATTTCTTCAGATACACGGACCGGAGATCTGCCCAAGTATCGACAAATCGCCCTAGATGCTTGAGCCAATATGCGGCTCGATCAACCAATGAGAACGGGAAGGCGATCATCTTGATAGTGTCCTCGGTCAACAGCCGATCGTGGATGGTGCTGCATATCATCTCAAATTCTTGGAGGTGGAGGTGTGGCTCTTCGGTCGGCAGTCCATGAAACTTGGGTAGCATCTGAATTGTGTTGTGCCGAAGCTCGAAGTCGCCATGGATTGGTGGGAGTCTGATCCATCGGTGAGTGAGGGATGAAGCTGGGTTATGCAATTCCCTCATGATAGTCTGTGGCGGTCTCTCAGCGTCAGGATCTGCTCCTCCTGCATCAGGTCCTCCTCCTCCATCACCACCTTCTCCGCCAGCTCGGTTCTCTCTCATCTGAGCTATTTCCCTCATGAGGTCACCCATGAATGTACCCTGGTCACGGATCTGCCTCTGCATAGTCTCCAGGGATGCTAACAAGGAATTGTTGATGGCTGCCTGATCAAAAAGGAATGGAGGGTGCTCATGATCATCTTCATGCTCGCCTCTATCTGCCATGGCTGGATTTTCTGAAAAAGCAAAAGAGGCCATCTCAGGTGCTGTCGAATGAGCTGAACACTGTGATGTACTGAATTCTGACACTCTTGGACTGATGGAAGGAGAATGAGAAAGGTGGTCGAGGGGGAACAGGGTGGATGTAAACTCAGGCTCGGAGAGCGGACTCTCCGAGGTATTCCTAGATGAATAAGGAGGAGTGCTAGATAGCGGTGCCGACAAGGTCGGCCTAAGAGACCTCCGTCCCATCATCTTGATTATTCGAGAGAAGTGGGGATAATGCAAGAGAAGAAGAAGATGATATGCAACAAAATTGTGCACAATTGTGCGGTGTTTTTGATCTTGACCTAAATAAATCTAGCAATCAAACACAAAGCAAGGGTAAGTTCACCAACTCAACACATGAAGCCGTGAAGGTTCGGCTTTTATCTTTTCAATTTTAGCTTGATTCAGGAATTTATCTTTTAACGAGTCCTTAGAACGCTACGCCTATAGGAGAGAGAGTACTGCCGGAAAAGTATCCCGTACTTGTCCTCCTCCTGTGTAACCTGTAGCTTGCACTTTTTGAGGTCCTTGTAACCCTTCCTGGATCCCTACTCAGCCAAAGAATAAGAGAGGAAGCCAATAGGCGAAACCAATACTTCGGAACTCGCTCGCAACGGAATCACCCGTGAGCGTGCAAGAACCTACTCGGACGCAAGACGATGAGACAGACACCCCCGTGAAGGCGTGGCCTAGGCTCGATACTTCGGACAAGGTCGATGCTCTACACAATAGAGAGTCACCAATGTTGACCAAGCCCTACTCGTCCACGTACGATAGAAGCGCCAATACTTCGGTAATCCAGGCGATACACAAGGCAGCCACAAGCTGGGTTTTTGGCTCTAATCCTTACGAAGCGCTCACCTCACTTGGAAGGAGACCTTCCCATGCAACCTGAATACAAGTGAGGGTATTACTCACCCCAAGCAATGAATCCAATTACCTTTTTTATTTTGGTCAAGTTTTCTTAGCAGTCCCTTTTTTAATTTTTTTGGTGTTATCGCTTCTTTTGAGTAAATTCAAGCAAGCGCCTAACGATTTTTGTTTTTTCTTTATCCTACTTTGTTCCAAAAACAGAGGGAGAAAAGAGTCGGAAAAGCCGTGCAAGTCGACACAAAGATGGAGATCTCACCTTTGTGCCTAAATGATGCGTGCAAAGTAAGAAGACTTACAGTGAATCCCAGCTCTCTCCATGCGGGATGCAAAGCAGAAATTTATAAACCTAAACTACATGCCGGTATGCACACGGAAATCGTCCTAGATTAGGCAACTGCTAGCGTGAAGAACCACAAGTTGATTATCAACTCCCAATCCGAGTGTCCGGTCTTGGCTTACCCCTCCTCTTCTCGACACACTCGAGTTCAGGAGTAGCGCTTGATGGGGTTCGCTCACGGCGCGTGGATCAAAAGTAGATAACCAACTGTTTAATTAGTCTAAGTCCAAATACGCACTATAGGAGCATGCAAAAATAATTAGGTGTTTGGACCTATTCTAATCGAGTCAAGCAGGACCTAAAACTAAGAGCTCAATCCACAAAAGAAAGTGAAAAATGAAAACAAAACCGGAAAATGACAAGCGAGAAAAACTCGTCAAAAACCGCGGTGAGCCCCCAAGTGAACAAACACTTGGAAATTGGGCCCGGTAGTGTCCAAGTCCAAAGTACCTGTATTATTACAAATTATCATAGTCTCTCTCTCACAAAAGTAAATGCAAGCTAATCTACGCACTCTCTCACTCCTCCTGCTCTCTCCTGCCGGCGTGGCCCAAGAAGGCCGGCTCCGCTTCCCAAGGTTGCTCCGGATCACCTAAGCAATCCGCCTCGCTCCGCGGTCCCTCGCAAGAAGACAAGAAAAGAGATGGTCAGATAACTCAACAAGATATATCAAAAATGTAAGAGATGGAAAACAATGCTATGGTAAACAATCACACAATCAAACAAAATGTGAACTACTCGCTGTTGCTCCCCGGCAACGGCGCCATTTGATTTAGCCGGAAATAGGTGGTCTTAAGTTCAACACAAAGCGTGAACTCAGTCGGTGTGGTGACCACACTAAATCCGGACTAAAGTCAACAATTAACCCACACTAAAGATCAACAAATTAGAACTAATGTGGAGTTAAAATTTATTTTTAACTCTGCACAAATGGTGTATAGTGACAAGTATGCAGAGAGTTCGAACACAGGGAGCAAGCAGGGTAATTCACAAAAATGTGCACAAGTGTGTGTGTGTGATGTGTCTACACTAAGCAAGCAAGCAATGAAGTTTTTGTGGGTTTTTAATTTTTTATTTTTATTTTTAATTTTGTATTTGGATTTTTAATTTTCTGATTTTTATATTTTATATTTTATATTTTTTTTTCTTTTTCAATATTGGAAAGTAAAAACAAGATAATAGAAGGCAAGCTAAAATATTTATAAAATGGTGCAAAAATAACCAAAACTTCAGGAATAAAATGTTTTTGATATTTTTATGGTTTTCTACTGTTTTTGTGATTTTTGGGGATTTTTCAAGGTGTTTTTGGTATTTTAAAATGCTGAAATGAGGGAAAACAGTGGAAATAAGGCTGGCTGTGGATAAAATGAGATTTAAAAATAGCAACCAGTAGCTCAAAATTTTCACACTATTTTTCAAATAAAAAGGACAAAATAAGGAACAAACAGAAACTGAGTTTTTGATTTTTGGAGTTTTCTCTGATTTTATATATTTTTTTGAAGTTTTAGAGTGTTTTTAAATTTTTAGTGTTTTTCTTTTGAGATTTTTAGTGGTTTTTGGACTGACACTAAAAGATGACAAAATAGACACTAGGTAATTTTTTTGGAATTTTTGAAGGGGTTTTAATATTTTTTTGGTATTTTCTAAACTAGACAGTGCACAAATAGCAAGTTTTTGATTTTTAATAAATATGAAAATGAAGTGAAATCAAAAACTAAATAGCTGGCGTGAAAGTACACATATCCAGAAGCTTAAACCTATTTTTGTGGAATTTTTGGAGTTAAAATGATATGTCAAATAAATACAACAAGCATCCAAACATTAAACAGTCCTGGCAGGGGTAGATATGCAATATTTAAAACATCCAGGGGCAAACATGCAATTTTCCACAAAATATTACACTATATATTCAATTTCTGGAACCAAAATGCAATTACAAAAACCGCCAGGGCACGCCTACAAATTACCCACCAGGGCGCGTGACTTGCACGCGCCTGGGAAGGACCAAAACGCAATATAGCGAAAACCTGGGGGTCACTTTGCAAAATATCCCAAGATATTACACGTGCTTTGAAAATTTCAGGACTGAAACGAAATAAACAAAAGCCCAAGGGTGCCTCTGCAAAATGCCCACACCTCACGTGAACTGGTCACGTGAGGTGACGTGGCGAGGGACCTAAACGTAAATAAATAAAGTACGGTGGGTCTCTTTGCAAATATTACAAAATATCTACGCTACAGACAAAAGTTTAAAGACTAAATATTAAATACAAAAATGGCGAGGGTGATGGTGCAAAATACCCTCGACGCGACGCTCCGATGTTGACACGTGGCTCGAATCCAACGGCTGGGGCGACGAGGCGTGATCCGACGGCTGGATGCGATCCACTTATCCACGTGGCGCACGATGAGCGGCCGATGACGGTTCGTGGATGCGCGGCTGAGATTAGAACGCTCGAAGACGATCTGACGGCTGAGGCTTGGTGCGATCCAACGGTCACGGCTTGATCTGGAGTTGCGGCTCGATCGGACGGCGGTGAAGCAAGGAGGAAGAACGGGGAAGAAGGCCGGCGATGGCGAACTTCCCCGGCTCCGTTCTCGCTCCTCCGGCGATGAATGTGCTCCAAAATGGAGCTGCAGACTCCTGGGGTCGTCCTCTTCCTCCTGGGGGCCTCAAAAGTACACGGCGATGGCCGTGCTGCTCGCAGACGGTCGGCGGAGCTGGAGAGCTCGGCTGAGCTCCGGCGAGCCTCAAAATCACTCCCAGGCGCGATTCAACGTGCGTTGACCCTGCAAAAAGAGTTAGAAGGTCCAGGGCAAAGTGCCTGGACCTTTGGTGGACCTTAACTAAGCGCGAGGTGGAATGGACGTGGTTGCCGGAGGTGCGCTCCGGCGAGGTTGCGTGAGTGGGTGAAATACGCGATGGATCTTTGATTTTTTTGGGGGTTTTTAAAGCCTAAGCTAACAGGAACGAGATGCAATAAGGAAATGGCGGAGTGGAAGCCCTCGATGGCCGGAGCCAGAGGAAAAAGACTACCTCGACGCCGGCGATTGGCGGAGGTGCTGGAGTCGTCCTCGACCTCGGACGCCTTGGCTGAGAGGCTCGCGGCGAAGCTGTCACCTCCGGCGAGACCTGGAGCGCAAGAGAGGCGGAGAGGGATGGACCAAGGGGACTCGAAATCAAATTGAAAAGTGGGGGGCCATTATATGTGGTTTGACTCAGTGGCTGAGGAGCCCCAAAGATCGAGATTGCTGGGGCGATTCAGTGATCCAAAGTCCAAGGTTTCACTTGGACTTGATTCACCGCATAACGAGGAAGAAAAGATGCGAAGAAATCATCTCAAAAAGATGCAAGGCGCGGCTGGAAAATCTCGACAAAAATGGGCGAAAACCCAGGTCTGACAGGCCACAGGCGGGGGGAAGGCAGGCAGTTGACCTAGGGTCAATGCTGACTGCCTCCTGGTTGGTCCACGTGGACCAACCAGGAAAAACCCTGCGAAAAAGTTTTGAAAATTCAATTTAAAATAATAAATGGCCTAATTAAATAAAAGTCATAAAATAAAAAATGTTTAGAATTTTATGTAGTATTTTATTTTGATTTTTAATTATTTTTATGGCTTGTATTTTTACAAGTTAACTTTTTAACCCTATATAGGTATAATACCTATATGTTTTAGTATTTTATTTTTATTTAGGTATTTTTATTTCTTTATTATTTTTATTTAGTATTTTATAAAATTATAACTTACTTTTATATACATATATATATATTTATTTTATTTTTCTGATATATTTTGTATATTAAATAAAATATAAAGGTATTTTATATAGGTATAAGTATATGTAATGTATCTATGTACTCTATTATACCAGTATTTTATTTTGTATTTTATTTAGGCTTTTATTCTTATTTTAATGTACATAATTATTATAAGTATTATTTACAACATTATAAAAATATAAAATTATAAAAATAATAGATAAATAATAAATTGAATATTTTAATATGTACAAGTATACAATGTGGGTCCAAAAGCCAACTTTCAAACCGTAGCTCCGCCAAATGCGAAACCACCGCCATTGGATAGCTTATTTTCTTCTATATACAATTAAAGGTGAGTATGCTGCATTTGGAGTTTTTATTGGTGAGATACGGGTCTGGGAAGTTGGGATTTTGGATTCTTATTCAGACCATAACTTTTTATCTGTACATTATTTTTCTGTAAAATAAATTTTGTATTTTTCTTTATTAATTTATCTACAACTTTCATGTACAAAGTTTCTTTATTTGATGTACAAAAAGTGGAACCAAAATAGGTCCCAAATTGAATAAAGAATGAATAAAATGTATAGGTATTTTCTCTGTAATTCTGACCTTATCTCCCCCTACTTTATTCCTTGTCGACCTATTCATCAAGATGCCTAGGTCTCAGGGGTTTTGGGTCATAAAATATTTACAATATTTTATTCTTTTTCTTTTCTTTATTTATTCTATAATTTTGGCCTTAACTACAGTAATTTATACACTGTTTGGATGCACATGTATGAATGCTAAGATGCTCTATTTAGTGCTATTTTCAGGCATTTGCTAGGGTTTTTGGTGCCAAAATGATAGAATAAAGATGATGAAATGTGGATTCATCAGTTGCCGACCGAAGAGCTGCACCTCCACCTCCAGGAATTCGATATGATTTGCAGCACTATCCATGATCGGTTGATGACCGAGGACACCATCAAGATGATTGCCTTTCCATTCTCTTTGGTTGATAGAGCCGCATATTGGCTCAAACACCTTGGGCGATTCATCGACACATGGGCAGATCTCCGGACTGCATACCTGAAGAAATACTATCCTCTCGGCCGGACCAACGCAGCTAGAGCCATGATCAGTAACTTCGTCATGATCCCAAATGAACAATTCCATGAAGCCTGGGATCGATTCAGAGAGCTCATCGACCGGTGTCCACATCATGATATCTCCAAGCCCAATCTCGTGCAAAGTTTCTTCTGTGGGCTGACACCGGAGCTGCAGGGGTTAGTGAACGCCTCTTGCGGTGGGTCTTATTTCTCCAAGGGAGAAGACGACGTCTAGGCCATCTACGAAGGCATGGCAGAAAACTCTACTGTGATGGACCAAGCCCGAGTCTACACTCAGCAGAAGCCCCCGCAAGGAGCGGGATCATTTCGGAGGATCGCCCGCATCGATGCCAGTCCCAACACAGTGTCAGCTGCCGCAGCCCAAGCTGAATCAGCCGCAGCCGACATGGGCATCATTAGTGAGAAGTTGGACCGCCTCGAGATCCTCGAGAAGAAACAAATGCAAGGCATGGCCTAGATGGACCAGATTGCCAAGACCATGAGTGATCTGAAGACGCAGATCTTGTGCATTCAGGAGGCACAAACTCAGTCACAACAGCCTCCCAGATCACGTGCTGATCTGAGCAGCAGCAATTCCAACCAGGCATCTACCTCATACCGCCAGGTGAATCACATTCAGGTAGAGCCGGTTCCCTTGCTGCAGTACTATCCATCTCAACCGCCATCTACGGATACGCAGATGGTGGTCTATCAGCCGGAGCAGCCACTGGCCGTTCTTCCTCCACCCTCCTTTGAGCAGTAACCATTGATGGAAGTCAATGGGATTTGGTACGACCGGTACCCTCAGCCCGGGATTCGTCGTGATCACCCCGGATTCCGTTGGGGCAATGGTGGATCCTCTTCCCAGCAGCAGAACCCTGCTCAAGGACAGCAGAACAGCCAGCCACAGCAGCAACACCAGCAGCCCCAGTATGCCAATCAACAGCAATACCAGAGTGGTCCTCGTTCCTCCTATCAGGGACAGCAGTGGAGGCAGCGACAGCAGCCTCAGCACTCCTATCACCATCCTTCCCCCCAGTATCAGCCACAACAGCAACAACAGCCCCATTTCCAGCAGCGACAGCCATCCGGTTCTCAGGGTCCTGCCTTTGAGAACCCAGCCCTTGATGATCTTGCCCGCTTGCTCTCCGAACAGCGAGCATCCTTCAGGCAAGAAATGGATGAATTCCGACAGGAGATGAGGGAGATTATAAAAGGGAAAGCCGCCATACCCGCTCAGATTGAACCTAACCCGAACAATCTGAAAAGAAAGTCTGAGCAGGTAGAGTTAACAGAGGATACCTCTCCTAGTGACTATTTGAGTGACATGCCTTATTCCTATCATGATGCTGATTTTGTTACTACTAGGAGCGGTAGGATGCTAGCCGGCGGAGCCTCTTCTGAGCAACAACCAGATGCAGGATCAAGAGCGCCAGAGAAGCAGAGGAGCGGTGCTGATGCCGCTCATGATGATGATGACGGTGGTGCTGATGCCACCCATGATGGAGTCCAGGACGACGGTGCTGATGCCGTCGTGATACCAGTTGCAGACGGTGGTGCTGATGCCACCATTGTGGATGATGAACCAGAGCGCGGTGCTGATACCGCGAAGACCGGTGCTAGTGGTGGTGCTGAGGCCACCACATCCACTTTTGTTGAACCACCATCTGTGATGTTGCCACATTTTGTACCCAAGGACTGTGGGAACAAAAAGAAAAACAAAAATATGAATAAAGGAAAGGTTTCTGTTCAAATTGTGGATCCATATGTGGTGAATGATGATTATTGTATGGATTCTCCTTCTTCACAGGCACAGGGACCGATTCCTAGTCCTCCATCTGAGGAGGCCCCTGCCATCCCCTTCCCTGAGGCGCTCCACCGTGCGAAGGGGAATAAAAAAGAAAATCCTAAAAAAGACCAGCAGGTAGAGTTCGGCAACCACATGATTGATAGATTTCACATTTAGCTGACTCTACGAGAAGCATTTGAGCATATCCCCTTCTTAAAAAAGAACTTGAAAGAGACAACTGTTAGACTTGTGAGCCCTGGGCGAACCATTCTTACAATAAATGTTATTGTAATATTTAAGTTTATCAATAAAAGTTATTGATGTTTCACTCCCTTCTGAAATTATATGAATGAATGCACTATAAGGTCCCTCTGTACAATTAGGGTTATGTACCATGGCCAGCTTGATGATCATATAGCTGTTGATTCATTAAATGTATCATAGAGGCTGGTGTTTGGATGAATATCTAAGGAGTTAGATGGAGGACTCATCAAACACCGTCAAATGATTGTCAAGTGGAGATCTCCAGCATGAGTAGGAGATGGCAATCCTTTCTCACATAGGCTGATATCTGACCGACCTCTTGATGCAGGTCCTCTGCATGGGAATAGTGATTCGGAGGTGTCAGATTAGTTAAATCAATGGGTTGACCTAATGAGATCGAGATAACTCAAGTCCTATGTTGAATGCTGTCACAACATAGGCATGCATCCTCTGACCGGAGACAGATGTATTGCTATATATCTAAGTATGTACATTTGGCAGACCAATAGGTTGATGACCTAACCAAGGTCTATACACCGGCGAGCTGGTGTGCATATAAGGGTATATGAGCAATATGATCTCTCAAAGGGATCATATAGGTTCACTTGTGAACCGGAAGACATGAGCTCACTCATGAGGTATTGGGACCGATCAAATTCCATGCATGGTCGTCGTGCTTTGGAAGCATGACATGAATTTGAAGGTATGATATATGCTTTGGGAAAGCATATGATCGATACCAAAACCCAATGACCAAGATTGAGAAACTTAATGATTAAACCCTGAAGAAGACAGTATAAAATGATCTTGATCTTCGGGTTGATCATGGGTCTTCCAGTATGCAGGATGTACAGGTATTGGGAATACCTGAAGGGTGATGTGATCATAAACGATTGTATATCCATGACGCTTCCATTCCGAGGGAGTGATGAAACAGGTCTGGATTTTAGTGACTCCTTTCAGTAGAGAAGCAATCCGATCTTAGTCCAAGTGTTGGACATTGGTCTGAATGGGATTCAGATTCAATGAGAAGATTGGATTTGCGGTCTTGATTTAATCAAGCATCTGTGGGAGGTTCGTTCGATCTGGATTTGAGATAATATCTCAACATCCAAGTCACTATACATGGAATAATACAATCGCCCTGTCCTTATCTCCAAGTATCTACGGAGAAAGCATATTATTCTTGAAAGGGTTCAAGAATAATTCTTTTGATGAAATATCCAAGCAAGGACTTGATGATTAAATGTGATTTAATTATCAAGCTTGAATATGAATATGATTCATATTGTGAAAATGATTATCTAAGATAATTAAATGAGATTTAATTATCAAGGATTAAGAGAATGTGGATAACACTATCCATGATATATGTGTGTTATAAATATGATTTATAACATACATATATAAGAGAGAGAATTTGTGTAAATAGCATTTGTTAATTAATAATGTAGATTGGATTCACATTTGTTAATTAATTGGAAATGCAATTTACTAACTACTTTGGGTTGTGAATATGATTCACACAATATTCAATGGCAAGATTGAAATATTCACAAAATTAATTTGGAATTAATTTGGTGAATATTTATTGTGATTAATTAAGGAATAATGTGATAAATAAAATAGAGAAAACCACCTCCATGGGTGGCGTCACCCATGAATTGTTCATGGGTGACGCCCCCCCTTTTTAGGAGGGTGGTTAGCTCCATTTCATTTATCATATTATCTCTTAGTTAATTAATATTTAAATTGATGTTGTTGGTTTTAACCAACAACAATCCTAGCCATTGATTTATCATGGACCAAGCATAGCCCTTGGATCCATGTGTCCCATGGATTGAGATCCATTGGATCCTAAACTAGTATAAAAGGAGGGCTAGGGTAGCCTTTCCAAGTTACAACATTCTTGAGTTGAAGAACTCTACTCTCTCTCTCTCTCTCATTCTCATGTGGGCTCTCCTTAATATTCAAGTGGCCGTCCACTTTGTGTATTAGGAAGGAGAGCATTTCGGCTTCGCTTGGATCTTCGTCAAAGGATTGCGGGAAGGACGCGACTCATCATCGTGCCCGCAAGCGCATTCTCCGTGGGTCGGACTTAAGATAGGGAGGATCTCTACTTTGGGATCTCGCGATCACAACCACGCTTCAAGAGGTATTCCTTGTACTTTGTGTTTGATGAAACGATCCGAGAAGTGTTCTCGTGATCATGTGGTTTCATCTTTATAATTAAATTTTTAATTTCCGTTGCATCTAGCATCTAGTACGACTAGTTGCTCCGATCGCATACGATGCGATCAACACGCTTCCGTGATGCGTTTAAGGATTCACAATATCCTTCAAGTGGTATCAGAGCCATAGGTCGAATAAGGTTTTGGATATGATCCATACACCTTAGACGATTTGGTACTTGAAAGGGTTGCGAAATTTTTTTACTGCATTTCAATTTTCGCACCTCTGTCTAATTGAATTTTTCTGTACTGTTTAAAATGTTTAAACACAAAATTTTCAATTGGATTCTGTTCCCCATTAAACAAGGAAACCATAGAACTTGAGTTTACTAAATTTGGACTTTATTTGCTCAAGATATGGCTTTTGAATATGACTATATTCACTGTTGCGGGAACTGCGGATTTGAACGTTATTAATGAGATGATTACGGTTTTAATCCGCATTGAAATGCGTGAATTATCATTGGGTTCTTTAATAAATCAAATAGGCAATCTTTGGAAACTGAGTTTGCATTTTTTGGATTTAAATTGATCAAGATAAGTTAATTTTAGTGATTGGGGGTCACTGCTGGAAATTAACAATTTTGATCTTGAACTTTGTGATATGTCATTCAATTATCATGATGAAAATTAATTGTTAATTTTCTGGAATAATTAGTGATAAATATTTGTGAAATATTTAAAGAAATAATTATTTCATTGAATGACACTTGCCTAAACCACAATGATGAGATATTAGATCTTGATCATTGTTTCATCAACAAACATTGCTTTCATGAAAACTATAGTTTATCCTACAATAGTTGTAGGACAACTTTTACATGAAAAACCCTTTTGCTTGAATAGGATCGGGGATTTGTCTAGCAAATCTCCTTATAATCAAAAATGTTTTGATTTATATTATATGGTATAATTTTCGGTTGAGAAACCGATGAACATCTCAAAGTACATGATGGTCTATCTGGTATTATCCTTTCCCGAGGCGGATGTGGTGCCTAGTCGGAGAGCATTGGGGTCGCGGGTTGCAACGTATGTGGTCCGTCCCACTCTCGTCGGTACTGGCCATGACAGCGGGTAGGGACTGTATAATACCGGAGACAGACAATATGTATTTTTCTAATTATTAAAATTCGAATAATACGTATTTTGAGATTATACCTACTATTCAAGCAAAGACATGTTTGTTGATGATTGGATTAATGATTAAATTAATATGATTAAATTAATCATATCCAATAAACACTCTATTTTGAATAGATGTGTATTTCCCTTGGAAGAATTAATTATGTGAATATGATTCACGATAATTAATTACAAAATTTGAATACGAGGTGGAGGATCACATAAGTGACATCCATGGTCTCCCATCAAGGCCAGGGTTTCCGTCGCCAGGGATTGTATGTAGGAGACGCCTGTCCGAAGTGACAGCTCCTGTATGCAAGCGCATCTGGATCGGTCTCTTTGCTTCTCGAAAGAGTAAGGCCGTATGCGTAGTGACCCCAATATCGAGTCCTCATATTATTGGGGCGATATTGGATTGCGCATAGCGAGTTCTAATCCTGTTGACGGTTGGTTCAATTAACAACGGGTCAACATCATCTTAGGGGTGGTGGGACCGGGTGTTAAAGACCGAATTGGGAATGCAAGTTGGACTTGCAAAGGCGGAATGAGTTCCCGCTTCTTTTTATCGGAGTCGCAAGTTCTCATATTATTGGGATGTGACAAAGATAGGAAAGGAGATCCCAGATCTTGCTTGAGATATAGCGGTAAGTATATCTCTTATTTTGAAAGACAATTAGGGAATAATCTTTCAAAGTTGACCTAGCAAGACAAATTTGATTTAAAATGCCTTAATCAAATTATTCTTAAAATGAATATATATAATTATTCTAATATAGTGCATTCTTAATTTCAGAAAATGAAGTCCATGAACCCACTTAGCAAGCTTCTAGAGGTCAACCAGTTGACCGGACCAAATTATTCGGATTGGATCGAAATTTGGATCTTGTTCTCTCTGCAGAGCGCATCTCCTACGTGCTTAGCAAGGACAAGATAGCAAACCCTGTGACTGATGAAGATAAATCATATAATGATAAATATGATGAAGACCATAATCTGGCAAGGTGTTACATCCTTGGGTCATTGTCCAATGTGCTTCAGAAGCAACATGTGGAAATGAACAATTGCCAAGAGATTATGCTGAATCTGAAAGAAATGTTCGGTGACATAAACCGCACACAGCGTTACAATGTGATGAAAGAGCTTATTCGCTGCAAGATGCAGGAAGGGACCTCTGTCAGAGAACATGTACTCAAAATGTTTGGGTACCTCTCTGAGCTGGAAACCCTGGGAGCGTACTTGGATTCTGAAATGCAAGCTGATTTCATTCTCCTGTCGCTCCCTAAGTCTTTCAACAACTTTGTTGTGTCTTACCACATGAACAAAGGTGACTTCACAAACGCTGGGCTGTTAGCTGCATTGAAGTCTGCAGAAGACGTCATGAAGAAGGACGGCCCTCTGCTAGTGCAATGGTTGCACAGGTGAGAGGAAAGCGCGGGCGGAAGCAAGGTTCTCAGAAGGGCCCAGCCTCGAAGAGAAAGAAGAAGAATCAAGGAGTTGGTTCATCTTCTAGTGCTTCCATACTGATGACATCGAAAAAGAACGATGTCTGTCACCACTGCAAGAAGCCGGGGCACTGGCGGCGTAACTGCCCAGATTACCTGAAGTCCACTGACAAAGGTAAAGCCCCAGCAGGTATGAAATCTACTTTCATCATTGAAACTAGCTTTCTCGTTGGACGAGAAGGAAGTTGGGTTGTAGATTCTGGTGCTTCTGTTCATGTATGCAATTCATTGCATTTGTTTCAGGAAACTAGGAATCTGGAGCATGGGGAGATAGTTATCCAGATGGGATCTGATGCAAGTGTTGCAGCAGTCGCCATCGGGACGTGCAGACTATCGCTATCTAGTGGTCGAGTCCTAGTACTTAAAGAGTGTCTTTATGTACCTGAAGTCAGAAGGAATTTAATATCTGTATCTAAGTTAGTTAGAAATGGATATTCCTTCATTTTCTGTAATAAATTAATCATAAACCGTTATGATAAATATATTGCGGATGGCATTTTGACTTCTGGTGGACTCTATGAATTGTGCATTGATGAATGTGTCATGAATGTTACTACCACTAATAATAAAAACCCCAAGAGATCCAGGGAGGATGGAAATCATTCAGACATGATTTGGCATCACAGGCTTGGTCATTTATCTGTTGATAGGATCAATAGATTGATAAAGGATGGACCTTTAGATTTTCTACAGGTTCAATCTTTACCTACCTGCGAACACTGCATTCGAGGTAAAATGACCAGAACACCTTTCCGTAACAAGGTTACGAGATGCGAGGGTATTCTCGACCTAATACATACTGATGTATGTGGTCCCTTCAATACCGCGACTAGAAATGGATATCGATATTATTTGACGTTTATCGATGACCATTCGCGATATCGGTTTATCTTCCTGCTACGTCATAAATCTGAAACCTTTGAAAAGTTCAAAGAGTTTAAGGCTTTGGTTGAGAACCAAGCAGACAGGAAGATTAAACGGATTCGATCTGACCGAGGTGGTGAGTACCTCTCAGATGAATTCAAGGAATACCTTAAAGAGAGTGGAATTGTCTCCAATCTCACTCCTCCTGGAACTCCCCAACTTAATGGTGTTGCTGAAAGACGCAACAGGACCATCATGGACATGGTCCGTTCAATGATGAGCAAAGCCATTTGCCTCTTAGGTTTCTGGGGATATGCAGTAGAGACTGCAATATATATCCTAAACAAGATTCCTAGCAAATCTGTACCCAAGACTCCTCATGAGCTCTGGTATGGAACCAAACCTAGTGTTAAACACTTGAGGGTTTGGGGATGCTTGGTCCATGCAAAGAACGTGGACGCAAGTAAGCTAGAATCTCGCACTCGTGAGTGCTACTTCATTGGGTATGTTAAAGATGGTATTGGATACCAGCTTTATGACCCTGAGACCCAAAAGGTTTTTGTCTCTAGGGATGTGAAATTTCTGGAGGATGATTTCCTTAAAGGTCAAGACAAGAATGAAGTAGAGGAGCTCATTGAATCCCCTGAGGATTCTGAGATTCCTGAACCAGAAACTGAAGAGATAAATGAAGATGAAACACCCATACCTCTTCGAAGGAGTTCGAGGGTGGTTGCACCACCTGAAAGGTATGGATTCCATGTGTCAGGAGAGACTGACAATGATCCTTCTTCATATGATGAAGCACTTGCGGATCATGACATGGATAGATGGATGCTAGCAATGAAATCAGAGATTGACTCCATGCATAAGAATGGCGTATGGACCCTAGAGGATCCACCTAAAGGGGTAAAACCCATTGGGTGTAAATGGATCTTCAAGAGAAAGAGGGGACCTGATGGGAAAGTAGAGACTTTCAAGGCACGGCTCATGGCCAAGGGCTACACACAGAGAGAAGGCATCGACTACGATGAGACATTCTCTCCTGTGGCCATGCTTAAGTCCATCAGGACACTGCTAGCTATAGCTGCATCTCTTGACTACGACATCTGGCAGATGGACGTCAAGACGGCTTTCCTCAATGGATACCTCGAGGAGGATATCTATATGGAGCAGCCCCAGGGCTTCATAGCTGAGGACGGTAAAGTATGCAAGCTGAAGAAATCCATCTATGGGCTCAAACAAGCTTCTCGTAGTTGGAACATCAGATTTGATGAAACCATAAAAAGTTATGATTTTGTGCAAAACCCTGATAAACCTTGTGTGTACAAGAAGCTTAGTGGGAGTGCCATTGTGTTCATCGTGCTTTATGTAGATGATATCCTTATCATTGGGAATGATACAGGAATGATGACCAGTGTGAAGATTTGGCTATCCCATACCTTCGAGATGAAAGATCTTGGAGAAGCCTCTTACATCTTAGGCCTGAAGTTGTTCAGAAACCGAGAAAAGAGAATATTGGGATTATCACAACATGGATACATCAAGAAGATTCTTGAACGATTCCGTATGGATAGTTCGAAGAAAGGATTCCTCCCCTTAGGACACGGTATCCATCTGTCCAAAGGGATGGCTCCTCAAAGTGTTGAGGAAAAGAAGGCCATGGCTGGATGCCCTTATGCATCAGCCGTAGGAAGCTTGATGTATGCCATGATGTGTACTAGGCCAGACATCTGCCATGCAGTGGGAGTGGTAAGTCGTTACCAATCCTGCTATGGAGAGAAACACTGGAATGCAGTAAAGAACATATTCAAATATCTAAGACGGACGCAAGATTACATCTTGGTCTATGGGGATGGTGATCTCCAAGTCTTAGGATATACAGATTCAGACTTCCAGTCAGATATTGATGATCGAAAGTCGACATCAGGGTTTGTATTCCTGTTGAACGGTGGTGCTGTGAGCTGGAGAAGCAAGAAGCAGGACACTACGGCGGATTCAACAACAGAAGCCGAATACATTGCCGCATCGGATGCTGCAAAGGAGGCGGTGTGGTTGCGCAAGTTCATCTTGGAGCTTGGCGTAGTTTCCTCTGATACTCCCGTCCCGTTACTCTGCGATAACACTGGAGCCATTGCCCAAGCAAAGGAACCCAGGTGCCATCAGAAGAGCAAGCACGTGGAAAGGAAATACCACATCATTCGGGAGATTCAAAAGCGTGGTGATATCATCATCACCAAGGTGGCCTCTGCCGACAACATTGCTGATCCTCTTACCAAACCTCTGACACAGAAGGTTTTTGACCAGCATGTATTGAGTATGGGTTTACGGATTGTACCTGAATGGTTCTGAGGGCTAGTGGGAGATTGTTAGACTTGTGAGCCCTGGGCGAACCATTCTTGCAATAAATGTTATTGTAATATTTAAGTTTATCAATAAAAGTTATTGATGTTTCATTCCCTTCTGAAATTATATGAATGAATGCACTATAAGGTCCCTCTGTACAATTAGGGTTATGTACCATGGCCAGCTTGATGATCATATAGCTGTTGATTCATTAAATGTATCATAAAGGCTGGTGTTTGGATGAATATCTAAGGAGTTAGATGGAGGACTCATCAAACACCGTCAAATGATTGTCAAGTGGAGATCTCCAGCCTGAGTAGGAGATGGCAATCCTTTCTCACATAGGCTGATATCTGACCGATCTCTTGATGCAGGTCCTCTGCATGGGAATAGTGATTCGGAGGTGTCAGATTAGTTAGGTCAATGGGTTGACCTAATGAGATCGAGATAACTCAAGTCCTATGTTGAATGCTGTCACAGCATAGGCATGCATCCTCTGACCGGAGACAGATGTATTGCTATATATCTAAGTATGTACATTTGGCAGACCAATAGGTTGATGACCTAACCAAGGTCTATACACCGGCGAGCTGGTGTGCATATAAGGGTATATGAGAAATATGATCTCTCAAAGGGATCATACAGGTTCACTTGTGAACCGGAAGACATGAGCTCACTCATGAGGTATTGGGACCGATCAAATTCCATGCATGGTCGTCGTGCTTTGGAAGCATGACATGAATTTGAAGGTATGATATATGCTTTGGGAAAGCATATGATCGATACCAAAACCCAATGATCAAGATTGAGAAACTTAATGATTAAACCCTGAAGAAGACAGTATAAAATGATCTTGATCTTCGGGTTGATCATGGGTCTTCCAGTATGCAGGATGTACAGGTATTGGGAATACCTGAAGGGTGATGTTATCATAAACGATTGTATATCCATGACGCTTCCATTCCGAGGGAGTGATGAAACAGGTCTGGATTTTAGTGACTCCTTTCAGTAGAGAAGCAATCCGATCTTAGTCCAAGTGTTGGACATTGGTCTGAATGGGATTCAGATTCAATGAGAAGATTGGATTTGCGGTCTTGATTTAATCAAGCATCTGTGGGAGGTTCGTTCGATCTGGATTTGAGATAATATCTCAACATCCAAGTCACTATACATGGAATAATACAATCGCCCTGTCCTTATCTCCAAGTATCTGCGGAGAAAGCACATTATTCTTGAAAGGGTTCAAGAATAATTCTTTTGATGAAATATCCAAGCAAGGACTTGATGATTAAATGTGATTTAATTATCAAGCTTGAATATGAATATGATTCATATTGTGAAAATGATTATCTAAGATAATTAAATGAGATTTAATTATCAAGGATTAAGAGAATGTGGATAACACTATCCATGATATATGTGTGTTATAAATATGATTTATAACATACATATATAAGAGAGAGAATTTGTGTAAATAGCATTTGTTAATTAATAATGTGGATTGGATTCACATTTGTTAATTAATTGGAAATGCAATTTACTAACTAGTTTGGGTTGTGAATATGATTCACACAATATTCAATGGCAAGATTGAAATATTCACAAATTAATTTGGAATTAATTTGGTGAATATTTATTGTGATTAATTAAGGAATAATGTGATAAATAAAATAGAGAAAACCACCTCCATGGGTGGCGTCACCCATGAATTGTTCATGGGTGACGCCCCCCCTTTTTAGGAGGGTGGTTAGCTCCATTTCATTTATCATATTATCTCTTAGTTAATTAATATTTAAATTGATGTTGTTGGTTTTAACCAACAACAATCCTAGCCATTGATTTATCATGGACCAAGCATAGCCCTTGGATCCATGTGTCCCATGGATTGAGATCCATTGGATCCTAAACTAGTATAAAAGGAGGGCTAGGGTAGCCTTTCCAAGTTACAACATTCTTGAGTTGAAGAACTCTACTCTCTCTCTCTCTCTCATTCTCGTGTGGGCTCTCCTTAATATTCAAGTGGCCGTCCACTTTGTGTATTAGGAAGGAGAGCATTTCGGCTTCGCTTGGATCTTCGTCAAAGGATTGCGGGAAGGACGCGACTCATCATCGTGCCCGCAAGCGCATTCTCCGTGGGTCGGACTTAAGATAGGAGGATCTCTACTTTGGGATCTCGCGATCACAACCACGCTTCAAGAGGTATTCCTTGTACTTTGTGGTTTGATGAAACGATCCGAGAAGTGTTCTCGTGATCATGTGGTTTCATCTTTATAATTAAATTTTTAATTTCCGCTGCATCTAGCATCTAGTACGACTAGTTGCTCCGATCGCATACGATGCGATCAACACGCTTCCGTGATGCACTTAAGGATTCACAATATCCTTCAACAACTACTGTCCGAAGGAAGAAGAGGCACAGAGATCAAATCCATATGCTCACTCATGACACTTGCTGCGCCATTCAGAACACATTGCCAGCTAAGAGACCCGATACAGGAGCTTCCTATGTCAGATGCGAGATCCAGGAGCAGCAGTTCGATCGTACTCTATTAGACAGCGGGTCTTCGATCAACCTCCTTCCAGCAGCCTTACTCAAGCGATTCGAGTTTGGCCCTCTTCTTCGAAGCAGAATAGTCCTTCAGTTTGCTGACAGGTCGATTAAGAGGCCGAAGGGGTTGTTGAAGGACGTGGTCATTACCATTCAAGGCCTGAAATTCCCCGTGGACTTTGTTGTATTGGACATGGAGATCCCTGAGTCGGTAACCGATGCCCCCATCATACTTGGACGCCCATTCTTGGCCACTGCCAAGGCGGTATCCGACCATGATAGTGGGACGGTATGTTTTCGCGTAGAGGGCGAAAGCATACAAATAGATACGATCGACCAGACCAGAGCCAGAGAGTTGGCATGCTCGGAGCAATCCAGCGAAGCCGAGCAGATGACAGAGGAAGAGTTAGACATCCACCAGGTTTGTGATTTTGAAATGACTGATGATGAATCCAACTAGAAAGATCCCGTAGCACCGACCCTCGCCTTGCCTACAGATTCACTATATCTCAAGCTCATGGCAGTCGAGAGCCGGGAGAGCACACTCCTGGATGAGGATATACCTGAAGCTGACAGTGTTGTGATGAGTGGTGCCGATGATTTTCATTCATGCTCATCTTCTTCTGATCCCTCGGATTCAGACATTGACTGGGATGCTTTCAATGATTATTTGCCTTGTCTGATTCCTTCCGAGCCGACAACCATGACAGAGTGCAGTTTATTGATGATTCAGTAGGCCGCCCTTCGTTAGAAATTCATGCAGAGCGAGAGTTCTCCCATGCAGACCTGGTAGCATTTACACAGACATATCAGAAGCCAGATCTGCCACCTCCCAGTTGTCCAGAACGGAAACCTCTGCCGCAGTCGATGACATACAGATTCCTTGCGGGTGAGCCAGAAATGTACCCAGTCATTATCTCAACAGATTTGACTGGAGAGCAAGAATCTCGTCTGATGGAGGTTCTTGAAAGAAACCGCAAGGCAATCGGTTGGAGTATAGCTGATCTCCAGGGGTTGAGCCCAAATCTTTGCTCCCACCACATTTATCTTGAGGATAACGCTAAGCCATCGCGTGAGTTCCAACGACGGCTGAACCCGAATCTTCGAGACGTAGTCATGAAAGAAATTTCAAGGTGGTGGAGCGCCAATTTCATCTATCCCATCTCCAACTCCAAATGGGTAAGTCCGCTACATGTGGTACCCAAGAAGACGGGTATCACTACAGTTATCAATGAGTCTGGAGAGGAGATCGCTACCAGAGTGCCTACTTCTTGGAGGGTCTGTGTGGACTACAGACGACTGAATGAGGCCACCAAGAAGGATCACTTCCCGCTACCATTCATTGATCAGATTATCGAGCGGTTAGCCGGGAAGAGTCATTATTATTTCCTTGACGGGTACTCTGGATATAATCAAGTGGCCATTGCGCCCGAAGACCAGGAGAAAACAACATTCACCTGTCTGTTTGGGACGTATGCTTTCAGACGGATGCCCTTTGGTCTATGTAACGCTCCGGCGACATTCCAAAGGTGCATGTTGTCCATCTTCTCGGATATGGTGGGTGACTATTTAGAGGTCTTCATGGATGACTTCTCGGTCTATGGCGACGGGTTCGACGCTTATCTTGACTGCCTAGACCGTGTGTTAAAGCGCTGCATTGAGGTCAATCTTGTCTTATCCTGGGAGAAGAGTCATTTCATGATGACTCAAGGGACGGTCCTTGGTCATATCATCTCCAACAGAGGCATCGAGGTCGATCCGGCCAAGGTGGATATCATCAGAAAACTCAGTCCACCGTCCAACTTGCGTCAGTTGAGGTCTTTTCTGGGGCATGTCGGTTTCTACCGACGGTTCATTCAGGACTTCAGTCGAATTGCCCGACCGCTCACTGACTTGCTGACAAAAGACACCGAGTTTATTGTCAATGATAAGTGTCTTGAATCTTTTGAAATTCTCAAAAATATGGTTGTTTCAGCTCCTGTCCTTAAGCCACCCGATTGGTCTCTCCCATTCGAGATCATGACGGATGCTTCAGACTTTGCCGTTGGGGCTGTGCTTGGACAGAGGAGGGATGGATTACCGTTTGCCATTCACTACGCCAGCCGGACTCTAGATGCCGCGCAGCGGAATTATACTGTGACTGAGAAAGAGATGCTGGCCGTAGTCTTTGCTCTCGATAAGTATCGATCTTACATTCTCGGATCTAGAGTAACCATCTACACTGATCACACCGCCATCCGGTACCTAATGTCTAAGAAGGATGCCAAAGCACGTCTCACCAGATGGATCCTTCTACTCCAGGAATTTGATATCGAGATTAAGGATAAGCCTGGAGTCAAGAATGTGGTGGCGGATCATCTCTCCAGATTGGAGAATCTTGAGGAATCTGAGCCAGCGCACCTATCACAGAGACGTTTCCAGATGAGGCGATCTTGGCTGTCACCTCGCTCCCGTGGTATGCCGACATTGTGAACTATCTTGCTGCCGAGACGGTTCCACAAGGTTGGCCCAGGCAGAAACTCGAGACCTTCCTGACGAAGGCCAAGTTTTACCATTGGGAGGATCCCGTCCTTTATCATGAAGGAGGGGATAGTATCTGGAGGAGGTGCATTCCTCAAGAAGAGCATCATAGCGTCCTCACATACTGCCACAAGCTTGAGGCAGGAGGACATCATTCTGGAAAAAGAACAGCACCAAAGGTGCTTCAATCCGGCCTATGGTGGCCTACTCTCTTTAAGGATTCTGATGAGTTCGTGAAGAGATGTATTGACTGTCAGAAAATGGGAACCTGCGGACAGAGAGACATGATGCCTATGCAACCCATTCACTTTTGTGAGGTTTTTGATGCATGGGGGATTGATTTCATGGGCCCATTTCCTAAGAGTCAGGGATTCGAGCATATCCTGCTCGCTGTTGATTATGTCAGCCGATGGGTTGAGGCCATCCCCGCCCAAGCCGCAGATGCTAAAACCGTTTGCAAATTTTTGAGGAAAAATATCATTTCACGGTTCGGGGTGCCTAGAGTCTTGATTTCAGACGGGGGGTCTCACTTCATCAATGACAAGGTTAGGGCCCTTGCAGACGAGTTCGACATTGACCATCGGGTTGCCACTCCATATCACCCTCAGACTAATGGTCTTGCCGAAGTATCGAATCGGGAGATAAAGACAATCTTGCAGAAAGTTGTCCGCCCAGACCGAAAGGATTGGTCACAACTTTTGGACTCGGTCTTGTGGGCTTACCGGACTTCTTTCAAGAATCCATTAGGGACATCTCCCTTTCGTCTCGTCTATGGCAAGTCGTGCCATCTGCCAGTGGAGATCAAGCACAAATCTTTTTGGGCAGTCACTGAGTTGCTGTTAGATCCCGAGAGTATAGGAGAACAGAGAAGGGCAGAATTGGCAGCCCTGGAAGAACTGAGAGACACAGCCTCTTCCAACAGCCTACAGTACAAGGAGAAAGTGAAGACATGGCACGATTCGCATATCATCCATAAACAGTTTGAGCCAGATCAGAGAGTATGGTTGTTTGACTCCAGGCTGAAATTATTCCCAGGGAAGTTGCAAAGCAAGTGGAAAGGTCCTTATGTGGTCAGGAAGGTACATGACAATGGTAGCATCGACATATCCGAACCGTCATCTTCCTCTACCTTCCGCGTCAACGGTCAACGCCTGAAACTATATCTTGATCATGATCCGCCGACCATTGACGTTGCCCCCGTTCTTCTGGTATGAGATGTGTCCTTTGACTCTCATCATCTACATCTCATACATGGTAATCAAGTTCATCTTTCGCTGCACAGATCCATCTGTTCATATCACTTTCATATGTTAATTTATTTTCTTCTTTTCTTCTTTTCTTCTTTTCCATTTCTATCTTCTTTATCTATCAAGAAGGTGCTGCCCTTGTAGACAATTTTCCATACTTAGGACGTACTTTATCCTAAGTATAGGGGGGCGTGCACCCCGAGTTCTGTCATTTTCATTTCGATCCTCTCCATTGTCTCCTCTTCTTGTCTATACTTAGGGATATTTTACCCTAAGTATAGGGGGAGACAATCTGAGTACGATCTGTTCATTCCCGCCCTTGACCCTCCCTGCATTGTGTACAGTCCGCTATACTTAGGATTATTTGATCCTAAGTATAGGGGGGACGGTCGACTTCTCATTCATTGATTCCTTCGTTATTTATTTATTCTTTAGACTTGTCTATACTTAGTACGAGTTATGTTTTCTCTTTTCTCTCCGATCTATGAGGACATAGCTCAAGCTAAGTATAGGGGGGTCTTATATACTGTGTATATACTTTAGCCATAACTCGTAATTTCGTATTTTCTTAATAATATGGCTAATTATTCTTTAAAACCCATTAAAAACCTTAATAAAAAGGTGTCTGGTTCCTCAAATTCTGTTTGTATATACTGATTAATAAATCAGGTGAAAATGTTTTTTGCAAAATGTTTGAAAAATAGTTTGAAAATCTTTGTGAGCATCTATTGAAAACTATTTTGAAAATGTTTTGTTACATGTTTTCAACCTTTGTAAAAGTATGTGGTTTGTAAAAACCTATTTTCTTTTGTGTGAAATAAAATGTTTGAAAAATGATTTGCAAATGGTTTGAAAATGGTTGCAAAAATATTTGAAAAACCTATATATACTGTTTTGAAAACCTTTGCAAAATGATTTTCAAATGTGTGTACATGTTTGTAAAATGTTTGTAAAAATTATTTTGAACTATAGTTTTCAAAAATTGTTTGAAAAACCTTGTGTCAAATAAGTTTGAGGAATACCTACATCACACCAAAATCCACTATATGTACTTATAAAATTGATCACTTACCCTTGTAAATCCTTAAAATCCATTTCTTGTATATATAAGAAGCACTCCCGTGTACATATTTTCACCTAGTTTTTAGCCAAAACTTTTTGTTTTCAAAAAATCCCAAAAACATTTGCAAAATTAAAATCCAAAAAAAACATCTGAAAAATCTTTTTGAAAAATACAAAAAAATGCATGCATCATCTTTTCAAAAAAATCCATAAAAAGTTCAAAATCTTGAAAATTGCATCACAAAAATATTTCTTACATGGCATAGCATGAGCATTTTTCGGATTGAGTTTGATAGTTGAACAAGTCTAAGTAAAATCCGGAGATTGGAGCTCGATTGGACCTTAAAATCTACCTAATAACAGGAACCTTATAGGAACTGGGTTTGAGGTACTTCAGGTCTAGTTGACTTAATTCTTTGAGGATCACGAGACTTGGTTCAATAGATTCTTGACTGCCTAAGTAGAGTATTTCGGAGCACACGCACGACTCTTGTTGATAATGACCTAACTTGGACACCTGCACCTTTCACATAGCTCTCCACGGATGAGGTGGTGAGGAGGCAGTTTCCTTTGGCTTGGGGTAGCATATGAGGGTAGTACTTCTAGGCGTAACCTCTCTTCTTCTTCTAGTGAAGGAAGTGCACCTCAACTTGGTCTAGTGGTGATGAAGGCTAAAGACAGAAGCCGTGGGTTGCAATAAAGCTTCAAAAGAGGGATAGTCTACTGGCTCAAGAGAAAAATTTCTTGTATATATGCTGCACCATGTAGATATGTTGTACAGATGCATTTAAAAAAAAGGAAGGAACTCCAAAAAAGTGGTGGGTCGGATTGAAAATTTAATAACCCCACCGGAGTGTATATAGTCCAATAAAGCAAAATCTTATGGTATCCATGTTACATCTCATGAAGCTTGCAGCGGGAGACTTGGCTACACTGGCTGAGCTTCCAAAAGTCTATACTTCTTCCCCCTCTTCTTGAGCCGGTTGTACTCGAACTTAGAAGGGAATACCCCGCTTCTCGAGGAAAGAGTTGCTAGATCGAGGCATTAGAGTTACCAGGTTGGGGGAGGTTGTTTCTTTATTACTTCTGAGGTGGGGAGCTACATATCACTTACACTGTACGAGTCAGATTCTTAGTCGCAAGAGTTTGCGTATGAGTTGAAGTATTTCTGACATGTCTATTGAGGAGACTTGGACAGAGATTTGGGATTCTCAAGGACTGTTGGATTTCAAATTTGGTTCTCATTAAGGTTCCGACCGCACTAAAATTCCAAAGGTCCGACTTAAGCTCCAAACTTTGATTTTGTGAAGACAAGTTTGATAGTCAAATAAAATCCAAGTTTTTCTTTTTCTTTTTTTTCTTTTTCTTTTTTTTTGCACTTATTGCATAAGTGTTTGCTAGGGACTAGCAAAGGTAAAGTATAGGGGGATGATGAATCCACATTTCATCATCTTTATTCTATCATTTTGGCACCAAAAACCCTAGCAAATGCCTGTAAATACCCTTAAAATCATCATCTTAACATTCATGCATGTGCATCTATTTAGTGTATAAAATACTGTAATTAAAACCAAAATTATAGAATAGATAAAGAAAAGAAAAAGAATAAAATATTGTGAATATTTTATGACCCGAAACCCCGAGACCTAGGCATCCTGATGAATAGGTCGACAAGGAATAAAGTAGGGGGAGATAAGGTCAGAAATACATATCAAATACCTATACATTCTATTCATTCTTTATTCATTTTGGGACCTATTTTTGGTTCCACTTTTTATACATCAAATAAAGAAACTTCGTACATAAAAGTTGTGGATAATTTTATAAAGAAAAATACAAAATTGATTTCACAGAAAAGTAATGTACAGATAAAAAGTTATGGTCTGAATAAAATTCCAGAACCCCAACTTTCCAGACCCGTACCTCACAAACGACAACTCCAAATGTAGCATACTCACCTTTAATTGTATATAGAAGAAAATAAGCTATTTAATGGCGGTGGTTTCGCATTTGGCGGGGTTACGGTTTGAAAGTTGACTTTTAGACCCACATTGTACATTGTACAGATTAAAATATTCAAGTTATTCTTTATTCATTATTTATTCATTTTTATATTTTTATAATGTTGTAAATATTACTTATAATAATTATGTACATTAAAATAAGAACAAAAACCTAAATAAAAACAAAAATAAAATACTTAAAAATAAAATACATAGGTACCCTGCCTATATGTATACCTATACTTTTTACACTTATAATTTATTTAATACATAAAACATATCAAAAAAAATAAATAAAAATATATTTGTATATATAAAAGTATGTTATAATTTTAGAAAATAAGAAATGAAAATAATAAGAATAAAATACATGAAATGAAAATTAAATACTTAAATAGGTATTACACCTATATAGGGTTAAAAAAGCAACTTGTAAAATAAGTCATAAAAATAAATAAAAATCATAATAAAATACTACATAAAATTACGAATATTTTTTATTTTATAACCATTAATTAATTCGGCTTTATTCTATTTTTAATTGATTTTACAAAATAATTATCAGGGGTTTTTCCTGATTGGTCCACGTGGACCAATCAGGAGACGGTCCCAGTTGACCTAGGTCAACTGGTCGTCCTTCCCACCTACCCCCCTGTCAGAGGTTGGTTTTTGAGCCACTTTCTTGGCTTTTTCCCAACCGATTCTTTCACCATTTCACTTCGATCCCTTCTGCAAACCTCTTCACCTATCAACCCTCTTGCCCGCCATGTGTTTACACCGGGCCAAGGATCACTGAGGCGCTCCAGGATCATCGATCTTCGAGCCCCTGCAACTCGAGGTCAAACAAGATATAACGACCCCCTCCTTTTCATTTTGATTTTTGGAACACCCTTCGGTCCACCCCTCGCACCTCTTTCGTGCTCCAGAGCTACTTGGAGGTGACAGCTCCGTCGTGGGCTCTTCAGCCAAGGCTCCCGAGGTCGGAGGTGCTTCCCCTACCTCCCGCGAAGTCGCCGGTCGAGGTTTGCTCCTCCCTCTGGCTCCGGCCATTGAGGGCTTCCCCCCGCCTTTTTATTCAGTCCATTAGCTTCCTGTTAACCTTAGCTTCGAAAACCCCCAAAAAAATTTGAAGTTCAATCGACTATATCGCCAAATCAAGCACCTTGGCCGGAGCGCACCTCCGACCGTGCATCTCCATCTCGATCCGAGCATCCCCGAGTCCATCCAAGGGTCCAGGCAGTTTGCCCTGGACCCTTTGACCACTTCTGCAGGTCAACGTGCCCTCGAGAGCATCTGAAGGCGAGTTTTGAAGCTCGCCGGAGCCAACGAAGCTTCCCAGCTCCGCCAGCCACCAGCGAGCACCACGGCCACCGCCGTGGCTTTTTGACGACTCCAGCCGATAGAGGAGGACCTGAGGAGGCAGCAACCCGATTTTGAAGCCCAGAAGCCACCGGAGTCGGCCGGAGGAGCTCGAGGAACCTCGCCCAGTCGGAGCTCCGCCGTGTTCTTCCAGCCGCCTTCGCCACCGTCCGATCAAGGGAGCTCCTCCAGATTTAACGTGGACCGCTCGATCATCAGCACCCAGCCACCGTCGATCTCAGCCGAGATCTAATCTCAGGCGTCCACGAGCGAACCGTCATCGCGCCCGGAGGAGAGGCCACGCGGATAAGTGGCGTGCCCTACGCCGCTGGATTGCGCCCGAGAGCCCAACCGTTGGATGTCCGCCACGCGTCATCAGCTTCGCCACCGTCGTCGGATCGCCTATGCGAGGGTATTTTGCAGTCAACCACCGCTTATTTTGTAATTTCTATTTAGTCCAGAATCTTTCTTGCGTAGTTTAAATATTTTTGTAATATTTGCACGAAGACCCCCGTGCTTTCCATATTTGCATATAGGTCCTTCGCCACGTCACCTCACGTGACCTGTACACGTGAGGTGCGGGCTTTTTGCACCGGGACCCTCGGTTTTGTCTGTATTTTATTTTAGTACCAAAACTGTGACATCACGTATATCTTTGGATATTTTGCAAGTAAGCCCCCAGGGTTTTGGATTATTACATTTTAGTCCTCGCCAGGCGTGTGCAAGTCACACGCCCTGGTGGGAAAATTGCTAGGACACCCAGGCGGGTTTTGTAATCGGATTTTGGTGCTATAAATTGAATATTCAATTCAAACTTTTGTGGAATTTTGCATGTATGCCCCTGGATGTTTGAGAAATTGCAAATATACCCCTGCCAGGCCTGTTAATGATTGGATGCTTGTTCTAATTATTTAACCTATCATTTTAAGTTCAAAAATTCCATAAAAATAGGGTTTAGCTCCTGCTCACTTGTACTTTGACGCTATCAATTTAGTTTTTGATTTTATTTCATTTTTATATTTATTAAAAATCAAAAACATGCTTTTTCTCTACTGTTTAGTTTAGAAAATGCCAAAAAAAATATTAAAACACTTCGAAAAATTCTAAAAAAAATTCTAGTGTCTATTATATCCTATTTTAGTGTCAGGCCAAAAATCACTAAAAATCTCAAAAGAAAATCCCTAAAAATTAGAAAATACATAAAAACTTCAAAAAAATATATAAAATCAAGGAAAAATCCAAAAATCACAAACTCAATTTCTGTTTATTCTCTATTTTATTCTCTTTATTTGAAAATTAGTGCGAAAAATTTTGTTTGTTGTTTGCTAATTTTAACTTCCATTTTATTCACAGCCAGCACTTATTTCACTGTTCGGCCTTATTTCAGTAATTAAAAATACCAAAAACACCTTGAAAAATACCCAAAAATCACAAAAACAGTAAAAAATCCTAAAAACATCAAAAAGATTTTATTTCTGAAATTTTGGTTATTCTTGGATATTTTTACACATATTCTATCTTGTCTTGTATTACATTGTTTATAAATTCCAATATTGAAAAGAAAAAAAATATAAAATATAAAATATAAAAATCAGAAAATTAAAAATCAAAATACAAAATTAAAAATTAAAAAAAAATTAAAATTAAAAACCCACAAAAATTTCATTGTTTGCTTGCTTAGTGTAGACACGTCACACACATACACACTTGTGCACACTTTTGTGAATTACCCTGCTTGCTCCCTGTGTTCGAACTCTCTGCATACTTGTCACTATACACCATTTGTGTAGAGTTAAAAATAAATTTTAACTCCACATTATTTCTAATTTATTGCTCTTTAGTGTGGGTTAATTGTTGATTAAATACAGGTTTCATTTGAGAGTCGCCACAGCGACGGTTGTCTCCGCCTTGTGTGAGACACCATTTAGGCTTTCTTGAAAATCGTGTTTATCAGGTGCCCATCTAGGTTCGTCGGATTGTACACATGGCGCAGCCTCAACGGTTGAATCGAAGCGCATAAGTGGTAAAAATTGTAACCAAATCTCTCTTTCTTTTGGTATTTTGTAAAAGGTGTTGTAATTATTTAATTAAGTACACATCTTGGTGGGAATTTTGCATGTATGCCCTTGGTAATTTTTTATTTTGCATGTTATTCCAATGTCAGGTCACCTCGCATGGACCCTACGTGAGTGGAAATTTTGCAAGCATACCCCTCTAGATTTTGTATTTATTGTTTAGTATAACAAATCAAGCTGCATTTCAAACTTTGTGGTTATTTTACATGTGAACCCCTGGAAATTATTTCATTTGTGAATATACCCATGTTAGCTTGATTTATTTTTATTTCTGTATTTCTTTTTATTAAAAATAGCTCAACGCTCTAAAAAATGTAAAATAGGTATAAGTGCACGATTGGTTGCTTCTTCACGCTACATATTTTATTTATCATTCTCTTGCATTTACTATTAATAGAAAATCAAAAGTGTTATTTTATTCATTGTGTGACTTAGAAAATACAAAATATAAAATTTTCCTAAAAATTTTAAAAAATTACCTACAGTTTATTAGCCTATTTTCTGACTCCATACCAAAAATAAAAAATAAATCTCAAAAGAAACTCTAAAAATTAGGAAACCCTTTCCAACACTGAAAAATTACAAAATATTTTCAAAAACATTAAAAATACTAGTTTATGTCCTATAATTTTTTATACATATTACTATGTATTAAATTTTATTTTGTAACATTTCAAACCCATTTGCTATTTTTAATCTCAAAGCATTTTGGCCTAATTAAAAAGTTCTTATTTTGACTTATTTCTATTTTAAAAATACAAAAAATAGCAAAAAATTTCTAAAAATCCACGAAAATAGAAAAATAATTTAAAACATAAAAACATTTTAGTTGGTTTTTTTACTATTTATAATTATATTTATAATTATATTACTCTATATTGTATTATATGACTATATATTATATATAGTTTATATTATTATTAATTATTATAAATACTTAAATAAAATTTTAAAACCTTAAAAAAATAAAAATGATCATTTTTTAGATATTTTTTATTTGTATACAACTATTATATATATTCTATTATATATTACTTATATTATACATATTGCATTATATATCTTTATATACCATAATATATATTATTATTAAAAAATAAAAGAAAATAAAAAAATATAATATATAATATTTTTAAGTAAAAATTATTTTTGATTAAAACCCACAACACATTGATTTATATTGTGCATACTTATATACATATAAGCACTTATATTATTTATTTATAAATAATAAATAAATAATAAACATTGCTACAACCCTTGTTCCTTGTGTTTGATACCCTACTCAGCTTGTCACGATACAAATGCTTGTTTGTAGGGTTACAATAAATTTTGATTCACACGTGCTTTTGATTGCTTTATACTTTCGTGTGGGTTGATTGTTGATTTGATAGTAGAGTCTCCATGAGTTGTCATCACAAAGATTGTTAGTCTCTCCTTTTGTAGACCACAAGACACTTCCTCAAATACTCACGACCAATCAAACGACACTATTACCGAGGAGCAACAGATTGCATAACAGTTTGTTGTACAAAGAGTACACTTGTTTTTCCTTTATTTGTGCCTTTTATTTTTGATAAATATTTAATCTGTTTTGACGCATTTATTTTTGTTGATTTTTCTTGTGAGGGGTTGTGTGGTTACGATCGCTTCTTAGGAGGCGGATGCACCTGAGCTGCGAGGAGGTTAGCTATCCTGTTTGTGAGCCAACTAGGAGAGAGAAGCAGAGAGAGGGAGAAGAGCAACACCCTTAGCAAATTTTGTTTTATTTTATGAGAGAATGATTTTTAATTCATGTTTGTATTATTATTTGTAATAATTGGACTTTGAACAAATCCAATTCACGATGTCCAGTGCTCGGGTGTCTGTTCACCTAAGGGCATCGCTAGGTTTTTCATGGTTTATCGCTTTTATTTTATTTTGTTTCACGTGTTTTGAGATTTCCACCTTTATTTTTCTTTGTTTTATGTGATTGAACCCTTAGATCTAGGTTTGCTTGACTTGGCAGCTAGGTCCAAGACCTAAATAGAAGCATGCTCCTATAGATTACTGATGAATCAGTGGTTCATCACTCTAAAAGTTGAAAATAGAGCTTCGTGCCTGAGTAATTAGCTGCACTTCTCCATTATTTTTCATTATTCTCATTCATACAATTAGAATTAATATCTGCATTTTAACATGCATATTTGCATTAAATAAGAAGTCAAATTCACATGTAAATATCATATATATATTCACCATAATTTACTATTTTTATATATTTTTCACTAACTCAGAATTGAATAAAATCAGCTCTATAGTGTATATTACAAATATTAATAAAGAAAAAATTATCAAAAAATACTAACTTGTAAAATTGACCAACAAAACCCTAACCCTAGTTTGAGACTAAGAGACTTAAAATGTAAATATCTCTCTCAAATAGTCTCATATGGACCTCAACTCATTTTTGAATTAATGTGCATTAAATTACATTCAAAACAAGACTATATTCAACACTATGGGAGTTTGTATGTGAAACTTGGGTTTTGGGTAAGGGTGTAAACGAGTCAAACCTGAACGAACCAACCCAGGCTCGATTCGGCTCGTTTAGCATACTTTCAGGCTCGGGCTTGGTTCGGCTCGATAAAATGAAAGTTGTAATCAGGCTCGGTTCATCTCGGGTAATGTTCATAAAGGTTCGATTCGGCTCGTTAAAGGTTCGTTTAAGAATAAATGTTATGCAGATGCTTCCGTTAAAGGGAAAAATCGCAGCTGTAGGGAGGGTTTTGTAGGATTTCGAGAATAGAGAATAGGGACTTGGGGAGTGGATGATCGGATGGATTTGGGAAAATAAGTAAATGCCCTTATGTTAATATATATATTATATTTTTCTTATATATATAATATGTATGTTATATATACTTTTATGTATGTATGTGTGTGTATATATAATCGAACTTTTAATGAATCGAACCTGAGCGAACCTATGTTTTTGAGGTTCGGTTCGTTTATTTAATCGAGCCTAAACTCGTGTTTAGGTTCAGTTCATTTATTTTCGAATCGAATCTAAATCGAACTTTTATCGAACCGAATCTGAGCGAATGTCAAACCTGAGAATTTTCTGATAGCCCTAGTTTTAGGCCCTTATTGTATATTGTAAATATGGATTTTGGGGAACGGAGCCTAATTGACCAATTTTAGCATGTTGAATTTGAGATTCATCACATAGCATGCCACTTGTTGCAGTTGTTGTGACACACCTGCTACAACATCAACTATTGTGGCTTCACTTGCCATAGCACATGGTATAAGTACCTATTGAGCCTATTATACCATTACCTTCTACATTAGCATCTATTGCATCAACACCTACTATCAGGCCACATGTTGTATCTTACCTGCTACAACACTAATGAATATGTGTTTCATCTAACTAAAAGATGAAAATAGAGCTTGGTTCCTTAGAAAATTATTGCGTTATAGCATTTCATAAATAGCATTCAATCATATGTAAAATAAAAGGCATACATTATTAGCATATAAAAACCACAAAAATAAGGAACTGAATGTTGTATATATTTTACATGTAATACATCAAACTTCACGATTTGTGATAATTATATGTTAATATATTTGAAATCAACTTCATGGTGTACGTATCACTAACATTAATAAAAGATGCTAAAAAAATACTAACATGTATATATGAAGAATAAAGCCAACCCCAAAATTTGAGATAAAAAGTTGTAAATACTAATATCTCTAACATATAGTCTCATATGAACTCTACTCACATTTAATTTAATACACGCTAAATTCTCTATAAACAATATCAAATACAAAGGAATCATAGTTCATATGTGAAAATTAGGTTATGTGGAGAGAGATAATAACATTAACTTCTGTTAAAAAAAGATTCAGAAAGGAGACATCTAACTTTCTCCATTAGGGTCATGTTCATTCTCTCGGTTACACCATTCAATTGTGGCATCTTAGTTGAATTTTATGGTGCCAAATGCCATGACACCTAAAATACTCATCAAATGGCCCAATGTACTCACCACCATTATCACTGCGAATACCGCTTCAATTTATTTCCAATACATCATTCCACTAGCACATGAAAGTACCTGAAAGCTCCAAGAACTTGGTCCTTGCTCTTCAACGAATAAATCCAAAACTTTCTGGAAAAATCATATATGAATGTAATAAAATATAGTACAATGTTGATAGATTTTAGTTTCAATGGATCACAAATATCAATATGAACAAACATTAGTGCATGCATCTTCCTTGAAGGTAAATGGATCTTGAAGGAACTCTCATCTGCCTCCCAACCATGTAATGCATGCATCTCTCGAACTTTTATTACTTCACATCTCCCAGCAAGCTCTTCCTTACGAGGCATTACAAACCTTCTCATTCATGTTACCCAATCGTTGATACCACAACTCAATGGATTTGGCATCTTTAGTCATATGTGACACATCTCTAGAATGCATTCATAATGTAGAGGTTATTGTTGCACTTCTTGCTATTAGCAACAACAAAGGATCCTCGCGTAAGCTTTCATTACTCACCACAAAAGGTATTTTGATATTATTCATCATCAAGTTTCCATACAAAAATGAGGTTCAAATGCATATTTGGTGCATGTCTATCACCAGTGATCATCAACATCGCTCCATTGGCACTTATAGCACAATATTGTCAATACCAATAATAGAAGGCAAAGAAACCATTTCCCATCTTCAATGTTCTAAAATCACCATATGTATATGAAGAAAGAATTCCATGTGTGAGGTGATATGAAAGTCTGAGCCATGGTAAACAAACCAAGAAGTATCATCATGAGTGGCATTCACTATTTCCTCATCAAAGAAAATGAGGAGCTCATTCTGAGTAGTAGAAGCAACATTTTTATTCTTCTTTTCTTTCTTGTTGCCACCATTTCTATTATCTTTTCTGAATTTGAAAGCAATACTTCTTTATGTGCCTTTTCTTATTGCAATAATGGCACTATATGCTCTTGTATTTGGACCTTTACTTGCATTTGCTATTGTCCCTTCCCTTGTTATTGTTGAATATGCTCGTCTACATATTCTCTATAATGAGAATATCTGAATGTGAAGAGTTGCCTTGGAATTTCTTTACATTTCATCATTGAGGATGACAAACTTAACATCTCTGAAAAACAATCCCATTTGTTGTAGAATTAGTGAGTGAGACTTTGAAAGTATCGAGAATATGGTAAAGTAACAGGCAACAATTGTCCTACAACATCATTTTCAAACTTGATGCTCGTACCCATCAACTGACATAATTCCTTGAAAATCATTTATAAAGTTTAGCACATAGCTTCCCTTTTTGAATATCAAGCTCATCAATTTCTTGAGAAGTAACATTTTGTTACTTCCTATCTTAGGGACATATAGACCTTCTAACTTAAGCCAGAAGCCTCGAGCAAGGCTCTCAACTTGAATGTGGTTGTAGATATTTTCATCCGCAAAATACTTGATAAAATCACGTACTTACTTGTGTTCAAACTCATATTCTTTGTCCAACTTGGTGTCAGGCTTTTGAGTGGAGAAAATCTAGGGTGCATGGATATCACATACAAGAGATCTTCATTTTTTTCTTTCACAAACTGCAGTTAGTTTCATTCAAGCAAATGATGTGACTTGAACCACAATCCATCTTGTTCAATCATATAAGCTCTGATACCACTTCTTAGAGAACAAATAATATGAGTTCCTAATGAATGATGCAAAATTCTAGAACAAAGATGAACAACATCCACTAACAAACCAAGCAAGCAAATTAAACTACATGCACAATAAAAAAACACTAAGATTTCAATACGGAAGCCTCAATAAATGAAACGAGGGAAATCATGGGATCGATACGACCCAAATTACTCCACTATACATGGTGATATAATCATTCTCCATAAAAGTCAACATAAGCCAAGACCTTCTTGTTGGTCTATCAATCAAATGAACACTACCAGCAAGATAAAATATGGAGAAGGAAAGTTTTCACTAAGAAGGAGAACCAACTCCATAGTTCTCCTCCAAGAGGAGACTTGTCTGCGCACCTTGTAACGTCTTATATGTCTAGCATGCACCAGAAACCACGAAGGAAGAGCAAACGACCTAAGAGCTTCTTCATAGCCTTGCACAAATGTGGAGGTTGAAGTTAAGGCACAAAGGCTGCAACCATAAGTCTTTCTCTGTTGTGTCATCTCTAAGAATGTAATGTGTTCTGCTTTTTGGAGAGAAGAAAAACAAAGTAGAATGTCCTCCAAGACATGTGGGCCCTCCCACTTGTTGTAGAGATTAAAAAATAACTTGCAGTCCGCCACATGATACATCTTAAACATCATAGCAGGCTGCTTGTTGCATCTGTTGTTATGTACATGCTATAGAACCACATGTTGTGGCCTCCCCTGCTATAACATATGGTATGAGCACCTGCTACAACACCACTTGCTATCAGGACACCTATTGTACCATTCATGTTGTATCACATGTTGCAACACCTCCTATTACAACGCCACCTATTATAGCTTCACCTGCTATCAGTGCCGCCTAGTGCAACATCAATAAGCAGGGGTTGGACCCCAAAGCTAGAGCCCCTTATGGGTGCCACCTGCAACCAAAATATCTTATATGGAACATCCTACTGAGAATGATATTGTAGAGGAAGCATTAATGGACACTTGCAATAAGTTGAGAACATGAATGGAAATTAGAGAGTTGTGTAATTGATTTCATGTTGTATAGGAAATGGTTATAATCATAAGATGGAAGCTAGTATTTGATTCATAAAAATTGAGAAATCCTTAAAATGTTGTTTTGCTATCAGTTGTAGCACCCTTGATTAAACCTTATAAAAAATTTTGATTTTATTTACTTGGTGCATTCCAAGGTTGCATTAAAGGATGTAAACTTTTAGTAATGAGTTATATAGGGTATATGTGTTTGGTTCTTAAATTTCAGATAAGTACATTTTCTTAATCAATAATAAAGTTTATTGTGGATTAAAAATATGAAGACATGACATAAAATTATATCCCTCATGGGAAGTAGGTATATGCAAGCAATAGAAAAATATGCCAAAAAGAGACAAAGAGGGATAAATTAGCTTAGAACATAGAGGTTTGCTATATGTGATTTCAGATGATTTAAGGATTCTTCTTACCGATCCAAACATGTGAAAGCTTAAAACATGTCATACATAAGTTTCTTGAGTGGAAGGAACTCAAGAAACCATTGATCTAATTTTAAATAACAAACTTGAGGAAGACTGACTTACTTTTTAGGTCAAACTATGGATCTCTCTATATAATTCATGTTTTTCGCATTACATGTTGCTAACCATGTGCTTTGATAGCCTCCAATGAGACTTCAATGGCCAAGGTAGTCAAGGTTGATGGGAGGAAGAAGGTAGTAAAGGATGCACTAAATGGTCATCCAAATGCCCTCTTAAAGAGTCTTTGGATGCCATCAAATCTCAATCCTACCCAAAATCTTATCCAAAATTTTGATTGGAAATACATCAATAAATTAGACATTATTCTCCATTATTATGTATCTCAGTAAAAAAATCAAGTGCGTTAGAATCCTAATGACGAGAAACTTCCAATTAGTTCTATATTTCATTGGTTTTGACCAACTTGAAATTCGATCGTATCAGATTTCCAAATTAGAATTTCTAGTACAATTTATTACAAAGATGTCCATGCTTCATGGATTTGATGCGACTATGTGCATGTGAATCAAAGTTTGATTTTATTCATTTTTGATATGTCATCATAATGAATTAATTACTCATCATCTAGCACAATTTTAAATGACACGCATTTTTCTTCTCCTCGTTTTCTGCATATTGTAAGACACATATGCTTATAAGTGTTGATGTTCTCTCTACTTTGTTGGCCTTAGCATATATTTTAGGGGAACCCTCTTCTTTTGTATGAGTAGTATGATTAATAAGCTTCTCAATTGAAACTTCATTTTTTTGCGTATTTGTCCTTGAGTTTGGGTTTAGGTAGAATCTTCACTACAAGGAAAATAATTTGGAGCTACAGAACTATGCCCATGGATATGGAGTTTGTAGCCACATAATTGGGCTCTGGCCACAACACGTTGTGGCCAGTGGCCGTAGCTACAAGTCTCGTCGCGAGAGTTCTCAAACCACAAATATACCGTGGTCACTACAAGTGACCACATAACTTATCGTGGGTACAACTCTTATATGAAGACTTTGGCCACAGATTGTAGCTATGAGAAACTAGTGGCCACGGATTTATCGTAGTCACATTCCGCGGCTGCAACTTATTTTTCTTGTAGTGCTTCTTGACGATAGCACTGCAATCTACGTGACAGGTCTAAAATCAAAAAGATTAAGAGATAACCATAGCAATGCTAATAAATTTTAAATAAACAACTAGCATAGCTTGAATAATGGTGAACATTAACATCTTCATGAGAACCATATGTTGGATCCCTATCATGAGATATGAGTGCTTTAGATCATGTGCCAATAATTTATTGAAAGGTCAATATGACTTACAACGTCACTCTGTACGTAATGGGGTCATATATGTGAATTGGGTCAATGGCCGATGTCTAATCTAATGAGATTTTGTTATAGAATTTGAATCCTTATAAAAGTCATGCTTTAATGAATATAACCCAAATGTCTAGATATCAACTTGCTAAACAAATCTAATAGTTGTCCTTCTACTTTGCTCACTTGAAGTTGCATTCAGGGACGAAGACAGAAAATTCATCTTGGGGGGCTAAATTATTTAGATATTATTTATGTAATTTATCTTGTCATTTTAGTTGTTAATATTTGGGGAGTGGTTCTTCTGATGTAATGTGAGTCACAAAAGAGGTGTTGTAACTATTTTTTTGTTCAATTTTATTTCTTAAAATCATTTGTGTTTTTATGTCAATGGCAAAAAGTCTATTTCTCTTTTAAACATGACTTAAATTTCTTATGGTTCTCCATCTATGGGCCCGATCTCAAAATGGATCCCGATCTTTAAATTGTAATGATTCGGGTCCCAAGACCATTTAGGAAATGGAAATTTCGAGGTTCATGATGAATATGCCCTTGTTGAAGGGAATGGTGGTTGGGTTCCAACTTTTAAACAAGGGCATACTCGTCATTATCCCTAAAAAGTTCATTACATTAATGGCCCTGAGACCCGAATCGTTACAATTTAAAGATCGGGACCCATAGATGGGGACCCAAATTGTAATTTACCCTTTCTTAAATATTGACTAAACTTTTAACGACTAAGACAAATTAAGAAATGATCCGATTTGAGCGAAATTTGAAGAATATATAGAACATCAATGGAAGTTTCAATGTAAAAAGTTGGATTCTTGGAAACATACGGATACAAATAGGTATATGTATCCGTATATATACATTAGAAAAATACGTAACCATATCTGTTTTACGATCCTAAAAAATGAAAGAGGCATCCAAGTCCATATCCGTACATGCAAAGAAAATAAAAAGAAAAATCATTATCTATATAATATATCATAAAAGAGATACATATCTATGATGGTTTATAAACGCATATGACGATGGATATATAAAGATGTATCAGTATCTGGTTATGCAAGGTTTTTGAAATCGAACCGGACACCGAACCGGAAACCTTGTTGAAATGGTCGGATCCAGTCGAACCATGTAATCAAACAGGTTCAATCGGATGACATCATCATTATTTAAAACCGGATTAAACCGGATCGGTGAAATACAAAAAGTATTTTTCTTATACACCATCAAATATCATACATATATATATATATATTATTTGGACTAGATGCTTTATAATATGATAATAGTTTAATTATACTTAAAACCCAATGCATATAAAAAGTTGTGTTAGTGTAGTTGGTAAAAAATGTGAAACATGTAATTAAAGGTTATGGGTTCAACTCCCATGACCAATAAAATTTTTAAATAATTTAAAATTGAATGTGGTTTAACTTCGATTGAACATGATTAAACCGGGTCAAAAAATAGGTTGAACCAAATGAGTTAGTTAAAATTTGAATAATCGAACCGAACCGGCGTAAACCGGTTCACCAGACCGGTCCAGGCTCGGTTCACCGGTTAGACTGGTCGGACCGGTCGGTCCGATCCGATTTCAAAAACACTGGATTATGCACATCATGTATTGTTAATAGTTAATTATTGTAATTAGATTATATATATTGGTGCAATGGGGCTGCCCCCGCCCCATTTTTCGAGTTTTTTATTTTTCTAAAAAATATCACCATGTATATTCATCTATATATCCCGCCTATATGTCATTCAAATTTCGTCAGAAATAGAGATTCCTATACCCTCCATCTAGAACAGGTCGATTACAATAATGTTTAGACCGTTAAAATTACCTGTTCTAGATGGAGGGTAAAGGAGTCTCTATTTGTGACGAAATTTGAATAATATGTTAGATGGATATATAGATGAATATACATGGTGATATTTTTCAAAAAATAAAAAAATTACAGGAAAAGTGTGATAGGGGCAGCTCCTTTATTGTATATTGATTTTTTTGTTGAGATATTGGGGGGCTATTATACATAACAGGTAAATTTTAATTATTAAATAATGTATTTAGGTTATATATAGTATTGTATATTAAACATATATATGGATTATTGTGGAGAGCGGGGGGGCTAAGCCCCCACCCGCCCCCCCCCCCCCTTGTTAAGATAACCATCATTAGTTATGCATAATTTAGATTCTTGAAAGTTATAGCATGTACATTAGTTGTTTATATATCCTTACTCATGTATTGTTGATTACTTTATCTTCATTTTAATCTATTTATTGGTAATATACAGTTGTCTCTATTACTTCATTATTGGGCCAAAATTTTCCAGACTTGTTAAAGGTTTTTTGGTGGAAGCAAGTTGAGTTTCCACTTCATAAACATGTACAATCATAAAAAAAGGGGTGCAAGACACCAATTGTTCAGTTTTTACTTTCAGTCATAGCATATAATTCATATTGTACTCTTATATATGTTTGTTTGGAAGTTGCGGAATTATAAATGTAAACACTATATTGGACATTTATACATTTCATATTCTTGGACTATGTTATGAATGGTAATTATTTTATTCAATTTCCATTACAAGTATACATATGTGATTTCAAACTTTAATATGGCCCTACCATCATATGTTTTATCCCTTTTGGGACCGGACATCACGCTAGCTAAATGGTTGTCTATCTTCATCAATCACACAACTTTATCTTATAAGTATTTTTCTTTGTTGACGAATTACCTAGGCCGGTAATTGAACATTTCTAGAATCTAAGCACCACACCATGAGATTAGTCCCACATCGTCTATGAGTGGGACTCTAAATTAATGGGACTATATAAAGAGTCTCTCACCCCTGTACTCGCTGAGAGAATGAAATAGAACAACCCGCTTATAAGGCATTCTCTTGTGGTTTCATTATGTTTTTCTATGGAGTAGGTTTCCATGTAAAATCTTACTTGTTCTTCATTATTTTGCCCATGATCCATTATCGCTTTCGCATTATGTTTTTTTCACATGGTATCAGAGAAAGTCGAGTTTTTCGGAGATTTGATTCTATCTTTCAAGTTTGATTATTATTACTCGTATTGTTCAAGTTGTGAATATCATTATGTTAATGACTTTGAGACTAATTTTATTTATTCAAGTTGCTCTTCTCAAAATGATGCACAAGAGATCGAGATCAAAGACAAGTTCATCATCTTGTTTGTCAAGATTTCTGTAGGTTGTCATAGAAATGTACTTCCTCAACATTAGTTACTTCTAAATCTTCACGAAGTGATGCATCAGGAGTCATTTCACGGGAGACATCGATTGTGCCTTCTACATACATGCAGTGCTCATCTAGCAGACATCCATGACGATACACCCAACAACGCACCACCTCCACGCTTGAACCTTGGTCATGCCACGCACCAACTCTTGCTTCATATGGAAGCATCCCTTCCAACTCCATAACTCCATATAGGTCATAGATGGCTCGAGACATCCACATGTGAACTTCCTTGATTAGCAGGCGTTGTCCCTCCTAAATCAAGAAGTGGAAGCGTAGAGCATCCTCCAACATGTCACCTTTAAGGGGAGGGGGCCACTCCAACCACACACTTGATAGCATCTCTGCCACACGATGGAGAGACCCGCATCAATGTCCAAAAGCACCGCAAGTGCGCACCTCACCCTCGTCTCCAGTCGCAACACCTCGAGGTGGCACAGCTTCACCATGGGCCCCCATCCTCATCTTGCGATCGCTACCAGCAACCACAGCTTCCTCAACAAAACCCTTTCAAACTTTTGATCCTTTATGCATGCCCAATGTCCCTATACTCCAGAGATCGCTACCAACCTCGCTCCAGTGATGACCAAGCCTCCTCCTCCTCCCTAAAAGGGCGGTGACAATAATGGGTTCAAGGGGAATCCTAGTTTGATGAAAAGAATCCATCCCCATGTTAATTTATTATGAATTATATGATCCCAAAAGGGTTGCACCAAAAATTAGGGAGTGAATGGTATTTTGGCCCACTGCTATCATAAGAAAAAAAATAAAAAGGAAAGGAGAGAGTTGACACGATAAAAAGAGAGGGAAATTTGTAATGGGCCAGGAAAGTCCAAGAAAAGAAGGGCGAATAGAAAAGAGGATGTTCGATTGAAAAAAACATGAGAAAAGTTGAAAAAAGAGGCAGCTAGGAAAAAAGAAGAGGATAATTTGTCAAAAAAGAGAGCAAAAAACAAAAAAGATAAGATAAGATGATGAACTTTTTGCTTACCCCACCGCTATTCTCCCAATTTGGTCGAATACCCTCCAATTTCCTATAAATATGGGAAAAGGGGGAGTGAGAGAGTACATGAGAAGCTTATTCATATTTTCAAAGATTCTATTTAGAGACCAACTCAATGCAGGCAATGGAGACTACAATGACCATGAACTAGTAAGAAATCCTTCCAAGGATCATAAGAGAGAGAACCCACTTTGAAGACCCAAAAGAGCAAACCGCATTCAAAAATCTATGTAGGAATATTCCCAAGGCATAAAGAAATAGGAATTCAACGACAAATCCCATGAGTTTTGACAACAGAAAGGCTTGTTACATATGCCAAACCTCCAGTTCATTCTCACCACCATAGTATGCAAAGCAACATCCTCATCAACAATTGACAGAGTACATGTTGAGTCGTTATGGTTCATATTGTCATGTATTCATCGAGTGAGTTCAAATCTTCTTATTGTTTGTCCAAGTTGAGCACTACATGCTCCAGTTTGAGGGGGGTATCGGAAAATGACCTAGGTGGGTAGTTGGACCTTTCTAGGATCTAATTTCCATACCATAAGATAGTCCCACATCATATGTGAGTGGAACTCTGGAGAGTATGTGGGGATATATAAAGATCCACATGCCCCTATACTCATTCAAAGACTGAAATAGAAGAAACGCTCTACTCAATACTGAGTAGGATTTAATATAAAATATTTCGTGTTCTTCATTGTTTATTTCTCTTGATCTATTATCGTTTTCGTATTATATTTTTCCACATCCTTAATTTACACTGGATCATAAGTTAAAAGTAAACAATATCCAAGCGTTGTATAAAAAGGGAGAAGTGATTAATCATAAGGGCTTAGAATGATCGATGACTCTGATAATACCAACAAATGATTCGTCAAGTTTGGAATTATCACACCTAGGAACATAGAATGGTTGTGATTGATCCAATAGGTAAAATCAACAATCATAAAAGGGGCCTAGAATCCTATACAAAATAAAAGTGATCAATCACAACTACATATTGATCGATCACCAAAAACTAGGAGCATATTTTGAGAGATCACATGATCGGCCGGTTGGATTCTAATAAGATTATCTTGGAGCCCAAAAATGGTCCATCAATATACAAGAGATCGATCAATCACAAAAAATGGACTACATTGGTAGGCAATCTACATAAGTAATCTGGAGGTCTTGTCCACTTAAACAAGTTTACCCGAATTGACAAAGCAAGCACAGAAAACCTAAATTACACTAAGGTCTTGAGCGCAGCACATGGTTGTATGATACCCTCAACATGTATAGTACATACAAAGAGCCTCCATAGAGAAGACAACCATCAATCAAACATGTTCTATTTCCATGTGGAAAAACAAACCACACAAAGATTTAACATGATAATCCTCCAATGTGAAGCAAAAAGCCATGGGTTTGCACACATCCCTTGACCTCCATGAGATGCTAGGATTTTCTTCTTTGTTAAATTGAGAGAAGATGGAGATGAGTTAAACACACATAACCATTACAAAGAAAGTTGACCTACGATAATTGATAACTTGAGTATAACTTGAGCATTCATTGTTATATGTTCAAATGTTTTAAATTTATAGCAACCATTATTATTCTTCGGAAAATTATCTTGTACTTTTTAACTTTGCAACTTATAATATTTGTTGCTAAGGTTTATACAACAATAGTTGTCTTTTATCTTCTTCTTTTTTCAAATTTTACCACTTGTTGCTAATTTACTATGGTTGTATGATTCATTGCTAGCAATAACACACGAAATATGAAATTCAAATAATCAAAGATAATTATCCAATGAATAATATATGCCATACATTTAACTAAATATAACGTAACAACAAATAGTAAATTATTCATTACCATACACCCAATTTGATTGTAGTGAATGTGCATAAAAAAGGTTGAAGGCTACAAGGATAAGGAAAGAATGCGAGCCAAGTTAGGCGAGTTGATTTGAAAGAATCGAGATGCCGTATTTTTTGAGTCAACAACAACAACAACAAAGCCTTTTCCCACAATTAAGAATCGAGATACCGTATTTCTTGAATATTATCATTTAATAATTATTTTATGATTTAGTTGTCAATGATATTCTATCCAGCAAACATCTTGTATAGGTCCTCGATTGGGTAAAGAAAGTGTAAAAGGATATCAAAATGATTGCAATCGGATATCCATCTTCACAAATGCAACCAGACCAAGTTTAACAGAGATATCTGTAAACTTCACCCAGCCGATCCTTCCAAAAAAAATTTGCTTTCCACCCAAAAAAGATGCCTAAGATCTGTTTGGTTGCTGGGTTGGAGTGGGTTGGGGTAACCTGATTTGAATAGTAGTTATTTGAGATGGTTATGAGGGTTTGAAAAGGGTGGAATAAAGAATGTGATATTATGTTATTATGATTTGTGATGAATTTCCAATTCAAGAAAAGAAAGGGGTAAATCGGATTATCTCGAGCTAATCCTAAAGAGATTGCAGGGAAATTGTGAAACTGCGTAACCATCTCGGTGGCATCTGCCTTTCTCTGTCGGAGCTCTGTAGCAATGGCACCCTTTCCTCTGCAGCCACAGTTTACACATTACAGCGCCCACAAGGGATCATGCGTGTGACATAATCATGCAACCGCACTGTGCCTCACCCCTTCTTTTCTCGGGCCTTTTGTGCTGCAAATCGGGATAAAGGGAGGTCAGTGCATGCAGCAGCATCGAATGCCTCCATCTGAAGAGACAGGACATTACAACTATAAACACTTTATTGGCATCTGACGGGGAAAGAGCAGATGAAAAGCGAGGTGAAAGCTTCCATTCATGGATCGTGATTATAGAAACAAGCAGCCAACTGTCCGCATGCGTGATATAATGGGTGTGGCCCGTTGTTTTTTTATATACTCAGAAACTTACGTGGAAGACTGCCTCCCGTGAGATTCTGCTCGGAAAAGAGGGGTGGTCGGCCCCCGTGAGAGGTTCAGTGGAGGACTTCAACAACACTATCGACTTATCTAAGCTGATGGAACTTCACGCCACTGGCAACCCATGGTCCTGATGCAACTCCTCCGTTGGCCCTTCGAGAATCGTTGCTCGCCTTGATTGTGATCTGGTCAACGGAGCCTGGCTTTCCGTTTTTCCTCAATGTATGCTGAATTATAGGCCGCTGCGGACATCTGATCGCCTCCTTCTCTCCATCAGACTTGCGGACGTGGCAAGTAAAGGGAAACCGTTTCGCTACTTTGACTATTGGGCGAACCGGCCTGGTTCCATGGATATGATTTGCAACGCTTGGGACTAACGACCACAAGGAAATCCTTTGTTTCGTCTGCTAATGAAGTTGAAGGGCGTGAAGAGGGCTCTCCGCTCTTGGGCTAGCAACGAAGAGAATGTGTTCAACGATGTTAGGGTCATGTAGGGAGTGCTAAAGAACATCAACGACGTGCTTTCTGTCGACCCCCTCGACCCTTACATGATTCAACTTGAGGTGGACGCGAAGACGTACATGGATCATCTTGATGTTGATATGGAATCCGTTTGGAGACAGAAGAGCCGTATTAACTGGTTGAAGCTTGGGGACGGAAATACTAAGTTCTTCCACTTGACGGCTAAAGGTCGTCTCGCAAGAAACTCCATCTCCTCTCTCTTGGATCAATATGATCGGATGTTGGATAAAAGGTTCCGAAGTGGTAATTGCGGCCGTGAACTTCTTCGGGTCGCTTCTTGGGCCCGAAATGCCTAGGCCAGCTAGACCGGATCCCCCTGACCCTAGGCTCCCCCTTTCGGTTGAGATGAGCAAATGGCTTGTTAGGCCTTCGACGAAGGCGAGAATTTGGAGTGCTCTCCGCGATATACCTTCATCCAAGGCCCTGAGGCCTGACAGGTTTAATGCACGATTCTTTAAAAGACACTGGAGCCTCGTTAAGAAGGGCGTCTGCGATGCGATGGCCTTCCTCCACAAGGGTGGGAGCATGGTAAGGGAAGTTAACCACACTTTCCTTACGCTCGTGCTAAAAAGACAAACCTCGATGGGATAGGCCCATTTCGTGCTGCAACGTCATATACAAGGTCTTTGCAAGCTTTTGGCCTCACGTTTGGCCACCATGCTGCCGCACCTTATATCAGTCAACCAATCTTCCTTCATAAAAGGTAGATCCATCGGTGATAGCACGCAGCTGGCGCAAGAATTGGCCGGGTGCATTTGACTGTAAGAGCAATTTGCATCGTGCTTGCGTGAGAAATAGATCTTACCAAGGCCTTCAATACTATAGATCACTCCTTCATCTTGAGGAGCCTGGTCCTAATGGGATTTGACCTAACTTGGGTTGATTGGATAGCCCAACTGCATTTCCTCCGCTTCTTTCTCCATCCTAATCAACGACTCCTCTGAAGGTTTCTTCAATTACACGAGGGGGCTCAGGCAGGGGGATCCGCTGAGTCCCCTCCTCTTCGTCATTGGAATGGAAGCTCTCTCGAACTAGTGGACTTTGATGTTGCTAGGGGTTGCCTCCAACCGTTGGGCCACGACCGTTGTGCAGCACCTACCCACCTTATATACGCCGACGACCTCCTCTTTTCTGTCGTGGGACTTCCTCCTCCTGTTTGCGGTTGGAGAGCTCCTTGATGGCTTTGCTCTCATCTCTGGACCGAAGATGAACGCCCGCAAGAGCAAGCTATTCAGATCAAAGTGTGCCCCTGACGATTTCACTATCCACTTTCAATTGGGTGTGTTGAGGCACTCCATGCGAACTACATACCTGGGCTTGCCTCTCACCTCCACCTATGGGAGAGGCTCCTCTGTGAGATCTCTTGAAGATCGTGTGAGGGCCATGGTCGGTGGCTGAAAGCATCGCCCTCTCCTTGCCCGGATGGTTGCAGCTCCTCTACTTGGTCTCTACTGGGGTGACTCTTACTGGGTTGCGGGGGTTTCTTATCCTGCGGGGCTCGGCTCCTAGGATCGACAAGATGTGTGTGAACTTCCTCTGGGGCTACGGGCTCCACGACATCTTCTGAGCACTGTTTGCCTTTCGAAATCTGAGGGAGTTGGGGTTTCGCTCTTTGGTTATGCTTCGCGATTCTATGATCGTGGTTTGGGCTTGGAGAATCCTCACCGCTGAAAGCTCCATTTGGGCCATCTACATGCACAAAAGGTATTTGAGTAACCTTCCTTTTTGGGTGGTCGCCCCAGCATGCAATGACTCCTTGCTTTGGAAAACGATTCTTTGGGGTCGTGACTCCTATAGGGGTGCCATCTCCTCCAACAACGATTGGATCCGTTCCAGCAAGGGTTTCTCCTTCGCTGATGTTGTGGACTTGACCAGGCATCGGCCAACGCTGTCCCTTGGGGCGTGCGTGGTGTGGTGCAAGGGCGCTGCGCCCAAGCACTCTTGTGTCTCTACCGTGTGATACTTAACGCCTCCCGGCGCGTTGATAGGCTAGCCCGCCAGGGGATCCTTCCCTCTGGCCCGTGTTATCTCTGTGGTCGTGGCACTGACTCTCGAGACCACATTTTCTTCGAGTGCATTTTCACCGCCGACACATGGGCTTTGGCCTTATCGACTCTCGAGCTCACCTTTCTCCTTCCTCTCTCTTTGCACAATTGTTGAATGGATTACGGATATCACTGACCGTCGATCGCGTCGTCTCTGGTGCGTTGTTCAGCTGCCACTGTCTGGGAAATCTGGAGAGAGCGTACCAATTGCTGGGCTGCGGGCTATTCCGCTACGCCCCACAAGCTGGCTACCTCTATTGCCTTTGCAGCTCAACACCTAATTCACTAAAGTCGCACTGATTTTTGAATACTCATGCGACAATACTTTTTTTTATCATTCCAGTCTTCCCTCGTTATAGTAGGGTCTCCAACATTCTTGGAGAGCTCCATTTTTTGTGTAATTCAATTCCAGCATTTAAGTTGCTTTTATAAATGAATACTTACCAAAAAAACTTGCGTGGAAGAAAATGGATTTATCGATAGAATTAAATATGCAATAATATATCTAAAAAAACAGTTGGATATTAGAGAATAAGTAAGTAGGACACTGTGTCCAAAATTATCCGGATAAATGGGTACCCGAATTGATCCGTTCAGTTTGACTTAAACTCTCGGGTACTCATTTGAAATGATGAGTCGGGTACCCGCAATGTTATGACTCATTGCTCATATAAAAATCCGATGGATACCTGCGGGTACCCAGTTAGAGGCTTTCACTATCAATTAATTCACAAAAATGCAAATGGTTAGATACAAATATCAATATAGATGTTACATTATTCTTATCTATTTTAAATATATAGAAATGGATGCGGATACAAATATCGGTGAATGTGAAAAATATATTACCAAATCGTTAAAATGGATACCGATATTAAATGGATGCAAATTAGATAGGAAATTTAAATAGAATCAAAATTGTATAGATAAGATCAAATTTATATATATGGGAGGACTCATATATGTATCCATTTTGAAATCGAAATATATATGTATGTCAAAAATTTAAATTAACATATATGACAATGAATCGGATACGATCCAAATCAATATACATACATCCTGGCATCCAAACATGATGATAATGAATACAACTGAATACGAATTGTATCGCATACGTGTGTGTGCACGCACCCACCCTCCCACACGCACACCCGTGCCCGCGCCCATGCAAACGCCCACACCCACATGCACATGCATGCACCCACGCCCACGCACACGTGCATGCACATAAGCACTCACATACATCGCGATAACCAATTGTGATGATAATTAGTACAACCATTTACGAATAGGAATATATACTTATATATAGTTTGTCATATTGCCATCTGATTATATATATTTACATTACGTTTGTTCGTATTTGATTCATTATGAGAATGAACCTACATGAATGTGTCGTTATTGGATCCGTATTCGATAGTATTCCTTCAATTGCATGTATTCATATGGTTTACACTATCCACATAGTTTTATATACCATATTCAATAGTATTTCTTATAATTGCATGTATTCATATGGTTTATAGTACCACATAGTTTTACATATGATCATTACTTTATTTATCTATGTTAATATATCCTATATGAAGCATTCCATACCATTTAGGCTTTCGTATCTGGAATTATCATTATGAATATGATATAGACACTGATATACATAGTTGAACATATCGTTTGCATTTTTATATATGTCATCTTTCTTTAGAAGTATCTTTCTTTATACCCACGAGTACCCCCTGGGAAGCCAACATCCATTGGCATTAACCGGGTACCCGTTACAATTGAGTACCCATTGGAATGGGACCAGTCGACCCATGACCCAATACCAATGGGGCGGGACGGGTCATGATCAAATGGGACGGGTATCCGCCCCATGGACACTCCTATAATTAATATACTATGATATCAAATCAAGATTAACTAGGACGGAAATAAAGCATTGGATCCACTCTATTTTGACATCAAGGTAATATAATAGTGTCCAAAAATCGAGCGGTCGTACACAAGGCGGGAACACAATCGTCAAGGTGACCGACAAGAAATCCGGATTAAAACAACAATTGACCTACAACAAATAAATCAAGCAATGAAATGTAAATGTGGAGTTAAAATTTATTATAACTCTACAATGGATGTGTATAGTGTAAGTATGTGTAGAGTGTGGAACACAGGGAGCACAAAGGATAGATCAGGTTACAAAGCACAAAAATGACTGTGAGGTGTTTATCTATGCGTCTTTTTTGTGGTTTTTAATTTTTATTTATTTTTAACTTTATAATTCTATATTTTGGTTTTAAATTTTTTTGTTATATTCTATTTTATGTTTTTATATTTTTATATTTCTCTTTTCTATTATAAAGCTAGAATAAAGCTATATATAGGAGTATATAAATAATATAAGATACTATATGTATAAATATTAATAAAAAAAGTAAAAATAAGTACAATAAAATCCTTTTGAGTTTTAAATAATTTTTTACTATTTTTAAATTTTTTAGAAATTTTCGGTAAGTTAATATATTTTGAAATAAAAAACACCCAAAAATAGGGATTAATCAAATAAATGAAATGGAAATGTAAATTAAAATAGAAAATGCAGTCAAAAATTTTCTAAAAAAATTAATATAAATATAAGATTATAAATAAAATTCAAATATAGAAAATAGATTTTTTGGAATTTTTAAGACTTTTTTATATTTTTTATAAAAATTTAGAGGTTTTTCTATTTTTTGAGTTTCCTTTTATAATTTTTAGGGACTTTTAGTCTAGAATTTAAATATACTTAAACAAGAAAATATATTTTTGGAGGGAATTTTTCAATATATTTTTATATTTTTTATGGGTTTTCTATTGGAAATAAGGACAAAAGGGGAATTTTTATTTTTAATAAATATTTAAAATGCCTAAAATGCAATGTAAAAATACAGCGTGAATCAACACATTAGCAGGTACCAGTCTTAATTTTTTGGGATTTTTTAGAGCAAAATTGATATATAAAATAAATAGAGACAACAAAGAGAAACTACACTACTAATAGGGGCATAAATATAAGTAGCATAAAATTCTAGGCGAATATGAAATTTCTCCAAAAATAAATAGTTGAATTTAAAAATTCCTAGGCCAAGTACAAATATCCAAAACTACGAGGGTCCTCTCGCAAAATGCTCGCACCTCACGCATAGGCACGCGAGGTGACGTGGCAGAGGGCCTACTTGCAATTACAGGAAATACAAGGATCTTTTAGCAAAATATTACAAAAATAAATAAACTGAGATGAATAATTTAGTACAAAATATTAATTACAAAATTGCGCGAGGGTGTAGATGCAAAATACCCAAGGCATGACGTTGATGGGCGACGGTGATCCTTTCACTAATCCACTTGGCACGTCTAGAGCGCCCGATGAAGATTGGTTGATCAGTGGTTGAGATTAGATCCTGTTAGAAAATAGGAAACGAACTCGGAAATAAAGATAAAGAATTTGAAGAACACAAGGAATTTTACGTGGAACCCTACTCCCTAAGGAGCGGGATGAAACCATGAGAGAAGCCCTCAAAGGGCATATGCTTCATTGCTTTTTCTCACCGGATACAGGAGGTCTGGGACCCCTTATATAGCCTCCAACTCCCACCACTGGTACATGTGAGACTAAACACTGGGATGGGCTATCTCTCATACATATGGAGCACAACCAAATACTCCAACAGATCCCACTAGGAGATCTGAAGGTCTGGAGCTCACTGATTCAACGGCGACTGCTACGTGCGAGGAACAAAGGTAGATCGGATGGTGTGGAGGCGATCTGCAAGAACATGAAAGAACTCCACGCTGGCGAGGGTCGATCCACTCCTCCTCTCTCGTTTGTCGTCCCCAGGAGCTCGGTGAGGTTGCAAAATCCTCCCGGGGCTCCTCCACACAAGTAGTGGACTCAGATGAGCACTTGGAGCTCCAATGCGATCAGATGGAGTCGAGGGAGAATGGCTCCAGGTGCTTCCTCTTTAGCAAAATCGACTCCAGATGGAGTCCTTTGGAGTCTAGGTCCTGCAAGGTCAGCTCACACACAAAAAGGAAGGGTTCCCAGGGTTAGCAGGGGTGGAATAGATGTAGAATGGCCTAGATGGAAGGTTCATTGGAGCAGAGCTCCGGCGAACTTTGATTGTTGATTCCAACGCTAAGCAGGGTGATCACGCATAAAATAAAAGAGATAATAAAACCTATGCAATAAATAAAGCTAGAAAAAGGCAAAAAAATGGGAGAAAACGACCTCGAGCGGTGCATGGCTGCCAGATGGAACTGCCTGGAGTAGAGCTTTGACGATGGCTAGAATCCGCCCTGAACCACATCCAACTTTACTGTGAAGATCTTGGAGAGGAGGCTATCACCCTCCTTAACCACCGCACCCTAGGAACGGGGCTAGATTAGGTAAAAAGAGGTTCAAATTCGAATGGGGAGAGAGGAGGTGGTATTGTACAACGTATTTGAGAGGCTAGGAAGATCGAGGAATCATGAGCAATGCATTGATCCACAGCCCAAGGAGACACTTGGGTGTGTATGTACAATGGATGAGGCACAAGTGTGCAGAAGGAATCGAAGTGATTTGGTGAAAGAAGAGGTTGGGAAAATATCGATAAGAATGCCTAGGCACTAGGTTCTGACAGCTATAGGAAGCGGGTTAGAGAGTTGACTCAACTCTTTGAGCCACATGGTTGGTCCACGGGGATCTAACCAGGAAAAACCCTCCTGGAAATTATTTATAAAATAGATATTAAATAATAAACATTTTTATTAATTTTAGGTTATAACATAATAAAAATTTTATTTTTAGAAGTATTTTATTGTAATTTTTATTTAATTTTTAGGGCTTTTTAATTACAAGTTACTTTTTAGGGTTAAATTATAGGTATATTTATCTATGCATTTGAGTCTTTTATTTTTATTTTGTATTTTGTATTTTATTAATTTAGTTTATTATTTTATAAAATTATAATTTATTTTACATATATAATTATATTTTTATTATATTTTTCTGATATATTATATACACTTAATTAAATAGATGTTACTTGTATATGTATAATTATAGGTATTTCATCTATGTATTTTATGTACATATTTTATTTAAGTGTTTTCTTTATATTTTTATTCCAGTTTTAATATGCACATATATTATAAGTAATATTCATAAAATTATAAAATTATAAAAATAATAAATAAAAAATAAAATGAATATTTTATTCAGGTAAACTATACAATAGGGGTCCAAAACCTTACTTTCACACCTTAACTCCAAAAAAATATGAAAACCACCTTCATTAAATATCTTATTAAAAGTCGTATACAATTAAAGATGATTTTTATATATTTTGAGCTTTTATTTGAGAGATATAGGCATGGGAAGTTGGGATTTTAGAAACTTATTCTGAGTATATCTTTTATTCTGTATATTATTTTTATATAAAATAAATTTTGTATTTTTTTATATTATTATCTACAACTTTCATATACAAAATTTCTTTATTTGAAGTATAAAAAGTATAAATAAAAATAGGTCCCAAAATGAATAAAGAATGAGTAATAAAAGGGGATTTTATTGTATTTTGGCCCTTATCTCCCCCTATTTTATTCCTTGTCGACCTAGTCATCAAGATGCCTAGGTCTTGGAGTTTAGCGTCATAAAAAAACTTTGTTATTTCATTCTTTTTCTTTTCTTTTCTTTATTCTATAATTTTGGTATTAAAAATAGTATTTTATACACTATATTACACAACAATGCATGAATGTTAATTTACCTAAATTAAGGGTATTTACCTCATTTAGTAGGGTCAAAATGATAGAATAAAAGTGATGAAATAGAGATTCATAAAATATCTATAAATAGTCTTAGATAACAAAATAAGAAAAAAGCTACGTAATATACTTATCATTATCCAACTGCGTGCATCTCTGATCTTTTGTGAGATTGTGGTGCTTTAGATTTTTACAGTGGCATCACACAGTGGTTTTCTTCAGGAGGTTTTACGTAGAAAAATGTTGTGTTTTCTTCGTGGATTTCATGGAATTTCTGGACCGAAGTACAAGAGCGTCGGGTTATTTAAATTGCGTTATTAAACGGTACTGTAACATGAATACATGCACATGCACTTAAGCACGTGTTCACACATAATCATGCATCCTTGGCTATAAAAAATAATTTATATTAAAAGATAAATCAAATCCTTTTATAATTGATTCGTGTACAAAATAAAAAATTTTACTAAATTGATTTGGAGTTCTCTAATCCATCTGTCAAATAATGTGTGATTCATCTTACATTAACCATGGATCGTTTGATATGATATTTTCTAGAAGGATTTGGATATCTATAACATAATAAGTTATGTATGTCATATGAAACATATTCCTTGTACCCGTGTGTCTCTATGCGTGCCCATATGGTTGTGGATGTGCCCATCGGTATATATCATTATTAAGACCCATATTTTAGTACAACAAAATTAGCCTAAGGTAATAGATAATTTAATATTTGTCCCAAGATAACAAATAATTTAATATTTATTGTCATATCTTTCATAGTTAAATATGCAATAATGAATATTAAAACTTGATTCTTTAAATTCACAACAAACCATATAACAATGATTATCTATTTTTTTGTAATTGTTCTTAAATTTAACAATCATTAATACACATAAGTTGTTGTTATATAAATCTTTAGCAATGAATGTGACATGCATTGTTAATAATTATAAGATAAAATATATTTTCACAATAAATAATAGTCGTTATTATATTTTTAATATTGGATGATATGACCATGAATACTCAAATTATTCATTATCTTAGGTCTATTTTGTTGTATTATTTATGCCTCAATCTATTTTACAGATGCAAAGAACTTGGGATGCAAACATACGGAGACAAATCTAGTTCAACCTTACCATAGCCCTGTCTACTTTCAAAGTCAAATATAGATGTATGTAGGAGATGAATGTGAAAAATATGGTGCCATATCTAAAAAATGAGGCACTATGTGAATAATTATGAAATATATCATAATAATCATGGGATTGTTAGCATTATTCATCAAAATAGTTAACGTCTCATACAAAATATTAATTTTTAAGATAAGAAGTGATGTTAGACAATATTATAATGTTACCTATATGTTACTTTTTTAGAAAAGAGTCAAGTACATTGAACTATAAAAAAATATGCGAATAAAAATATGCAAGTCAGCTAAGGTACACGTATAAAATGGAGTTTTGATAGAACTAGGGGCTAATAATGTAAAGCAACCTAACCAGAAAATCATATAAGAAAACTCTCTTAAAAGGTGACCATAAAATCATGTTTATATCAACTTCAAAGGCATCATTTTTACCCAAACATCACATTCTTAAACTTCGTGATGCATAAAAAAGAAGCTATCATCCTACACATATATCTATGTGAGAGCACGGATCCTCTACGGCAGAGTTCTGTTGAAAAGTGGAACCGCATCCGAGCCGCTCGATCAAGATCGAGCAGTTCACATGGAATTAGGGTTTTCGTAAGCCCTTGCAATGTGAGCCGCTCGATCTTGATCGAGCGGCTCGGGCGCAGCTCCCCTTTACAACAGACCTCTGTTGTACAGCAGAAGATCCACTCATCCCTTAGGAATACGAAGCAGGCATAAGCGTCTCAGATCGCATGGGTAATCATTGTTGTGCCTTCATTAAACAAATCATCACACCATTCTACTCAATTACCGGTGATAGTTGAATGCATAAGTCACAAGAAAGAAAGATGTCTTTTTATGTGATTTTATACATCAAGACAAGCATGTCCTTCTAAGATCTTGTTTCATCCAATCTTCCAAATATACCACCAAAGGATTAAAGAAAGTGTGCAACAGATTTGTGACGACAGATAAATTATTATCATCGAAGAAGGAGACCATTAATGGGCACTCATCGAAGATGTGATCTGTGATTTTCAAGTCATTTTCAGAAATAACATCAGTTTACATGGAAAATATTAAATTTGTTTAACTTATCTAGGGTCACTAATTTACCTCGATTGATCAATTAAGGAATAAGAATATTTTTGGGTGGAAAATTGTACCGAAAAAATGGAAGGAAAGTTTCGAATAACACTCATTGATGTTGCATAACACGTATATTTGTTTATTGATTGATGTTGATGCGTCCATGTGATGGAAAATTAGGGGAGTGGGTTCTCTACTGTGGTGCTGCAGTGCTGTAGTGCACCACAGCTCGAGCTTGAACCACAGCTCGAGCTTGATCAAGCGGCTGTGGTGCGCTACAACACTTAAACATCACAGCAGAGGGACGCGAAAACTAGATCCTATATATCGGGTCCTTGAGAAAGAACAACACCTCTTATTGCATGCATGTTGGACAGTGTGTTATACACTTTACAATAGTGCCACTTTTTTTAATGATTTGTGCCAATTGAATCCGGTGTTTAGCGGAAGGACACCCATAGTGAATGTGCTTTTTTATTGGGGGTAGTTCCCACGGGTTTGGGCATTTTGATATTAGGTTGGGTTTCTCTTCGCTCTTTAAATCCACAAGTAATTAGATGGTTGAGGGGATGTTCAGGACTTCCGAAATTATCGGGTCTACTATTAGAAAAAGTAATTAGATGTCCGATCAAAGATAGCTCCTTTTCTCAAACCTTCTTAAATTTCTCAGATCGCTTTTTGAGATATCCAAAAGTTAGAATGCCTATCAAAAGCCTTGACATTTAGGTTTTTTCGATAAACGATCAAACTCCATCAATAAAAGATAAGGCTCAAAGCAATGCATTGCTTGGCAAGCAAGAAGGGGGCTTTATTTCCTTACTACAATCTGGCGATGTGTGCAGGGACAAAGGCACGAGGAGTTGACGATTTCTTAGCTGCAACAGTGGATTGTTGACTAAAAGTATTCAAGATTAATAAAAAAACAAAAAACGATAAGGGTAATATTTTGAAATACAAGTGTTTAGGCTGAAGGAGTGATAAAGAGTAAGGCATCCTTTGCAATTTGTGTTTGGGAGGGAGGTGTACTCTAGTACATGCTCGAACAACGCTCCTTTCAAATTAACCACAAGATTGATGCTTGTTTGAAGTATATCTACCATTGGGATGAGGAATTAAAAACCTTGATAAGATGATTGCAAGTTCGATTTGAATTACTTACTGGAATTGGATTGCCTCTTAAATAAGCTACTTTGATAACAAATAGTATATGAGAGGGTTCATTTTGTAGGAATTTGATAATAGTCCTTCACAACATGAAATTTTTAAAACCTTTAAATTGAGGATACCCATACCATTGTTTTCATTAGGGTCATACAACAATATGCTTCGATTGGTTTAGATATATAATCCAAAGAAAATTTCTTGTATCTTTAAATTTTAGGATAACAACATTATTTATGACCTTAGGGGCATGCAATAATATGCTATAATGGTTTGGTATTTTTATTCCAAAAGAAATTTCATGTATCTTTTTTATCACTTGAAATCGACGGAGATGTAACTCACAAAATAAATACAAGTTGCCTCAAGCGGAGAGGAGCCTCTACAATATGTGAAAAGAAATTTTGTTTGAAAAACAAAATAAGGTATTACAAAGTAGTTATGAGATCTGCTATGGTCTATGGATCTGAATGTTGGCCGGAGAATCATAGACATGTGCAAAGAATGACATCATTAGAAATGCAAATGCTAAGGTGGATGTGCATCATACATGAAAAGATCAGAATGATATGATCAGAAGAAAAGTTAGCGTAGCTCTGATGGAGGATAGGATGAGAGATAATCAAAAAATTGTCCTTCTCTTGTCTTTTTATCTAAGATATTTTTGTGAGTTTTTAATATTTTTATATTTTTGGATTTTCAATTTTATATATTTTTTCGTACGTTTTACATTTTTAAATTTTATCTTGTTTTTAAATTTGCTATTTATTTATTTTTTATAATATATAAAGATATTATATATATTTATATATAATAAAGGTATAAAATAAGTATTATATTTATTATATAAATAATAATAAAGAAAAATAAAGAAAATACAAATAGGAACAATCCTGTTTATTTTTTTAAGGTTTTTAAAATATTTATAGGCATTATAGATATTATTAATAATTATAAGTAATATTAAATAATGTAATTTGTATATGAGTTATTTAAGAAATTATATGTATAATTGTAGTTATAAATGCTCAAAAATTAGAAAATAAATGTTTTATTTCTTTTGTACATTTTTTCTGTTTTTTTATTTTCATATAATTTTTTTACTAATTTTTTTTGTTTTTTAATTGATTAAAAATGTCAAAACAATAATAATAGGTCGGATTGCTTTGAAATTTAAAAATAGGAAAATATCTAAAAAAATTCAAAACTAATTTTAATAATTAATATAAATATAACCAAAATTCAGAAATAAACATAAATTTCTAGATTTTTAAATAATTTTCAATGATTTTGACAATTTTTTGGGTTTTTAAAATTTTTAATGTTTTTCTTTTGTAATTTTAGTGATTTTTGGTCTGGAGTTACAAAATAAAATAATAAAATACAATGATTTTTTTAGGAATTTTTAAAATTATTTTATAATTTCTTGTATTTTTAAAAGCAAACAAGGATTGAATGTTTTATTTTGGAATTTTAATAAATCAAAAATAAAGAAAATACCTTAATAAAAATATATGTGGTGGGATAATATTTAAGGCATCTATCTTAATTTTTGTAGAATTTTCAAATCATAAGAGACATTTAATAAAAATAAAAATAATAAAAATAAAATACAATACAATATTAAAAGGACTATATTGCAATTAATCAAGAGTTTTCTACAATCTAGAACACCCTACAATAGTACATGGACATTCATGCAAAAATACCTAAATATAATAATATAAAATGCACTAGTAGGGGTATAATTGCAATAATCAAAAAGTTTCAGGTCCATAATGCAATTTTCCCAAAAATATTACACTGAATATTGAAATTGACGACTAAAAAGAAATACAGAAACCCAGAGGGGTTGAGGTGCAAAATGTCCCATCCCCTCACGTGTATGCGCAGGTGAGGAGATACAGACTGGACTTAAACGTAAATAAAGCAAAGGTAGGGGTCCAGTTATAAATATTACAAAAATATATGAACTGTAGATGAACATTTATGGACTCAAAATAAAATACAAAAACTAAGGGGTAGAGGATGCAAAATACCCCCTAAGGTGATGATCGACGATGATACATGCTCCACTAGCCACGTGGATGGCTGAGATGTCACGATACCACTTTGTGCTAGATGGCCGATCATTAGATCCCTCAGATGGATTGGATGGCTCTGACGATACTTCATCCAACGACAGCTGCTCCACTTGGCATTCTTGATTGATCGGGCGGTTATGAGATACCCGGGAAGAACATGGATGAATTGTTAAACAAGGCTGCTTCGATAGGTCGATTCTTGCTTCTCCGAGCACTAGAGATTCCTACAAGGAGGCTCAAAAAAATAAGCTAGATCTCCTCCGCACCTGTTAGCTCCATCAGAATGATCTAAGACCCATTTATGGTGTCCTGGAGTTCAGAAAAGCTCGAAAGACCTCGGGGCCTCTCCCATGTGCAAAAACACCTTGAAAGAGGCTCTGGAGCCTCTAGACCTGCAGGGTTAGATCAAGTGAAGAAAAACAAGGGGTCCAGAAGCTTCATTGGGTGGAAACAACATGAAGATGGGGCATAGCGAAGAGCTACGACGAGTGACGGAAGAGGGAGCCCCGATACCCTGATCTAGAGTTGATTAGGGGGAATGGAGTGAGTTGCGAGGTGGATAACGCAATTGGGAAGAAGCTGAGGTGAACGGTAAGTTCGAATAGGGCTTCACCATAGAGAAACGATGGTCGGAACACTAGCTTCGACATAGAAAAGAAATTGGCTTTTACGCTAAATTGCAATGAAAAATCATGAAATAAAAGCTATGCTACACTACTGTAATTGAAATACACCTAAAAATGCTAAAGAAATGAGCTTGTAGCTATAGGAGAAGGGAGCACATACCTTCATCAGAGGCGAAGCTTGATGAGGGTGGATCAATCACTCCAACATCTCAAACTCGTTGTAAACCCGATGGAGAGTTGTTGTCACCAAGCCCTACATGCCACGAATGGATCTAAGGGGTCTGGCTCGCAAAGGGAGATAAAGAGCAAAAATGGGGTCAGTGGAAGATATACGTACATGCGATGTTTGACCTAGGGTTTGAGGGTGAATCAAGGTTCTAAAGATGGAAGAATCACATGGGCATGTAAGAGCATAAATTGAGGAGCAACTTTCATGAAGAAATCGAGTCACATAGGGTAGTGAATCAGGGGGGAATTTGAGGAAGAAGGGGGTGTAGCATCTGAGAGGCACATACCTAGGGAGGTAGGAGAGTTGACCGAGGTCAACTAGGATCTGTCTCCCATTGGTCCACATATGATGCTAGACGATATAAGAGGAAATAAAAGAATCAATAAATTGACATAAAATAATAAATGAATTAATTAAACAAAACTCAAAACATAAAAGCTGTTTATTATTTTATGTAGTATTTTATTATGATTTTTATTTATTTGTACAAGTTAATTTATTAGGTGTTATTTTTTACATGTATAATTATAGGTATATTTACCTATATATTATATATGTTATTTTTAATTGTATTTTAAATTTTATTATTTTATAGACATAATTTATATATTTATAATTTATTTAAATACACAATATACATTTTTATTTTATTTTTATTAAGTCATATATTTACTTAAATAATTAAATATTTGTAATGTATATGTATATTATAGGTATTTTTACCTATATATTAAAGTATAATATTTATTTTTATTTTATTTTTGATGGTTTTATTTAAAATCTATTAAGTACATGTATTTTAAATACTATTGACAAATTAATAAAAATATAAGAAAGTGAAAAATATAAACAATAAATATATTATTTATTTTATATATGTATCTTGCACAATAAGGGCCCGAAAGCAAACTTTTGCATCTTAACTCCAATTGAATGAAATTATTTTCATTAAATAGAAAATTTAATTTTATGAACGATAATGATGAGTTTGTGAATTTTGAGTTTGTATGGAGAAGATACAGGTCTAGGAAGTTTTCTTTACAACCTTTTATTTGTGTCATCGGCACACTGTGCATTATTTTTAATGAAATAAATTTTCTATTTTCCTTTTATTTTTATCTACAAATTTATATTCAAAGTTTATTGATTTGAGGTATAAAAATAAAATAAAGCAGGTGCCAAAATATATTTAAGGGATTTTATCACTTGTGCCCCTCCGAGATGTTGCAATATCAGTTATGCCCCTATCTTTTTGGTAATATCAGTTGTGCCCCTCAAAAGTTGCTCCGTCATCAGTTGTGCCCTTCCGTCAGATTGACCGTCTATGAGTTGACTTAACCATGGTTTTTTCAAACCTTGGTGCAGTTAAGAGGAGTATTATTGTCCAATCCTCTTCTTCATCTTCTTCCTCCATTTGTTCTTCTTTCTTTTTCTTCATAATTTCTCTCTCTTAGTGACACATTCATACATCCATGGAATCTCTAAAATTTTTGCATTTTCACGGATATATCATTCATTACGGATCAAACGGCAAATTTTATTGAATTTTTTGATGATTTTTCATGAATCAAATTGTCAAAAATTTATCAAAATTTAACAAAAAAAAGTAACTCCAGTTCCACCCACAGCACAGGCGGAGGTGGAGGGCGGAAGGGGGCACGGGGGAGGCATAGGCGGCGGGGGCGGCGGAGCGACCTGGGGGCAAGGGCGGCGGGGCGACCTGGAGGCGGGGCGGTGGGGGGAGGTGGGAGGGGCGGAGGCGACGAGGGGGCGAGGGGGAGGTACGGAGGGTGAGGGCGCCTTCATCCACCGACAGTCGTACCTCGCACGGCCCGACCTCCGCGATTCCTGGCCACACGGCGCATCCCCTCCACGCGGACCCCTCCTCGCGCGTGCTTTCCCCACTGCCCAGCGGCGGCCCCCTTCGCGTGGCCGCCTGCGGCACTGCCATCCCACGTCACCTGCGAGCTCCTCCTCCTCGTCCTCGGCTCCCGGGAGGGGCTTCCGTGGGAGAACGCCATGGTCGTAGTCGGAGTCCGACTCGGAGTCCTCTTCTTCTTCGAGCTCTTGTTCTTCGTCGTCGGGGAAGGTGTCTATGTCGGAGTCAGAGTCGAGGTGGAGCTCCTTAGCGAGGTCGGAGGTGGCGGTGGGGTCCGACGGGGTTGGTATTGGGGATACGACGTCTTCCATGGGGGGCATGAGGAACGCGGACTGGAAGAGGCAGGGGGTGCAGGGCTGGGAGGGGGTGCAGCCCAGGGAGAGGGGGAGCAGGGGGCGGCGCCGGCAAGGGGAGGAGGTGCGGGGGGGAGGAGGTGCGGCGCCGGGGAGGGGAGGGGCTGCGAGGAGCTCGGGGCGGAGAGGGAGGAGGAGGAGGTCGGAGGAGGAGGAAGAAGATGGGAAGAGGAGGAAGAAGAAGAGGTTGGGGAAGAGGAGGAAGAAATGACCATATAACCTTTAAAAAAAATAATTCCGCTTATGTCCTCAAAGTTAACGTCCGTTTGCACTGTAGATGGACGGTCACTAACCCGAGGGGCACAAGTGATAAAATAGCAAGTTTTGAGGGGCACAACTGATATTACCAAAAAGATAGGGGCATAACTGATATTGCAACATCTCGGAGGGGCACAAGTGATAAAATCCCTATATTTAATGAAGGATAAAATCATGATTTTTGTTCAATTTTAGACCATTATCTCCCCCTACTTTATTCCTTATTGACCAAGTCAATTCTTAACTTAATCATTGGGTTTAGGGTCATTCAATACCTTTTGTATTTCATTCTTTTTCTTTTTATTCTTTATTTTTTATTTGGTATTAAATATAATATTTTATACAATATTTAATGTGAATTGTTGAATGTTTATTTTCACATATTAATGATATATACATGCATTTAACTAGGAATTTAAGGCCAAAATAAAAGAATAAAGGCGATGAATTGGAGATTCATCACTTAGATACCTTTCATTTTGTTCTAGGATTCTCCCTATTTTATTCACTGTGGTACCAAAGTCTTATAATGTCTAAAGCAATCAAGAGTTGATCTCCTTTTAAGAAAAACACACTAAGTCAAAGGAGAGAAGTTTTAAACCTTTAAGTTCCAACAATTCACTAAGACTTTGGAAAATAATAGTAGGATATTAATCGAGATTATGAATTAAAAGTTCTTGATTAATAAGGGAACACATGTTTTGAAGGTTAAGGGCAATTCCTCCATCTTCTAGGGGAATTATAAGAGGGCTCTCTAGTTCTTTAAGTTTCTATAACTCATTGATTTATTTCACAATCAAATCAACCTTGCTCAGTTGATAACAAATTATCCATATGGTGGGGCTCACGTCTTCTACTTGATCAAACAGATGTGCCACTTCTGATGTGTAATATGATGTTCTGGCATGTTCTTATGATATTACCAATAAAGGAAAAAGAGTGATGCTACTTTTTGCCATTTTTTCAAAGATCATCCACACAACATCAGCATTACAGTTTATGTAACTGATGATACTTGTAACATTGACGAGATCTTCATATCAAGGTCCAAACCATTGAAAAAACTTTGAATTTGAAGTGACTTGCCAATATCATTACGAGAGAAGTCTCAAGTAAATTCTTAAATCTTCCACATTTCATGTAAATAGGTCATTAGAAAATGTAAAATATTTGCAATTAAGATCTGTTTGGATTGGAGTCATATTAGGATTAGGAATCCTATTGAGGTGGTACTCCTAATCCTAATAGTAGTTGACTTGTATCATATCTATAGTCTTATTGCGAATAGGACTATGGGGTTGTATTTGGGTTATATATAGGGGGCGTGAGGCATTGTCTCTATACCACTACAAGAACAATGTAACCCCTTGGGGAGGAGAGAAGAGATGAAGAGAGCGGGGGAAACGGTGAGAGTTATACTCGTTCTTTTTTAGTGATCTTTCTTCTCTAATGGTTGCGAGAGTTGACCGACCACCGTTATATCTGGTTTTTCTTTTCTTCATTTGTTTATGTGGTGATGGTCGATTGTACATACACATATGTATTCAGTGAGTTCGTATCCCATAATTCTTAGAGGGACATGATGCGACAGATCATAACAAGGTTCGTCGTCGACGAGATGATGTACTGCAACAGATACACAATTCTCAGAAGCTGTGATATGATGGTCTCTTGAATAAATAGACATGAGGCATCGAAGAACACTATTAGTGGTGTCTTGCAGGAGATCGTGAAAGGTGACACATTGAGGGTACCCAACGATTGGTGGTCACCCAGACGTGGTGAGTTCTTACTAAGGAGACTTGCAGATGATAAGGATAGCTCAATGCATACCCAAGACGATGAAGAGATTGTGATGGAACTAAACTCAAGAGGGAGGTTGTTTGGATTAGAGTCATATTGGGATTAGGAATCCTAATGAGGTGAGACTCCTAATCCTAATAGTAGTTGAGTTGTATTCTATTTATAGTCCTATTATGAATAAGACTATGTGATTGTAATTGGGTTATATATATAGGGAGTGGGAGGCATTGCCTCCTTACCACCACAAGAACAATGTAACCCCTAGATAGGGAGAGAGATGGAGAGAAGAGAGAGGAAGAGAGTGAGGGAACAAAGAGAGTTGTACTCGTTTTTATTTTAGTGATCTTTCTTCTCCAGTGGTCATGAGAGGTGACTGACTGCCGTTATATCTAGTTGTCCTTTTCTTCAAGTGCTTCCATGGTGATGGTTGATTGTGCATCCATATTCGTATCTGATGGGTTCATGTCCCATCAACTAGTATCAGAGCAGAGTTGGTACTGAGGGGTCATTGCCTAACAAGATCCTCACCTGATTTGTCCTACCAAGATGTAGAACTTTCTCAAGAACATAAGCGTCATATCATTCCATATTGTTATCTCACTTCCCAAATGATTTAAACATGGTAAGACACCTTTTCCATCAACAAATATGGGAAGAACCGTAACTTGATCGTTGCATGAGTAAAATTAGGTAATTTAGGGTTCCACATATAAGATTGAATTGCAATACGAAATAGAAAAGATCCTCAGTTTTATTTCCCTAGATTTTTGGAGAAGGGCTTTGAATGATTCCTTTAGCTCGAAGACTTCCCAAAGTGATGGTGGGTGTATACAATGATTTTTTTCACCCACCCCTAGATTATATGCTTCACACATTGTCTCAACTTTAACTATTAGATATCTTCTATTTTATCTCAACCACTCTATCCCAGCTCTCAATGTGGCATGTATATTGACATGGACTTGGAGTTCTGCAATCAAGTCTTGTAGCAAATCTAGAGTTCCCTTTGTCACATCATCTTCTTCTCTTTCCTCTTATTTGTTCTTATTTCCACCTTCATCCATCTCATCTAAATCTACATATGAATATGAGAGAAACATATTCTTACTAGAACTAGGATTGATGAAAAATAGAAGTATCGAGGAGAAGGACATCCTCGATGGTGAAAAAGGGAGAACATGCATTAGTCTGACCTATCTCAAAAATAAAAGCAAAATTATTGTCCTCGGGAAGATGGTCATCCCATATCGAAGAGATTCGAGAATTGGATCTATGATTAAGAGGCTCATATTGTTCGACCAAAATATCATCCGATATCCAACCTTAACACAAGATGAAACACAAAGAAGCATCCAAAATCAAAATACAAATGGGAAGGTGCATATCTAATGCTATGAAGTATATGCATACCATAAACAACACACATGTGCACCCATTTTACTCTTTACTATGTAAATGGCGCAAGGTTTCAACATACTTGATCTTTTCATTTTTAGCATTTTCCTTCAACAAGTTATGAAAGCACGTTTTATATTTTCATGACTTGACCTTGAACAACTAGTGTCTGAAGTACACTTGAATATTCTCAAAAATTCTTCTTCTCTATATCTACTGCATCTCGGATGTGCCCACGACCAAGTCAAAAACGAAATATCATCGACACAATTAACAGTCACACCCTTATCCATCATGAGGCCAAAATATGGATGATACCAATATCGATATACCCTATATTGTGAGATTATATGAGATGATGGGCATCGTTGTTGGAGTCTCGATGTGTCAAAGAAACAACCTTTCCACCATGACCTTCGAGTAGCTAACGCCCAAGGAGGAAAAGATTATCAGCCGATGAGGATAACCAAAAACAATAGTGGACTAATCCTTACTAGAAGCGAGGATGGACAGTTCTCAGTCCATACTCTTAAAAGATGGTTACACTATACAAGTATCACAATATACGATCAATTTTTGGGTTCTACCTTAGGACGTAAGAGTGTGCATGCATATTCAATCATATGTACATCTGCAATGCAAATCAAGTTTAGAATTGTGACCTGAAATCAACTTATTAATGGGTTAGTATTTTTATGGTCAAGTCTTTTAGCAGAAATTCATAATAGCCATAAGCAAGTAGAATTGATTTACTCTTCATGAAATGCAGCCTGATCAAAATTACATCCTTGACATATGCCATAATGGGAGAGAACGGGAGAGAATTTTCTCGCTGAATTATGCCAATTCCTCGTCTAATGGTATTGGATGTATTTTATCAAAATTTTACATCTAAGCATGGAACATACACCTAATATCTATACATTCAATGAACTTTAAGAAAATATACAAATAAAGATTAAAAATAAAAATAAAGACTACAAAGATTTTGATAAAACTTGAAAAATTGCAAAGAAAAGAACAATGAGCATTAAAATAAAATGATGGAAGGAAACAAGAAATACATTTTATGTTTATGTTTGAGAAAGGAAACAAAGTAGATCAACTATGTTTAACTAAGGAGGGAAACTAAGTGAAGAGGTTTTCTACGCGACAAAAAGTAATGAAAAATAATGAAAGTTGAAAGAAAAACTGCCAACATAAAAAACAATTGATCAAATAAAATTATTTTTTTATTACATCATGAGAAACTCACATGTGTTATGCTTAATGTGAGAAGCCAATCAAGCATCCATGGTAAATATCCGAGGGCTCGTTTGATTGATGGTATGTTTCGGGTTACTCCGAGGTAACCTAATAAATCATCCTACAAATCTGTGTTGGAGTTCCATCACAAATCAATATAACATCGCATCATATTCCTTATTTCAATTCTCATAACCATCCAAACAGCTCTATTCATAGGAGGTTATCCAACCCACTAACCAAACTAACCCTAAGGGCCTGTTTGGTTGCAGGGTTGGCCCAACCCTGGTTACTATTCACAAGGGTACTTTCTCCTCACAGATTACTATTCACCCATCCCAACCCAGCCCAACCCAACTCAGTCCAACCCAACAACCAAACAGACCCTAAATGTGAAGCATATATAACATTTCTTAGTCAAACCAGCAAAAGATTTTGGGAAGTGGGCCATATCTCACCCCCTCTTCCCTCCATCCTTACGATCTTGCTTTCTATAGTCATCACGACTTACAAGTACAACAATTCACATGTTCGAGCGAGTTAATACGGAGTTAATCACATACACCCGCAAAGATTCCACCCGGGTCTTCAAGCGACCACAGTAAGTAAACACAAACAAATAAATTTAATATTTTTCCGTACATTAATCAACAGCTTGATGACAACGCTGCCTTAAATAATTTAGATTAAACGATGTCTAATTAGGAGGCAACTGGACGGGAGTGGAATGCGGATCCTTCACGTGGGGATAGAGAACGGCAGCTCGGGCTTTCAGTTGGGGCTCGTTCCGGTTACCCGCGGAACACGGTCATTTTGGAGCTCCAATGGGTTTTTAGCGGAGAGCTCCCTGTGGGTTTCGCAATCACGATCCTGTCCCGATAAAATCATATTTGGCATTGGCCATTTTGGGAAATGAGGTGCAAAGGAAATGTCCTCGTCATTCGGACTTGGATCAGATACATTGCCTGCTGTTGACATAAAGAAAATTGGCCATTCCTGTGGAATAACAAGACTCATGTTTCAAGTTTTATCTACGAATTTTTAATTTTCATATGGTAAAAGAACCTACACATACTTCATATGATCCAACCCTTTCCATATCACATTGTGCACCTATATCAAACCTTACCCATAGGGCCTGTTTGGTTGCAGGGTTGGGCAGGGTTGGCCCAACTCTGGTTACTATTCACAAGGGTACTTTCTCCTCACAAATTACTATTCACCCATCCCAACCCAGCCCAACCCAACCCAGTCCAACCCAGCAACCAAACAGTGGTCTGTTTGGTTGCCAGGGTACACCGGGGTACCGTGGCATACCCCTAGCTCCAACCCTGCAATCTTGGATTGAGATTACTTGTATTGACCATAAAATTTCTTTGGTATAATATTTTTTAATCATGTTCAAATAAAATTATTAACATAAAAAAACATATATAGCCATTAAAAAAGTTAATAACACATAATTAATATCACATCACATAATAATTATCATTCCAACCTTTCAACCTTCCAAACAGCTACTATTCAATGAGGATACGCCAACCCAATTACCAAACAGGCCCATAAGGGAGTAGGGTTAATTCGATCCATCATATGAATTTGACTTAAATGATAAATCCAAGCTTGACTTATAGTAGGTTTGATCTGACCCATAACTTTAATCTACTAAATAAGTTAGCCAGGTTCGACCAAACCTCGGTCCAAATCCATGAACTCACTAACTCAGTTCAAATAAGAGTCTAATAAGAAGATCTATATACGGATCATAATCCTGTATATAAAGTATTTCAACCGTTGGATTTTCAAACCAATATATATTATGTACGTACAAATCTACCATAACCTAACAACACCCCCATGGTCTCTTGTAGCTTTTCCTCACTTTTTCCATCACAAAGATCTTTCTCCTGGTCTCAATCGAAATAAGGATCTAATAAGCGATTCATATATCAGTCCATGAAATTGTATAATTATTTTTTAATCCATAGTTTTGCTGATCAATATTTATTACATAGTACAAATCCATCTGATTCCAACAACGGATGAAAATCTTTTTTTCTGCCCATAATTCTCAGGATGTGTTTGGTTCGTGGGTTATTCGGGGGAGGATAGATCGTTTTTGTGTTGGTGTGTTTGGTTGGTGGGTTAAGGATTTGGAGGGTTTGTATGATGTGCTTGTATTGAAATTTGAAAAAGTTGGTAGTTATTTTGATATGATTGTATTGAAATTTAAAAAAATCGATAGTTGTTGTGACGTGATTGTATTGAAGTTTGGAATAATGATTAGAAGTTGAGTATTTTATAATTTTTAGATGATATGATGGTATAATATATAATTTTTTTGATAGAAAGGGAGTGAACCCCATTAGTAGGTCAGGAATGTGGATAACCCCCAACCGAATGGGCTCTCGCAGTGTCATCATCTTCATCATTCCGTCATTAATAAATATATTGTTCATTGCTCTTGTACCTTCTCTATACGCCTGTTCTAGAAATTATTCATGCTACTTTGATATGATCCTGAACCCCCAAAAAATATAGCTCGAGTTTGTTGTAGGCTAGCCTTAATAGAAATCATGAATATGGTCCGACACGTGACCCATCAATTAAATAGGTCTTGAATGGGTCACCTTTGATCTTGATATGCAGAGGTCTTGATTCAAATGCACACTCTGGCTACGCATCTCTCGTCCTACAAAAGTTTTTTTTACACTTGTACCCTTCTGAGGGCCATCCAAACATTCCATAGAGGATATAGAAGTAAAATTATTTCAAGGAATACAAATACAAGGTTTTTACAGTTGTACCCTTTTGAAATTCTACTATTACAATTACGCATCTATTTTTTTACAATAATATTTTACAGTACTATTCTTCCATTAAGGTAACAAAATGAGAGTAGTGTGAAATTTGTAAGGATAAGAAGTATAAGTGTTATTGAAAAAAAAAGTATAACTAATGACGTAATCTTGGAGAGGCATAAGCATAAAATAAACCGCAGGCGCAAGGGAACACCACTCTCGCACAGAAACCGCCCGCCCTATATAAACCACCCAACTGCACTTTTCTCGGTCCCCTCCTCATTCTCGAGGAGGCCTCGAGACCACAACGACCACCCCCGCGATCAAGTTCTCGAACAAGGCCCGTCCCCGATCTTCGACGCATCGGAAAACTAGGGATCTGGATGTGATCGAGGTGGTGGTCGCCGGTGATCGATCGAGCGCGGAGGCGCGCGCCATGGCGCTGGCGGCGATGTCCGATCACGCGTCGGTGGCGTCGATCAGCCTTTTTGCGGCGCTGCTTTGCGGTTGCATCGTGATCGGGCACCTCCTGGAAGAGAGCCGATGGATGAACGAGTCCATCACTGCTCTGCTCATCGTGAGCTCTCTCTCTATCTCCATTTGGTGCCGTTTTGTTGTTCTGAGCGTGATCGAAGCGTGCGCCCCTTTGCTTGCTAAATAGCAAAATTTAATTTGATCTTTTTTGATGTAATACTTGCAATTAGATAATGAAATGGAATCGAAACCTTATTTATTTTGACCTTGCGGGATTAGAGGAATGCTATGACGATAAAAACGGGATGTTGGAAATGGAGTGGCGTATTCAGTGCTTACGTCAGGGTGGATTTTCCTTTTTAGAGTAGGATGTTTAATTATGTTTCCAAAATAACAATAAAAATGTTCCCTAGATATGTTTTACGTCTACATCATTTTCATTTTCTTTGAAAATAATAGGGGATATTTAAGATGAAAAGGTTGCAGATAGTGAACAATACCATTTTAATATTTTCGATCTAAATGGCATTCAAATCTTAATATATCCGGGTTGTGATTATATATATAATTTTTTAAAGAGTATTTCCCGTATGTACTTGGAGCCGTCAAAGAGGATAGAAATCCTCGTCAAATCATGATTTTTGCATGCTAAAACGAGTTCGAATATGTGTATCTTGATTTCTATCCTCAGGTGATCGGGAAGAGCAAGGCTGTTCCATCTATGGAAATCGTTAGTGGGGGGTTTGACTAAATACGACTTCTAGGTAGGAATAATGTTCAGAGAAAAAGTTTTGTATACTCATACATGTACATCTTTTGGTGATAGTTTTCTTGACACATTCATGATTTGTCTTCTTGTTTGAATGTGCATCAGAGCTGATCCAATAACTTGTTCAAGCCTTATATTTCTTTTTCCTTATGGAAGCTCTTCGATTTGGAAGGAAATATTTTCATTTTTATGCGTTTTTCTTTTCGTTTAGTTCTACCTTTATCGTGTAGTCTTTTATCATCTATGTCAGGGGCTTTTGTCTGGAGTTATTATACTTTTGACGACACAAGGGAGAAGCTCTCATGTTCTAGTGTTCAGCGAGGATCTTTTCTTCATATATCTTTTGCCGCCTATCATATTCAATGCTGGGTCAGTATCCGGTTTATATTTTATGCCAATAACCTTGCCTGAGCAAAGCCTTTATTTCGTGCTGCTGATGTGGTGTTATTCAATTTTCTATACGGATTCTGCCATGGAGGTTAACCTTTTGATGCTGCACTTTTTATAACGTCATGAATAAATAATCAGATATAAACAACTTAGATCAAAAGCGGCACCATAAACCAATCAATTATTGCATAACTGTTATCGTGTTGGGAGATTCCATACCCAATCACGACCAGTATATATCTTCTGATCTCTGTTCCCAGTCAAAAAAATAGCCAAAAATATGTTTATTTGAAAAGACAGAGACAATAATATTTACTTTCCCCCAAATATGTGCATCCTTACGTGAAGATGCAAACATAACAGCAAGAGCAGAGTAAGCAGACCCGTTGCCTTTTACATAGATTGGCAATTTTGTTAGAACTTACGTTGTAGTGCTGACGATGGACATTGGAACTAGGAAATAATAATTTGTTTACATTAAATCTCATCATCCCACCTCCTTATAATATCTCGTATATTCCTCTAAAATTTGCAATTTGAGATCCTTTACCCTATTTATAGTCCTTGCATCAATCCTTCCTATAGAAGAGAACGAAGAGAGGCTTTAAATAAAATAGCTGACCATCATGTTAGTTGCAAATGTTCCATATGAAATTATTGAAGGTTGAATATGTGTCAAACCATATTAGGCAGAGCGAAAGTGACGCATGACACGGATCGTTAAGCAAGCAAAAAACATCCACAAGACAAATTTACAAAATTCACCCGTTATTGGGCTACATCCCTAGCAGTGGTAGTAGATCTCTGTTAATATGGTGGATGAGTTGAAATATAGAGGGTGATTCAAAACTCCATGCCTATGAAGATTTATATGATACCCCTTATGATATATTGAATCACAAAACAAATAGGGCTTCAATTTTAAAAAAATATGATTCTGAATATCAACTCAAATTTCAAATTCCAAGGCAAATAAGGTTTTGAATTACAAATTAAATAGGATTTCAAATCACAAAGAAAATAAGACTTTAATCCCAAATCAAATAGAACTTCACAAGGATAGTAGATACCGAGGCTTTATGAACAATTTCCACCATGAATTGAAATTATATATATAGCAAAACAATATCTAATAGATTCCACTTTTGGGTTTTCCTCCAGAGGGCTATTGCCAATAGTCGATTTTGAGAAAGTCCACACAATGTTTGAACTTGCTCCTAGGAACTGCCTTAGTGAGCATATTAGCTAGATTATCTATTGTGCTAACCTCATTTACCTTGATCCTCTTCTCAGAATGGATGCAGTGGCACCTGAATCAATATGCTTGATCCTCTTATGGTGCACTTGATTCTTAGCTATTGATGAATATGTGATTCATCACTCTTAAAGTTGAAAATAGAGCTTTGTTCCCAAGTAATTAGCTGTATTTCATCACTTATATTGCATAATTAGCATTCATGCATGCGCAAATAATATCTGCATTTTAGCATTCATATTTGCATTAAATAAGGAGCCAAATTCACTTGTAAATATTCACCTGTATATTAGATAAATTCATATATTTGTATATATTTTATACTAACTCCAAATCTAATAAAATCAACTTTATAGTGTATATATTACTAACACTAATTAAGGAAAAATATCAAACAAATAATAACTTGTAAAATTGACCAATAAAACCCGAGCCTTAGTCTGAGAATAAGAACCTTAAATGCGCATATCCCTCTCATACAATGTCCGATGTAGATCTACTCGCTTTTAACGTAATATACATTCAAAGACCTTTAAAACAAGATTAATTTCATAAAAATTGGAGTTCGTATGTGAAACTTGGGTTTTGGACCCCTATTGTATATTGTACGTATTGACTAAAATACCCTTCATTTTATCTTTTTATGTACTTAATTATTAAAAATCCTAAAAAAATAGATTAAGTTGTAAATATTTCTTTCATATTTTTTCTACTTTTATTTTGATTCTTCTCTTATTTAAAATGATAAAAAAGCGCAAAATATAAAAATATGGTATTTTATGCCTACAAGGTACCACCGAAAAATACACTTTGTACATAATACATATGACTTATTTTGATTTTCAGACCTTTACGAAATTTGTAGATCTCATCGAGGTGAAAATTGCATAAAAACCCCTAAAAAGTTTGCATTTTCATTGTTGCATTTTAACCCCAAAAATTCTAAAAAAATACATTTTGCATCCATCATTGAATTAGATTTCCAGAAAATAATAACTTGGCTAATTTGGATTAATTTCATATTAAAATCAATTTGGCTAAGTTGCTTATTTTCTCAATAATCTAGTTCATCCGCATTTTTGCGTTGGCATTTTTTTCCTGCTTGGAAATCCGTGAGCTAATTCCTCTGATTTGATCCGAAGTTGTTCCTTTGCCTCCTTGAGTCGATCTTGAGGCTTGTCCAGGTTAAAAATACATAAAACCACACTTTAATTAATTCGTTGATTCATCGATTTGTGTGATTAAAATTTTGATCGACCATGATTGTCCGACTACAACAAAAACGACACATTTTAAATCAGAAAGGGCGATTCCGGATCTGTCAGGTATGGATATCGTGTGAAAACTAGTGAAATATATTATAGCATGATCTTGTTGTAGTTTGATATGTCCAGCTAAGCCTTTCAATCAGCTGCCTTCCTTTGTCGATTCTATTAAGGCCCTAACTCCCTTCAACCTCCATTCTTTAAATAGCCTTGCTTCTTGTCACCGCCAAAGCTTTGGTCGTTCAAGCTTTGGGGCCCACCGTCCTCGTCAAGCGAAGACCCAGAGGACCTCTAGCACTGGTAATTCCTCCATCTGACGATTATCTTCAAGCTCTAGGTAAGTTCGTTTTCTTTGTTTTATCCTCCTTTCTCCAATTTAAGTAGGGGTTATTAGTTAACATTTCCTTCGATTCAAGTTTCCCTGTCCTTTGCCGGAGGTTTAAGACCTTCGTCGGGGGTGTTATTCATATTAACTCTCCTCCAGATCTTCTACCACCTCGATTCATCTTCTTCTCTAGTAATAGAGGAGATTCCACCATGGTCTCCACCTTTGTTCAGAGTTTTCATGTGTTCCATAGGGACTACAGAGTACATATCCCATTCCCTATGCCATGTGGGCTCGGGTTTTCATGTGGTTTCGTAGGGAGTCCAGGTTAGAGATCCCATTCTTTAAGCCAGTATGGGAGAGACCCAGTTCTCTGACGATGAGACTTTTTAGACTCCATTCTCCAATGATAGTGGACTCTGACGAGGATGTCTCCACGACCTTTTCAGTTCGGCCCTTTCAGAGATGGAGCAGTTGTCCACATGATGTGGCGGCTAGAGTTCTCCAGGTGGAGACTCATTTTCAGTTGTAGTGACTCTGACATGCGCGATACAGAGCACATGCTCTCCGACGAGGAGATTCAGTTTGACTCATACTCCAGCCCGTTCGTTCCTCCTCACCTGCACGGCATGAGAAATAATGTCCTCGACAACAACCAACAATTGTGCGTGTTGAGTTGAGATTGTCTGTAGTATTTTGTAGTGTGAGTTGATATTTCTTTTTATTTGTCCAAGCTGTGCATTGCATCCTCCAATGTGAGGGGAGTATTGGAGTATATGCGTTATATGTAAGATGGGTAAATGGATCCTTCCAAGATCCATTTACCACATCCAGAGTTTAGTCCCACATCTACCGTTGGTGGGGCTTGGAGAGTTTGGGGAGGCTATATAAGAAGCCCCAGGACCTCCCTATCCAATGGGAAAGTGCAATGCAACATATGACCCTTTGAGACTTTCTCCCATGATTTCTTCTCGCTCCTTAGGGGGTAGGGTTCCACGTTAAAATCCTACGTTCTTCAGTGTTTATTTTTTTATCTCTGATACGTTTTCGCATTCAAGTTTTCTAAAAATATATTTGGTCGAGACCTTATTCTGTACCACCTATACCACCATACTTTCCAAAACATTGACTGCAATTACAAAAAGCATAGAGGTGACTGGGCAACCCTGTCTAACCCCTCGTTATGGTTGACCCCCCCCTCTCAGGTCACAAGCATGGCATACGATGTCGTGATGATACAATACTTCATCCAAAATATCCATTTATCAGGGAAACCACGCTTCGATGTCGTCATCCATAGGAAACGCTAGTCCGCTATGTCATATGCTTCGGAAAAGTCAACCTTCCAAAGCACCTCTTCGATTTTCGTCTCTTCCAATCAGCTATGATCTCAGCTGCCGGAGCCAAACTATTAGCAATTTATCTTCGCTGAATGAAGGTACACTGATGCAGTCAGATGATGTAATCCGACACATGGTTCAACCTAATAGCCAAAATCTTTGTTGTTGTTAGATAAATAGCATTTAAAAAGGCTATCATGCGGAAGTCTTTTATTCTCTAGGAGACCTCCTTTTTAGGCTGCAGAAAAATCACTGCTCTGTTAAGTCTATCAAAACATGCATTAGCAGTAGTAAACTCCTCCACAACTTCGACAACCTCCATCCCTATTAGCTCCCAAAATCCACGAAAAAAGAACACTTGGAACCCATTCGAAACAGGTGCACCATTTGCATTCAGCTTCCACACCGCAACCTTTACTTCATCTGGGGTTATGACCTGCCCTAGATGATTTGCATGTTGCTTAGAAAGGGTTAAGGTCCCATACACCAACCACCTTCATGGCCTATCCTTATTTCTTCTCGAGAAATTATGAAATTGTTCCGCTATATCTCGCCCCATTTCATGGTCACCTTCCAACCTGTTACCATTCACTGCAACTGAGCGGATCTGGTTATGACGACGCCACCCCTTGCAACTCTATGGAAGTAGGTCGTGTTCACATCACCCTCTTACAAAAAGTGGTGTGATCTTTGCTTCCATTTTGATACGCTTTTCTTGTTTTCCACCAGAATAGTTTTCTGCGCTATCGCTCTCTTCATGAGCTCTTCACGTATAAGGGCTCTGTCGTCCTCAGGCCCATCAATTTTGCCTAACTTTGCTTTCGCATTCACGCGACAGGCCTTCTCATCACTCTGACCTCCTTGTTTGAGCAAACTGTATATGTAACAAGATAAGCTTTTGAGACAATCGTGACATCGCGGACCCTGAGGCTACAATGGAAGTCCATTAGCTAAAGATCAAATCTCTAAAACTATCCTCATGTAGCCAAGTTCTCTCGAATCTGAAGAAGAATCTTAGGGAGGGGAGATAATACCTAGGTCCCAGATCAAAGGTGTATGGTTAGACATGGTTCAAGTTATAGACGAGTACACCGACAAAGGAAAGGCCTCCGTAAGCTCAATGGAGGATAAAAAATGATCGATATGAGAATTAGACCCAGAATTTCTCCCCATGAGCCACACCATACTTGGGAAGGTTCCCTTGCCAGTACTAAGATCTGACCATAAAATCGGGCGAAAAGGATTGGCTCAAGGGCTATATACACAGGAAAAAGGCAAATTGGTTGCTCAAAAGATTGTATTCGAACAGAACTGAAGGGCATGAGTCCTCTTAACTCGGATACGAAGCCGAAAACCGCATCCTTCCAAGCAACAACTAAACCTCCCGTGGAACCAACAACATCCAATGACTTATACTCATTTAACAAGTCAGTGCCCAAAGATCTCGGAGGATAGTTGTAACGGAGGAAAGATTAGTTTCCTGCGGCAACACCACATCACATCCCCATTCAGTTAACATAGACCTCATGGACTTCTATTTTTGCGGGTCACCCAGACCCCTAACGTTCCACGTTAGGACTTTCATTAAGGAACACCAGCTAGACCCGCAATTTGAACCACACCTCCTGTTGCCGCAACCTTTATTTTCTACTCGAAAAACACGATGGCTCATATGGTCCCATAGGCATTGCCTTTGAAAGCTTCCGAGTCCTATACCACTTTCCTCTACCCGTAGTCATTCCTACTGCAAAGGATTCATACTAAGGAGCGTTGGACTCACTCATAGCAGAAAACAAAGGGATAGAGGTTGGAGGAGCTTACTCCACAACTACCTCCAGAACATGCACAACATGGTCCAACGCCATCAGTGTTTCTTATCCCACCGACACTTCTGCCCGGAGTGTAAGGGAAGTATTGACAAGGGAGTGCGAGACCCCCCAACGACTGCACCTATCGCTGCAGTAACGAGGACATCTAGCAACTCTATAGGAATCACTCATAACCTTCAAAGCCTCCTCTACTTTCTTCCTTTCTATTCGTCTATAGCTTGCACGATTCAAGGAACTATCACTACTAGCTGGATCTCCTAAAATGTCCTCTCTATTTCCTTCCCCAATGAAAAGCTTATGGAAATACTGCTTCCTTCTAGTTTCTATATCCTTATGAGCAACAAGCACGTGACCTTTCTCATCCGTAATGCATCTCACTTGAAAAAGGTCTTCGGTCTTATATCTCTTGCTTTAGCTAACTAGACTTTGTCCTTCTGACCCTCCTTAGAATCAAGATTTTTATATAAAAGTTCATAAACTTTTGACATAGCTTTACTTCTAACCTTTAATGCTTCCTTCATTATTTTGTAGTTTGTGACAGTTTTCTCCATTTTAACCTTACACATAACTTTAAAGCATTATTTTTTAATTTTAAGCTTCTCTTGCACCCCTTCACTCCACCACCAAGCTTCCTTTTGGCCTGGAGCCCCTCTCTTTGACCCGATTAACATCTCTTTGGCAACCCTTCGGATACAAGATGCCACAGCCTCCTACATCTCGTTTGAACTTTCATTATAATCCCAAGATAACTCTTCTAAAACCTTCTCCTTGAATCTTGATTACTTCAATTGAAGATTCTACTATCTAGTTCTACTAATCTTGGAAACCGTCCTTTTCTTTACCATCCCTTTTATTTACACATCCATGAATAACAAGCGATGTTGGGTTGTTAAACTCTCTCATGGGATTACTTTGCAGTCTTTGCAAGCTATGGGATTGACATAGCTTTACTTCTAACCTTTAATGCTTCCTTCATTATTTTGTAGTTTGTGGCAGTTTTCTCCATTTTAACCTTACACATAACTTTAAAGCATTATGTTTTAATTTTAAGCTTCTCTTGCACCCCTTCACTCCACCACTAAGCTTCCTTTTGGCCTGGAGCCCCTCTCTTTGACCCGATTAACATCTCTTTGGCAACCCTTCGGATACAAGATGCCACGGCCTCCTACATCTCGTTTGAACTTTCATTATAATCCCAAGATAACTCTTCTAAAACCTTCTCCTTGAATCTTGATTACTTCAATTGAAGATTCTACTATCTAGTTCTACTAATCTTGGAAACCGTCCTTTTCTTTACCATCCCTTTTATTTACACATCCATGAATAACAAGCGATGTTGGGTTGTTAAACTCTCTCATGGGATTACTTTGCAGTCTTTGCAAGCTATGGGATTGACATAGCTTTACTTCTAACCTTTAATGCTTCCTTCATTATTTTGTAGTTTGTGACAGTTTTCTCCATTTTAACCTTACACATAACTTTAAAGCATTATGTTTTAATTTTAAGCTTCTCTTGCACCCCTTCACTCCACCACCAAGCTTCCTTTTGGCCTGGAGCCCCTCTCTTTGACCCGATTAACATCTCTTTGGCAACCCTTCGGATACAAGATGCCACGACCTCCTACATCTCGTTTGAACTTTCATTATAATCCCAAGATAACTCTTCTAAAACCTTCTCCTTGAATCTTGATTACTTCAATTGAAGATTGATGCAGCACAAAATTAAAATATAGGGCTTGATGTTTTTATTTACGTTTATTCGAATCGTCGCATTTTTATTTAAATAAAGAGATCGTATGTGATCTCGAAATTAATTAGTCAGTTTAAATTTGATTTTCGAATTTTGAATTAGAGTCAAATTAGGATAGAGTCGATTTGAATTTTAATTCAAATCAATTAGAGTCAATTAGGATCGAGTGGGATTTTAAATTTGATTTGCTTTCTATTTTTGTAATTCCACCTCTACTATATAAAGAGGTTGGTAGCCTATTGTAAAGATAAGTTCAGTTGATATGAAAAATTGAGATTTTATTCTCTATCTCTCTCTCCTCTCTCTCTCTCTCCCCTCACGTGGTCTTCACGTTTCTTTTCTCCATCCCCTCGTGTTCCTGACGAGCTTCTCCTCTCAACCCCTCCATTTTCTTCTCTCTCTCTCCCCCCCTCTCTCTCCCCTCACGTGGTCTTCACGTTTCTTTTCACCATCCCCTCGTGTTCCTGACGAGCTTCTTCTCTCAACCCCTCTATTCTCTTCTCAATCCCTCCATTTTCTTCTCCACCAAAATCCACCGTCAAATATTTTATTTTCCGCCGTCGCCGAAAACCAATCCGCATCAATTGGTATCAGAGTATGGCCTACAGATCGTCCTCACGATCTGACGATCCATCCAGACATTCGCGCCGACTCGCGACGAAACACCATCGTTCGTCGGAGCGAAATTGGGAGATTCGACCAACAAGCCATGAGGAAATTCTCCATCAACAGCACGAAGATCAAGCAATTCGTTGGGAGACGAATTTTTTTAAGCGGAGGAGAGTTGATGCAGCACAAAATTAAAATATAGGGCTTGATGTTTTTATTTACGTTTATTTGAATCGTCGCATTTTTATTTAAATAAAGAGATCGTATGTGATCTCGAAATTAATTAGTCAGTTTAAATTTGATTTTCGAATTTTGAATTAGAGTCAAATTAGGATAGAGTCGATTTGAATTTTAATTCAAATCAATTAGAGTCAATTAGGATCGAGTGGGATTTTAAATTTGATTTGCTTTCTATTTTTGTAATTCCACCTCTACTATATAAAGAGGTTGGTAGCCTATTGTAAAGATAAGTTCAGTTGATATGAAAAATTGAGATTTTATTCTCTATCTCTCTCTCCTCTCTCTCTCTCCCCTCACGTGGTCTTCACGTTTCTTTTCTCCATCCCCTCGTGTTCCTGACGAGCTTCTCCTCTCAACCCCTCCATTTTCTTCTCTCTCTCCCCCCCCCCTCTCTCTCTCCCCTCACGTGGTCTTCACGTTTCTTTTCTCCATCCCCTCGTGTTCCTGACGAGCTTCTTCTCTCAACCCCTCTATTCTCTTCTCAATCCCTCCATTTTCTTCTCCACCAAAATCCACCGTCAAATATTTTATTTTCCGCTGTCGCCGAAAACCAATCCGCATCAAAGATTCTACTATCTAGTTCTACTAATCTTGGAAACCGTCCTTTTCTTTACCATCCCTTTTATTTACACATCCATGAATAACAAGCGATGTTGGGTTGTTAAACTCTCTCATGGGATTACATTGCAGTCTTTGCAACGCAACTGATATTTTCTCCTCAATGTAAAGTAATCTGTCTGTGTTCTAGTTGGGCCACTCTTGCAAGTAATTAAATGCTCCCCCCTCTTCTTGAAGAGAGTGTTCTCTATGAAAAGATCATAAGCTATTACAAAATCCAGAATGACTTTTCCTTCATTTCTATTCCCGAAGCCATGACCTCCATGAGCGCTAGCATACCTTGAAGCATCCTTTCTCACATGTCCATTAAGATCTCCACGTAGGTAAATCATCTCTCTTTGTGGGATTCCTTGCATAATCTTATCCAAATCCTCCCAAAAAGCTTGTGTAATCCTTCATCTAAACCAATTTGCAGTGCATAAACTGAGACGATAATTGGAATTTCTTCTTCGAGCATCAATTTTAGCAAAATAATCCGATCCCCGAATCTTTGCACTTCAACCACATAATCATTCAAATCCTTATGAACAACCGCTCCAACACCATTTCTGCCATTATCTTTACGTGAATATCAAAGTTCAACGCATATCTTCTTTATCTCCCTAGCTTTCTCTCCAACCCATTTTTGTCTCATGGAGACACATTATCTGAATCTTCATTTTTTCCATCATATCTACAATCTCCTTCGATTTGGCCGTCAAAGTGCCAATGTTCCAACTTCCTATCCGCAACTTCGTTTGCAACCTCTTTTGGACTAACTTCTTTACTCGCATACATCCATCATGCGAGAACCCTTGCAAATTTTGGATCGCATCCGGGCGGCGATGTAACGGAACTAGGTTATTTACTCATGTGTTCCTCATGTGAGAAACCTTGCAAATATTGAACTACATCCGTGCATTGATGTAGCAGTCCTTGCCAACTTCTCATTGCATTCGGGCGATGCAACATGTCGTTAGTAGGGAACACCCCAACGAAATCTTAATGTTTGTTTAAATCCATGTTGAAAAGATCTGAATTGTTCTGAGACAAATTCCTATATAGTGTTCTTTTTAGTGTTATTGAAAAAAAATACTATTTAGGGATTTGTCTCTCTTGCGCTGGTTGTCGACTACCTAACACACAACCCTCCTCAATTTTTTACCCAGGCTTGGGACCGGCCATGGCTGAGTTAGATTGCTATTCGGCGATCGGATAAAATGATAGGATCACATATGTTTAGGAGCTTGTCTAGGTTCAGCGGTGAGCGGATCTCCATTGCATCAGGTCTGAAGAGCAATCAGATCGCAGAACTGACTAACCCATCTGATTCTGAGCAGATCAATGCATTAGGTTTGCGAGATCAGATTCAAGTTTCCCAGAAATGATACGATCTTCAGGAGGCATGGTGTCAGAGCCGACCACATTTATCACAATCAGATCTGTGCTGTCCAGAATTGTGTAGGCCTCAGAATTGACAAGATCTGGTGAGATTAGATCTCCATGAGACATGTATCTGGTAATCTTCTTGGCAAATTAAATCTTAATCCATGTTATATAGAAAGACATGGAAGTGGGGATTATTAGAGTCATCCAATATACATCTGATGCAAACGGTTATCGGCGTCGACGATAAGAAATAAAATAATTTGGCGGTGGAATATCGGTGGAGAAAAGGAGAGGTTGAGAGGAAGAAAAACTCGTCGGTAACGAGGGTTGAAGAAGAAGAACGCGAAGACCGCGGAGGGAGAAGAAAGAAAGAGGGATAGAGATAAAAATCTCAATTTTAATTATCACTTGACTGTCTAAAAACAAGGACCTACCCTCTCTTTATATAGGAGAGAGGGTGTACAAAAATAGTAAACTTAATTAAATTGACAACCAACTTATTTAATTGGACTCTAACAAATCCTAATTGACCTCTAATTACCTTAATTAGACTCTAATTATTTAATTGACCAACAATTATAATTAAAATCTACGAAATCAATGTTGAGATCACAGGCGATCTCAATTATTCAATTAGACCAATACGACCGCTAAAAACGTAAATAAAATTGATAATTATTTAATTAAATAAATGTGGCCCCATAATTTGGGGTCACGCTGCATCAACTCTCCACCGCTTTAAAAATTCGGCTCCTGACGAATTGCGTGAACTGCAAGCTTGGAGGATGATTCGGCGGCTTCAATTGACTGCTGGAAGAACATGTGGGGCGTGAACGGCGGAATCCATGTGCGGGCGGGAGAGGCGCGGCTACCGTGGTTGAAAAACATATGCGGTGCGTACGGTGGCGGCGTCGTGTCTGTTGACTCCTTCCCATGATGCTCAAAAAATTGATGCGGCATGGAGAATATGGCCCTTGAATAATCCATAATGAAGCAATGGCACAAGGAGAGGAGAAGGGGAGATGTGTCTAAAAGGTAGAGCCATGGGGTCCTTATATAGGGAAAACCCAAGGTCCTAGTCCTATTTGAATAAGGAAAATCCCCATAATTCTGGTTTGCAGCCCTTTTCCTTAAATATTTTCGCCACCAGGGGCGTGGGTGCAGTTTTCGTACCCCTTTAATTGAACCCTTATTGAGAGAGTGGCCTTTATCCTTTCCTTTTAAATAAAAACTCAAGTCAGGGGGGGGGCTCTTTGTAAATTTTCCAAATTATACTCCCATCCCATAATTTGTGGGATTGCCATCCCGTAAGTCTCGCAACCTCGGTTAGGGTTGCCTTCTTCATCGCAGCCGCGAGAGGAGGGTGCGTGCGTGGAGGCGCTATCGGCGCGAGGGCGGTTGGCGGACGCACTGGGCGGCGCGCGATTCCTCGTCGGTGCTGGCTGGGGCGGTGGTCCCGCGGGCGGAGCCTGCGCGGTTTGGTGGGGAGGTAGGGGTTGTCAGACCCTTGGCGCGGGGGCGCGGCGAAAAGGAGTCGCGGTATGCGCTGGGGCTTGCGTGGGGAAGGGCTTGGCGGGTGGAGGGCCTGAGGCGATGGTGTGGGGGGGGGGGCGTTGAGTTGGTGGTGCAGGCGCGAGTAGCGGGCTGGCGGGGGGTGCGGATCGATTTGGGCGGGGCGCAGTAGCGCGCCAGATAAGGCTGGGAAGAAGCGGGGTGGTGGCGAGGCTGGGAAGAGGGGCCGTGGAGCCAGGAGAAGGGGCGTGAGGTAGGGGAAGGTTCCTGGGTTCCGTGGGGAAGCAGGAGGAGGAGGGGGGCGCTGCGGGTGGGGGCGGCAGCAGAGGTGGGGGTGCGTCGAGGCGCGCGGTCGTGGCGCGCGGCGTCGATCTGGGCGCAGCGGGGAGGAGCCGGCTCTGGCACCGCGTGGGCGGTGGCCTGAAGATGGAAGGTTGCAGCCCGCGGTTAGGCCGAGTGCGCGGTGGCGTCGGGGCTGCCGCGGTGGTGAGAAGAGCCGCCGGCGGCGCGGCAAGGGGCTGGACAGCTTGCAGACCTGCTGCGGGGGTTGGCGTTGTCTTCATGGATGTCGGCGGTGTTGGGGCCTGATCTGAAAATGCCTTGACAGCCCCTGTTTCTTCATTTTTCTCTCCTAAAATGGTCTGCACAGCGACTGCGACCCCACGGAAATTGACCTTTTCATAATTTTCCTCCGTAGGATCTTCATCAAACGTTGGTCCTATGTCCTCCTTGTCTTGTTCAACGATTGTTTCACTAAAATCGATATTAGGACTGAGAATACCTTCATTTTCATGGCTGACATCGACTTGAACTGCAGGTACAATGCTCAGATTTTGGTTGTCGACCGGTAAATCTTCGTCGATTTGAGCGTCCAACCATGCGTGCACCTTGATGCATGCTATAAGTCGTTGATGGAACTTTTTTGAGCGGTGCGAATCACGAGATGGACGGCGGAGACCGAACTTCGCACACCAATAGTCGATCGGATCGTCGAATCGTAGGAACGATTCGAAATCCATGCTCTGATACCAATTGATGCGGAATAAATTCGGCGACGGCGAATAAAATACTAATATATTTTTTTGGTGGATTTTTGGTAGAAGAAGAGAATGGTTGAGAAGAGAAGTTGGAGGGATGGAGAGGAAGAAAACTCGCCGGGAATGCGAGAGGTTGAAGGAGAAGACCGCGGAGTTACATCCATACGCGCCGATGCAATAGTCATATGATGTATTGATGCTCAATCTAGAGCGATTGTTACATCCATACGCGCCGATGCAAGGTGGGTATGAGGTACTTTAATAAGGATAAGAATCACATGTGCAGCATGGTTGCATGGGTGATAATGTTGCATTAATGATGTTTTCACGTGTAGCGACCATCGGTGAGGGAGGTTGAAATGACTTAATATATAGATATGAGTGTTGATATGAACTAAAATCGAACAAGATGATACTTCAAGTAGAGGAGATAAGAGATCTTAGTTGATCGTTGCACAAAGCTCGGGGATAGTGGAGTGCTCGAAAAATTTTGTTTATGGATTCCAATATCTTCTTAGATTTGTACTTGAGAACCTCAAACCACCATACAAAGCTTAGAGAGATCTTTCCACATATGTAGATGTAAGCCAATGCTTGATCCCTATTGACTTCTAAAATCTTTTCTCCCCGTACTATGTAGGATCGCGAATCATGAGAATGATTTGAGCACCATGCTCTGGTATTTACTGATAAAGACAAAATTGGGATGAGGATAGAAATAGAAAAATTAAATTGGACCCTGAGATCAAGGAAAAAAGAAGGATAGGTAATGTTGGATTCCACTGAAAAAGGTGTGCAAAATACGAGTGCAACTTCAAATTCTATCCCATAACTTTTGTTCATTTTAAAACCATACTTGTCAATTTTTATACAAGATGTAGAATAGATCCTAAATCAATGATCGTATGGCAAAGCCGACTAAAGTTGGAGCAAGGAGTCCTTGGGGGAAATAATTCAGTTGGTTAGAGTTAGTATTCCAGGCAAGAAGTCACGCTTTGCACTCCCTTTATCCATACGCTACATGATTGTGTCTGATTTCACATTCAAAAAGCATGTTTGAAAATGCTTCAGACCACCCTCTCGTAAGCATGTATGGGAGACCAAGTAGACCATAGGATGTAAAAAAAGGACTATCAATCCACCACTAATATGAAGGCATACTTGCAATAAATCACTCCTCTTTCCCGATGCTTGAAGGGCGCTCTAAAAATGATTTCTAAGGGTTCGTTTGGTTGCAGGGTTGGACAGGGTTGAGTTGGGCAGGGGTACCCCTGTGAATAGTAAACTGTGAGGAGGAGAACCCTGTTTGGTTGCAGGACCAACCCGGGTTGGGCCTAGCCAACCCTGCCCAACCCTGCAACCAAACGAGCCCTAAGTGGACCATTCGGATTGAACACAGTAAATTATCGATTAGTAAAGGCTCCGTTAAGGACTCCTAATTTAATATTTTGAGAAATGGTTTCCTTGAGGAAGAGAATTGAGGAGAGTTACAAGTGCCCGTGTCAAATATAGAAAACACAAAGGACGTACAATAAACTATTTTAAATAAGCATTCCACCTTAAGTTGTTGTGTTGGACAGTTGATCACATATAAAGGTCTGGCACTTCCTTGGTAGACCTTTTGTAAGTATGTCTACTGACAGACGGTCTAAAAGGTTTATGAAGTTTTGCAAGCAAAGAAGGAAGCAAAGAAGGTTGTAAGCGAATTTAAATCAAAAACTATGATGTTTTGTACAAAAATCTCGACTCTAAGGAGGGTCATAAGGATATATTCAGGTTGGTCAAAGCAAGAGAAAGAAAGACCAAAGACCTTTGTCAAGTGAAATGCATTAAGGATATGTGTTTGTTACTCATAAGAATATAGAGACTAGATGGAAGCAGTATTTACATGAGTTTTTCATTGAGGAAGGAAAAGCGAGATCACTTTGGGAGATCTAGCTAGTAGTGAAAGTTACCTGAATCATGCAAGCTATAGACGAATACAAAGGAAGTAGATAAGGCTTTGAAGGTTATAAACCTGAGAAAGGTATAGGACCTAATGACATTCCTATAGAATTATGAAAAGTTCTAGGTGAGCATGGTTCGACTTGACTTACAAACTTATTCGATGTTACTTGGTGAAGCAAGAAAATGCCAGAAGAATGGAGAAGTATTGTGGTGCCTCTTTATAATAATAAAGGAAACATTAAAAATTGTGTGAACTACAAAGGTATCAAGCTAATGAGTCTATAGAAACTTGGGAACGTGTGATCGAAAGAAGGATGAGGCAAGTTACCAAAGTAAAAGAAAACCAATTCGCATTCATGCCAGGTCGCTCAACTATTGAAGCCATCCACTTGTTGAGGAGATCAATGGAGATTATAGAGCTAAGAAGAACCTCAATATGATTTTTATTGATTTGGAGAAGGCATATGATTATATCCCACGTGAGATAATGTGGAGAGTTTTGGAGAAGAGATAGGTACGTGTCATATACATTAACCTCGTAAAGGATATGTATGATAGGATTCCATCTTGTGTAAGGATCAAGTCTGGGAAGACTGGCTATTTTGACATCAACATTGGTCTGCACCAAGGTTCAGCTTTGAATCCATTCCTTTTTACTTTGATTGTGGATGAGTTAGTTAGTCACATTCAGGGTGAGATACCTTGGTGTATGCTATTCATTGATGATATTGTGTTAATTGATGAGACTAGAAATAGAGTAAAAGAGAATGGTGAGGTATGGATACATGCATTGGAGACTAAAAGATGTATAAGTAGGGCCAAGACTAAATAGATGGAGTGCACCTTGATGAAGCGATGGTGAAGGAATCGAGGTGAAGATTAATAACGATAACATTCAAAGAAATTATTTTAAATACTAGGGATCTATTTTGCAACATGATGGGGAAATTGATGGAGATGTTATTCATTGAATAAATATAGGTTGGCTAAAGTAGAGAGAACATCTATCGTTCTATATAATAAGAAAAGGTCTTTGAAAATCAAAGTGAAGTTATACAAAATAGCCGTGAAAAGTGCTATGTTATATGGATCTGAATGTTTGCATGTGAAGTGCTATGTTCTATGGATCTGAGTGTTTGCATATGAACAAGGTAGGAAATATCGGCATAGATAGCGTATCGGTCCGTCCAGAAAAGGATATGTCAGGGATATACTAGGTTATACCGACGATGTAGGTGGAAATGTCGAAAATGACTCAAAAAAGTCAGTTCTGTCATTTTAAAAAATTAAGATCATCCAAGATATTAAAACAACAAATAACCTCTAAATAAAAACTTATATCACACATATCGATCAATTATACCATATATATCGCACATATATGTCATATCGAATATATCGATGTTAATGTTGATTGTCGACTTATAGATATTGGAAATGGAGTTCATCCAAGTTCTTATAACATTGAATAACTTACAATAAACACTTATATCGCACATATCAATCATATATGACCCTTGTATCGTACACATAAGTCATATCGACCATATCGTTGGTAATGTTGATCGGTGGTGATTAATAAACATTGGAATTGAAAAATTGTAATTAAAGTAGCTAAGTTAACCACACTTAGAACACATGTTTTGTTCATGGAAGAACGTGAATGGCATTGAAATGAGTCATTTGATTCAAAAATGTACATAATGATTAAAGAGACAATGTTTCTTTGATATAAAGATTTATCTATTCACAAAAATAAATGAAAAAATGTAAATTAATGGAATTGTAAAAAAGATTACCTAGCCACGAGGGATTCAGAACCAAGAGATCTGTGGTGGATTTGAATCGCCCCCTACCTTGTCTCTCGTAGCGCATAGCGGACTCAATGAACTCACAGTAGTTTTCCCATGTCATGTACAAGTACATGGTCTTGTAATCCATCACATATTGCATCTATCGATACCTATGAGTATCCCAAGACGAGGATAAACAACGCTAGATCTGGTATCACAAAAGGCACAATGAGGCTGTGAAGTACTGGCTTAAGATTCTCGGGATGAGGACGACGGAGTAGGAGAAAATCTCTGCGGAGGAGGCACGGGCATGTACATGGTGAAGAAACCATAACTGTCATCACCAAAGTGGTTGCCGTGGCTCTGCTCGAATTGGCTATCTTAGTTGTTCACATCGCTCTAGCTGATATATCCTACATACCAGTTGTACCCATATGATGGAGGTGTATACGTCTAAGGAGGAAGAGGAGGTCCAGGAGGAGTATGAAAGAATTTTGGGAAGACGTCAAATGATCTCTCATCGTGTGATGATCCATATCCGTCGAGGGAACTTTGTGTTCCTCCACGATGTGGGTTGTCAATGTCCATACATCTCAAGGAACCTACATATGATAACAAATCGTCCATATAGTTGTTCGTAGGATGATGACCACGTCCATATGCTTCGTAGTCCATAGAGTCTGGACTCTGACTTGGGAAAAACTATCCATGTGCATTTCCATGTCGCTCCATATATTCACACCCTGCATGGAACTCTTCCTTGAATCTTGTATCGCGTGGTCCACGATCGCCCCTGCTGACCGTGACTTTCTGAATATGTTTCCTCATCACCAGATCTACGACGACCACCAACAGCATCATCATCATTTCCATTGTCATCCTTTGATTTGGATTTGGATTTCAAACCAATTAAGAGAATGTCATCAACAATTGCATCAAGATCCAACCCTACAAAAGGGTCCATGATTTGTTCGGATCTGATCATATAGTCACCAACATCTACTCCCATTTATTGGCTTATATTCTGATTCAGTGTGCCTCTCAGTTGAATAAGCATCGAAGCACCATCGGAATCCAACCACCTCTGGAGAATTTCTTCATCTGCATCGTCATCTTGCATCTTGAAAATGTATGCAAGATTGATGGGGTTGGTGTAGTCATAGCCCTCCTTTGCATGTTTCATCTTTAGCCTCAAGTTGTAATGCACGAGGACAAGATCATGGAGCTTCTGTTCACCCAACTTGTTACGTCTCTTCGAATCGATTAAGTTGAATGTGCTCCAAATCCTCTCACAACCACCAGCCGATGCGGTTTGAGACAATACTTTTGGTCATTTTCCATAAGTTGGGAGTTTACATCCTGTACAGTGACCGACATGTAGGGAAAGGCCCTACATTGCCACTCATCAAGGAGGGGACGCCACTCCTAACTTCTTTCCTCCTCATATTCTTCAAAAAAAAGTGATGTACCACTATCTCTATGAAAGAAAGCCAGACGTGCCTGGACGAGATTCTCCAGCAATCAAAGACCTGGTGAAAGTAGATAGCGAGATTGGTAGATTCTTTCACAGGAAAATAGAGGAAGTCGACTCCTATTAAGAAAGTGGACAGGTATAAGAAGAAAAATAGAAGCATAGAGATTATTTACCAGGGGAAAGTGGTTGCCCTGGCTCATGAGCAATCTCTGCGGAGGAGGCACGGGCGTGTACATGGGGAAGAAACCATAACTGTCATCACCAAAGTGGTTGCCCTGGCTCTGCTCGAGTTGGCTACCTTAGTTATTCTCATCGCTCTAGCTGATATATCCTACATACCAGTTGTACCCATACGATGGAGGTGTATACATCTAAGGAGGAGGAGGAGGTCCAGGAGGAGTATGAAAGAATTTTGGGAAGACGTCAAATGATCTCTCATCGTGTGATGATCCATATCCGTCGAGGGAACTTTGTGTTCCACCACGATGTAGGTTGTCAATGTCCATACATCTCAAGGAACCTACATATGATAACAAATCGTCCATATAGTTGTTCGTAGGACGATGACCACGTCCATATGCTTCGTAGTCCATAGGTTCTGGACTCTGACTTGGGAAAAACTATCCATGTGCATTTCCATGTCGCTCCATATATTCACACCCTGCATGGAACTCTTCCTTGAATCTTGTATCGCGTGCTCCGCGATCGCCCCTGCTGACCATGACTTTCTGAATATGTTTCCTCATCACCAGATCTACGACGACCACCAACAGTATCATCATCATCATTTCCATTGTCATCCTTTGATTTGGATTTGGATTTCAAACCAATTAAGAGAATGTTATCAACAATTGCATCAAGATCCAACCCTACAAGAGGGTCCGTGATTTGCTCGGATCTGATCATATAGTCACCAACATCTACTCCCATTTATTGGCTTATATTCTAATTCAGCGTGCCTCTCAGTTGAATAAGCACCGAAGCACTATCGGAATCCAACCACCTCTGGAGAATTTCTTCATCTGCATCGTCATCTTGCGTCTTGAAAATGTATGCAAGATTAATGGGGTTGGTGTAGTCATAGCCCTCCTTTGCATGTTTCATCTTTAGCCTCAAGTTGTAATGCACGAGGACAAGATCATGGAGCTTCTGTTCACCCAACTTGTTCCGTCTCTTCGAATCGATTAAGTTGAATGTGCTCCAAATCCTCTCACAACCACCAGCCGATGCGGTTTGAGACAATACTTTTACGGTCATTTTCCATAAGTTGGGAGTTTACATCCTGTACAGTGACCGACACGTAGGGAAAGGCCCTACATTGCCACTCATCAAGGAGGGGAGGCCACTCCTAACTTCTTTCCTCCTCATATTCTTCAAAAAAAGTGATGTACCACTATCTCTATGAAAGAAAGCCAGACGTGCCTGGACAAGATTCTCCAGCAATCAAAGACCTGGTGAAAGTAGATAGCGAGATTGGTAGATTCTTTCATAGGAAAATAGAGGAAGTCGACTCCTATTAAGAAAGTGGACAGGTATAAGAAGAAAAATAGAAGCATAGAGATTATTTACCAGCAAGGTTCGAAATTTCGATTTCGATATCGTTTCGGTAAGGTCCAATACCGAAATTTCGCCGAAATTTCGGGAAATTTCGACGATTTCGGTGGAAACGTTGAAAAAGGCTAAAAAACCCGATTTTTTTCCAATTTTATTGAAAATTTCGATATTCCAAGTTATTAGAACAGTAAATAACATACAAATACACATTTATTTCACACAAATTGGTCATCTATACCCTATATATAGACATATCGGTCATATCGGTCATATCGGTGGACATATTGTTGGAACCCAAGCAACATGTCTCGATCGATATGGGGTCGAAATGACCCATATTTTATCCATATCATTGCAATTGAGGATCTCCACCCCTCTATTACAACCTATCTCGACCGAAATCTCATAAGACAGTTAATATATAAAAGTTGAAACCATGGTTGTAAGTTGTAACATTGTTAATACATAATAAACAAGAGTAATAGTCTAGTCTTACAAATACAATACAACTTACAACAAGTTAAAATTATTAAGAACATGCATATTTCTGATAAATGCAATAAAAGAGAGTAAAGATTAAAATATAGTACCTGCCCTGGTGACATGTTTTGGTCAGAACCAGGAGTTTCGTGGTGGATCTGAATGCCCCCCCCTTCCTTGCTGTCTCTCATAGCGCATCGCAGATTCTATAAACTCGCAGTAGTTCTCCCATGTCATGTACGAGTACATGGCTTTGTAATCCATGACATACTACTGCCTGTACTGGTGGTCATCGATGCCTATGAGCATCCCGAGTCGAGGATAAGCAGCACTGGATCCGGTATCACGAGTGGCACGACGAGGCTGCTGCGAACTACTGCCCTGAGATCCTCAGGACGACGACGACGGAGTAGGAGAAGATCTCTGCGGAGGAGGAGGAGGAACTGCCATGTAGTAGTCAGGAAAGAAACCGTAGCTGTCACCCCCAAAGAAACTGCCCTGGCTCTGCTCAGGTTGGCTACTTTGGTAGTTGTCTCCGCTACTGTATCCCCCATATCCACTGTAACCATATGAATATGCTGGTGGTGCGTACTGAGGAGGAGGAGGAGGAGGTCCTGGAGGAGCTTGAAAGTATTCCGGGAAGACGCCAAATGATCTCTCATCGTGCGACGATCCATATCCGCCTAAAGGACTTTGTGCTCCTCCGCGATATGGGCTGTCGATATCCATGAAGCTCAAAGAACCTACAGATGATGTCAAATCTTCCATGTAGCTGTCGGTTGGACGCTGGCCTCGACCGTACTCGTAATCCGTAGGCCCTGGACTCGGACTTGGAACAAATTGTCCGTGTGTGTTCCGTTGTCTCTCCATATACTCACGTCCTGCTTGTAGGCCTTCCTCAAGTCTGGTAGCTTGTGGCCCACGACCACTCCCTCCTGACCCACCTGAGTTTGACTCTCCACATCCACCAGGTCCAGCACGACCAACATCGTCATCATCATCATCTCCACTGTCATCCTTTGATTGTGACTTGGATTTGGAGCTACTGGAGAGAATTTCATCAACAGCTGCATCAATCTCGCCCTCCAACCCTCCAACAGGGTCTGTAATCCGCCCGGATTTGGCCAAAAAGTCACCAACGTCTGCTCCCATTTGTTGGCTGATGTTCTCATTCGGTCTTCCACCTGGCTGATCGAGAACTGGGGCACCATTGGAATCCATCCACCTCTGGAGAACGTCCTCATCAGCATCGTCATCGTGCATTTTGAAAATGTATGCAAGGTCAATAGGGTCCGTATAGTCATCTTTGTCATGTCCCTCCGTTGCATGCTTCAATTTCAGCCTCAAGTTGTAATGCACGAAGACAAGGTCATTGAGCTTCTTTTCTCCCAACCTGTTCCTTCTCTTCGAATGTATCAAATTGAACGTGCTCCAGTTCCTCTCACAACCGCCAGCAGATGCGGTTTGAGACAACACTTTCACTGCCACACTTCGAAGGTTGGGAGCTTCCATCCCGTATAACATCCACCATTCGGCTGCAAAAAAGGAAAAGACAGAAATCATAAATACAAATAAATGTACACAAAATCAACACAAGTAATGGGTTTATTTGCCTCCGTCCCTACCAGGAAGAGTACTGCAACGACCGTTGACCGCAGTAATCCGACCAAAGGAACCCAATGCATCTCGGTAATACTTAACCTTCACAACGCACAAATAGGTTCAACCCAAATATCTTGTGACTCAAAAGTCAAAATATAGGTAGAAATTGAGGATATTAGTACCTCATTCATGCACATGCTCTGCAACTTCTCGTCCTTGACGAGCTTCTCCACCACAATCTGTACGGCTGAGAGAAGGTCACCATTTGTACCAAGTCCATTCTTGTAGTGGTACTTAGGATTGAAGTAATAAGCTGCACAGAAATTCACGAACAAGCTCATTTATGATGTCCAACTAAAAAAATTTAAATGATTGAAAAAAAAACCTTTTTTACATAATACATACCGGCCTTGTGAAGAGGATGCGAGAGCATCTTAGACCATCGCTCGTCTATGATGTCCAACCATGCTTTTGATCCCTTCCCAACCGCTTCTCGGACCTTCTCTCTCATGCAGCGCATTGCCTCGTAGATGACTCCCATGGTGGGCTTCTTGTCGCCATCCACGATCCGCAATGCAGATACCACTGGATCCATGATCCTCGTGACCCGAGTCACGTCATCCCAAAAGGAGATATCATTGATCAATATCTCCACCTTCCGTCCTCCTTCAGTCCGAGCTTCAGGTATCTCGAACCACTCACCCTAGCAACACATGGTTTTCAAACCCGTCTTATGTTGCTTGAGGCTTTGCAACGCTATAAAATTGGTTGCAAAGCGTGTGATGCCAGGCCTCACCAACTCCCCATTGCACATCCGCCTCATTAATGCCAACACTTTGCTGTGTATATGAATGTGGTGATCATTCGTGTTTTCTCCACCACCCTTGAGACGAGCTTCCTCTTGCTGAAATCCTTAAGGATCAAGTCAATGCAATGCGCAGCACACGGTGTCCAGAAAATTCCGTAGCTGCTGGACTTCATAATTGTTTCACCAGCCTTCTTGAAGTTGCTGCCGTTATCTGTCACAATTTGCACAATGTGCTCTTTCCCAACCTCCTTTATAACGTCCTTCATCAACTTCAGAAGGTACCTGTGGTCCTTCACATGCTCAGATGCATCAACAGATTTCAAGAAAATTGTCTTCCCATCGCAGTAAACAAGGAAGTTGATGATCTGCTTCCTTGTGTAGCTCATCCACCCATCGCACATCAATGTCACGCCATACTCTGGCCATCTCCTCCTCAACTCGGCGATGTACTCATTCATCTCCTCTTTCTCCATCCCAAGATATTTGTTCATGATCTCGTAGGATGTAGGAGCCTTCACTCCTGTTCCCGCTGCAGCGATCTCATCAACGGCATGCTGCAGGAATGGCCCGCTTGCAATGTTGGCAGGAATGCTCTCCCCAAAGAAGAGCTTGCTGATGGCTTTTCCTACCCTTTCTCGTGCATTGGTGAACATTCCCTTCACTGTTTTCTGTCTCGGATCCTTGCTTGCCTTGTATTGCATGGATCCGCTCCTCGTTAAGAAGGGCTCAATTCCCTTCCCCTTGTGTTTCTTAGTGGGTGGTGGTACTGGTGCGCCTCCAGAACCACTCCCACTCCCACCTGCACCATAGAAGCCGCCCCGTGCACCACCGAGTTCTCTCCTCTCGAACTCGCTCCTCAATGATTCTTGTGTAGCCCTTCTGTATGCCCTCCTCTCTGATGCAGTCTGAATGTCGGCGGGGTACACAAAATCATCGTCATCTGAATCAGAAAGGACGTTGAATTCTTTCTCGAACATGAACTCCTTCATTTGTTCTTCCCTTCTTACTCTCTCCGTCTCCTTTTCCTTCTTTCCGTCCAAGCTCGCCTTGACCTTGTCCCTCACATCTTTGGGACAACGCGTGCACTTGGCAACATTCTTGTTGTTGCCAACAAGATGTTGCTTCATCCTTGTGATCCCGCCTCCTCCCAACTTCTTCCCACAGAAATTGCATTGCGGCTTCGCCTTATTTCCATCAGGAGCGGACGCATACCTCCACCCAATGTCCCCACTGAATTCTTCCCTCTGATCATCAGAACTGTCAGATCCAGAACCGGAAGCAGAATGTGCCATGGTGAATATCCAAATGAAGAACCGGAACCGGAACCAGAATGTCGCAGAATGTGCCATGTATGAACGTCGAAATCTGCGAAGAAAATCAAGAACAAACATTAAGTTGGCATTACAGTGCAACTACTTATGAATATGCAAATTATTTTATTTTTTAATTTCGGAATTATTATATATTTAATTTTTCCAACACCTACTTTTCTTATTTACAGAAAAAAACCTTGGATCTATACATTAGGATCTTAGATCTACAAATTAGGGGACCAATTTCATGAAAGACTACATTATTGACACAAAATATGAACAAAAACGTAAATATTTAACAAATCATTTTCGGATTTTCTATATTTTTAATTTTTATTAATCCAAAACAATTTCCAGACTATGATTTATACTTCCAAAACACAAGATCCGAATATATAACACCACAACTCATTATCGTTCCACATTAAACTTCAAAACCCCCAATTTCTTCTAACATAGATCCAAGAAAATAATCTCCAACAATGTTTTAGTTCATGTTAACTTCAGATCTGTGATACAATGATCATAGTTAGCACTATTGTGCAAAAAAAACACAAAAGCCCCAAATTTCTACTCCAAATTTATACCTATTTTGGGGGAAATCTCTCAAATTAAACACCATGCCTAGCTATATCAACAACCATTTAGTGAAAACCCTAAAAAAATTACTGAATTTGAAGAAGATTTATCATAAATTGGCTTACCTCAAGGGATGAAGGTCTTGGAGGAAGAAGAGAAGAGCCACTGCCCGAAGTCGGTCGAAATGGGGACATTTCGACCGATATTTCGCTATATTTCGAAAGTGGCCAGATTTTTCTATTCAAAGATTCCTAATGTCGGGCGAGATATCGAGATGGACCGAGATATCGGTGATATCTCGCGATATTTCGACCGAAACCGGGGATCTCGATATACAGTATGATTTCGATACCCGATACCCATCGAAACTGAAATTTCGTCGAAATTTCGGCGAAATTTCGCGAGATTTCAGTCCATGTTTACCAGGGGAAAGTGGTTGCCCTGGCTCATGGGCAATCTCTGCGGAGGAGGCACGGGCGTGTACATGGGGAAGAAACCATAACTGTCATCACCAAAGTGGTTGCCCTGGCTCTGCTCGAGTTGGCTACCTTAGTTGTTCTCATCGCTCTAGCAGATATATCCTACATACCAGTTGTACCCATATGATGGAGGTGTATACGTCTAAGGAGGAGGAGGAGGTCCAGGAGGAGTATGAAAGAATTCTGGGAAGACGTCAAATGATCTCTCATCGTGCGATGATCCATATCCGTCGAGGGAACTTTGTGTTCCTCCACGATGTGGGTTGTCAATGTCCATACATCTCAAGGAACCTACATATGATAACAAATCGTCCATATAGTTCGTAGGACGATGACCACGTCCATATGCTTCGTAGTCCATAGGTTCTGGACTCTAACTTGGGAAAAACTATCCATGTGCATTTCCATGTCGCTCCATATATTCACACCCTGCATGGAACTCTTCCTTGAATCTTGTATCGCGTGGTCCACGACCGCCCCTGCTGACCATGACTTTCTGAATATGTTTCCTCATCAACAGATCTACGACGACCACCAACAATATCATCATCATCATTTCCATTGTCATCCTTTGATTTGGATTTGGATTTCAAACCAATTAAGAGAATATCATCAACAATTGCATCAAGATCCAACCCTACAAGAGGGTTCGTGATTTGCTCGGATCTGATCATATAGTCTGATTCACCAACATCTACTCCCATTTATTGGCTTATATTCTGATTCAGCGTGCCTCTCAGTTGAATAAGCACCGAATCACCATCGAAATCCAACCACCTCTGGAGAATTTCTTCATATGCATCGTCATCTTGCATTTTGAAAATGTATGCAAGATTGATGGGGTTGGTGTAGTCATAGCCCCCTTTGCAAGTTTCATCTTTAGCCTCAAGTTGTAATACACGAGGACAAGATCATGGAGCTTCTGTTCACCCAACTTGTTCCGTCTCTTCGAATCGATTAAGTTGAATGTGCTCCAAATCCTCTCACAACCACAAGCCGATGAGGTTTAAGACAATACTTTTACGGTCATTTTCCATAAGTTGGGAGTTTACATCATGTACAGTGACCGACACGTAGGGAAAGGCCCTACATTGCCACTCATCAAGGAGGGAAGGCCACTCCTAACTTCTTTCCTCCTCATATTCTTCAAAAAAAGTGATGCACCACTATCTCTATGAAAGAAAGCCAGACGTGCCTGGATGAGATTCTTCAGCAATCAAATACCTGGTGAAAGTAGATAGCGAGATTGGTAGATGCTTTCATAGGAAAATAGAGGAAGTCGACTCCTATTAACAAAGTAGACAGGTATAAGAAAAATAGAAGCATAGAGATTATTTACCAGGGGAAAGTGGAGTTTTACCTAGGATGATGATGCATCTTTACCGATCGACAATGTTCTGTAGTGAAGTGGCTTGACCCATTCGGCTACGAAAAATTCAAAAGGAGATAAATCAATAATAATAATCACAACACAGTCAATGGACTTATTTGTCTTCGTCCTTATCAGGAAGATATTGCCTTGTCCATTAACCGTGGTAATTCTACCGAAGGAACTCAAGGCATCCCTGAAGTACTTGACATGTGCATTGTTTGAACTCATAAATTGTTACATAACACTCCTAATGAATATTTTGTTGCTCCCACACTAGATTACATAATCAAGACTACATCGTGCATGAGGTTTGTGTCTTCACGTCCTTGAAAAGCTTCTCCACCACAACTGCTAGAAGGTCGGCATTTGTGCTAAGAATATTCTTGTACTGGTACTTGGGATTCAAGTAATAAGCTGGACACAAACAAGCATAATTCTCAGATTTAAACCATCTAAAGTGCTGTCAAAATGAAAAAAATGGATTTATTACATTTTACATACCAGCCTTGTAAAGGGGAAGTGAGAGCATCTTGGACTAATGTTCATCTATGATGTCCTACCGTGCTTTGAATCCTTTCCCAACTACTCATCTAACCTTCTCTCTCATGGAGAGCATTGCATGTCACCGTCTACGACCGCAATACAAAAACAACCGGATCCATTATCTTCGTGACTCAAGTCGCGTCATCCCAAAAGTGTCATTGATCAATGTCTCCACTTTCCGTCCTCCTTCAGTCCAAGCTTCAGGTATCTCGAACCATTCACCTTGGCAACACATGATCTTCAACCATGTCTTGTATTGTTTAAGGCTTTGCAACACTATAAAAGTGGTTGCAAAGCGTGTGATGCCATGCTTCACCAGCTCTCCATTGCATGTCTGCCTCATTAAAGCCAACACTTTGGAATGGTTGTAAACGAATGTGGTAATCGTCCATGCTTGCTCCACCACCATTGAGATGAGCTTCCCTTACTGAAGTCCTTTAGAATTAAATCAATACAATGTGCAGCACAAGGTGTCCAAAAATTGTTGTAGATGCTAAACTTCATTATTATTTCACCTGCTTTCTTGAAGTTGATGCCATTATCGTCACAATCTAGACAATATTCTCTTTCCCAACATCATTAATAACGTCCTTCATCAACTTCAGCAGGTACTTGTGGTCCTTCACATGTTCAGATGCATCAACATATTTCAAAAAAATGGTCTTTTCATCGCAGTAAATAAAGAAGATGATGATATGCTTCCTCGTGTATCTCTTCCATCTATCGCACATCAACGTCACTTCGTACTCTGGTCATCTACTCCTCAGCTCAGTGATGTACTCATTCATCTACTCATTCTCCATCTCGAGATACGTATTCATTATCTTCTTTAATGTGGGAGCTTTTACTCTCATTCTCGCGGCGGTGATCTCATCAATGGCATGTTGCAAAAAAAGCTCGCTAGCAACGTTGGCCAGAATGCTCTCCCCAAAGAAGAGTTTGTTGATGTCCTTGCCCGCTCTATCACGTGCATTGGAGAACATGCCCTTCACCGTATTCTGTCTCGGATCCTTGCTTGGTGTGTACTGCATGAACACGTTCCTCGTCAAGAAGGATTTCAATCCCTTCTCCTTATGTTTTTTGTGGGTGGTGGTACTGGTGCACCTCCATAACCACTCCCATTGCCACTGGCATCATAGAAGCCACCTCGTGCACCATTGAGTTGTCTCCTCTCGAACTCGCTCCTCGTATTTGATGCCCTCATATATGCCATCTTCTCCGTTGTGATGTGTATATCAACAAGGTAGGTGAAATCGTCGTCATCTGAATCAGAGAGCATATTGAACTCTTTCTCGAATATGAATTCTTTGAATTGTCCATCCCTTATGGACCTCTTCACATCTTTGTCATTCTTCCCATCCAAGTTAGTCTTCACCAAGTCCCTCAAATCTCTAGGACAATGCGTGCACTTGGCAACATTCTTGTTGTTACCAATAAGATGGTGCTTCAGTCTCGTGATCCCTCCTCCCAACGTCTTCTTACAAAAGTTGCATTGTAGTTTCGATTTGTTTACCATCTGGAGCAGTGGCATACACCGCGTACCTTCAAACCAATCTCTCAATTGTCACTCTGATCACCAGAACTATCAGATCCTGAACCATAGTGTGAACCCATGATGTTGATTACTGAAGCATGAAATATGTGGAGAAATTACACAACAAATATTCGTGAGATATATGAGGAGAACAATAAGTTGTTTGATAATTATTTTTTACTTTAAATTTTCAGACTTATTATGTTTATTATTTTTAACATGTATAATATGCGTAAAATCTTAGATATTTAATGTTTAACATACTAATCAACATATTATCTATATTTAGATGTTTCGATTTCTAAGAAAAAACACCCTAAATCTAGAGTTGAGATGACCAATTTCATGACAAACCACGCATGGGACACAAAACATTAAATAAATTACAAATCTAATGTTTAATTCACGGAATTAATTAATTACTAATTTTTAGTTAACATAAAGCACCGTAAAATCTTGTTTTCTATCTCTATAACATGAGATCCGAGTTTATTCTTTCATAACTTAACTTAATTTCACAACATAACTCAAAAACCTCAAATTAGTTCCCTCTATATCTCAATAAATACTTCAAATTTAAAAAATATATATATCAAGAATAAGCACTCCCTAACAAATAGGAACAAAACCCCTAAGAAATTTCACTGTTTCGACATAAAATTTGGAGTAGATCTAGAGTTTACCTCAAAGACGGAAAGGAGCGTTGGAGAAGAGCTCCCAGTAGCTTCAAGCGAAATGGGGCGAAATGGGGCGATATTAGTAGAAATATGACCTGAAAGATTCCATGTATCGTCGATATATCGACATATGATATATCAGCGATATATCGTCTTTGTATCGTCGATATCCTAGAAATCGAAAGGCTAAATGATATTAATATCCCCATCTCACTAATACCGATGTATCGACGATATATCAGTGATGTATCGCGATATTTCCTACATTGCATGTGAACTGTAGACATGTGCGGAGAATTGTAGTAGCAGAAATGAAAATGTTAAGGTGGATGTGTTGGTATATACGTAAAGATCATATTCATAATGATGCAATTAGAAGGTTGGAGTAGTTTTGATCGAGAATAACATGTGAGAAAACCGCTTAAGGCGGTTTGGCCATTTGCAAAGGAGGTCGGTTGATGCACCTATTAGGAGATGCGAGTTTTAGAATGTTGAATTGGCTAAAAGAGGGCAAGGAAGGCCCAAGAAGTGTTGGAATGAAATTATCCAAAGGGATCTTAGATGTTTGGATCTAAACCCTAAAATGACCCAGAATAGATCTGAATGGAGACAAATAATCCATGTAACCAACACTACGCGTTGTGGGAAAAAACTTGTCGTTGTTGTTGCCTATAGATAGACAAACAGAGAAGAGAAGACTACTAGAGAAGAAGAAAGAATCAGCAATCAAGAAAATATTGTAGAAAAAAATGTGGAAGGGGAATAAAGAAAAGAAAGATGCTATGTTTTCCTTTTTTTTCTTCTCCCAACTTGATTAATACTTCCATGATAAAGCTGAGATCTCTTAAAAGAGGCGCGTCTGCCATCACTATGGAAAAGGAATTTGATATGAAATCATCCTCCTTTCTTCGTGGTCTTCAAAATGAGATCTTTTCTGTGGTTCATACACGATAGAACTTTTTATCGATATTCATGAATGAGAGACTAATTCTCAGAATTTCTATATATGAAAAGGCCCATTTTGAGGTCCCACTACGAGAGAGACTTGTCTTCAAGCTAAGCGTAGGCACATTTTCAAGATCTGTTTATGGTAGAGGAACACCTTTATTTCAATCTTGTGAGAAATGGAACCATCTTTTATTGAGAAGCTACATTGTCGACCAAAGAAATATATCAATCTAAAATCTCCTTTAGATAGACGTGTTGCAGTTATGAATCTGGTCAAGGTTGATGTGGAACATAAAAGCCTTGTTTCTACTCAAATGCTCTTTGGATCATCATTCTAGACTCTTCTGCAATCAATCCCACTCAGCAACATGACCCAAGTACATTCTCATCATTAACAATAAAAGAAGAAAACATGTATTGATTCCAGGTTTGTGTTAACATGTATGCAGTGTATGAGTAGGATATTTCAATTTGTACAAGTTGAATTTGCATGCTCCAGTTTGAAAGAGTTTTGAGAATAATAATATTGTTGACTTAGTTTGGTAATCGGATCCAGCCAACATCCAACTATTATGTGGTATGTGGGTATTCTGTTGAGTTCCACTTCCCCATCACCTATTTAAAGAAAACTGAAAGTGAGGTCTTTACATGGGGCCATAAACTACATATTGATTGAGAGAAGAAAAGAATGAAGAAACATAGATATTACTTGTTTCCCATAAATTTTGGTCATCCCGTCAATTATCAGTACTGTTTACAGCCAACTTATCATTGTATGATTTTTTATTTTGAATCTCACTGTGCAAGTATTTGGCATAACTTTTGGTTCTCTTTTTTTCTTTATTCTTTTGAGAAGTCAAAGGATGATCATCCAATGAGGAATGTCATTCAGACTTTATTAAGAAAGCCGGCCAAAAGCATAATTTGGGCATTCTGAAATATTCGGATAACTAGATAATTTAAAGATAGAAAAGATAAAGTAGATTAAAATTCCCTGCTTGCAGGGGCATCTCTCTGAAAGTTCACAAAGTGACCACAAGAAACTTGTTATAAATATAAATAATGAATCTTTGCACTTAAGTTTAATTAACCTTGCGCTTGTTGTACTTCTTCCCGATCCCGAGTCTACTGCTGAGGTAACTAGGCATCTCCTCATCCTTGTCTCTGTCTTCAAAAGGTAAAGTTCTGATCTCGTCATAGAAATCGTTTGTTAATCCTTGCAATCTGTTCAATACATGATCAAATAAAAAATAATACTTAGCATACGTGGACAAATTTGTTTCATTTAGAACAAAAGACCGGTCATAATCTTTAAAAAAAGTAAAAATCCTCAGAACAGTTTTTCGCAAATATCTCTGAGCAAGAGGATGAAAAATGATCTAGAAACGAATAGTATGTTCAATTATAAAATCAATGCATGGCAGACATTAGAACATCACAATTATTTGCAGCATACTAAATAGGATATTACAAACTTCAAAAAAAAAAGTAATTCAACACACCCGTTTCTCGATTTCAGAAGACGCCTCTCCATCTTCTTTTCCTGTTTTGTAATGGGAGCACGAGTAAAAAGCTCTTCTTCTTGACATGCACGTTCTTCCAATTTGGCCTTGTACCTTTTAAGTTCACTGGTTTCAGATCCAAAAGTTTCTCTAATCTGCAATAAGATGAGAAATCTCGCCATTTTAATAAAACTGACACATTAATAGTAAGAAAAATACATAGCAAAACAAGATCAAAGGAAGAAAAACCAACCTCGTCAGGTCTTCCCTCAACTTCATTAAGGAGTTCTTTCAGATATGCGCTTTGCTTTGCTTGCCTCAACACTTGCTTCTCCTTCCTTATAGCCTGCCTCTCCTCTTTTCTGACTTTGTCCTCATCCATAATTGTAGGAGCAAAGCGCGTAGGAGAATAAACTCCACCATCCTATGCCCAGTAAGAATCAGAATTCCATATAGACCGGCATTCCAACTAAAATATGACACTACAGGTCGTGACAGACAGCCAATTAGTTTTTACACCTTTTTGAGTCCCTCGTTCGATTTGCTAACGAGCATGTCAGAGTTGGCTCTAAATGACAATGGATCCTCAGCATCATCCTTCTTCTCTTCTTGATCAACCATGACATTACTAGCAGCTCGGACCAGCTTCTGAATTTGATACTCGAGCTTCTTATCAATTGGACGAATCTGATGAGGGCAACATAAATAGTGATAGGTGAACACCGCAATATAAACAAACAAACAAAGGATTAAAGTAAAAAAAGAAATGAAGCACGGAAAGAGGGGAAACAATGCACATGGAATGTTGTCAAGATATGAGGGAGGGAGAGAGACCTTCTCCAGGAATAATCCGATCTCTACAAGACTGCGAACTGCAGGGTGCCCGCTGATGGGTAATCCTTTGGCCTTGCGAAGCATATAATACACGATGGTTTGGCAATAACTGAGGAGCAGCAAGTGCTTTGCCTCTAAATAGCTTACGCCGTCACTTGTAGGGTATTGGTTCTCTTTTACCTGTCAGCCATCGGACAATAGGATTATAGGAATGTTATTTTTTATTCCATTTAATGCAAACATAAGAGCGACCATGTTGGTTGTTTTTAAATTGAATTTCACCTTCAGAGCAAGGACTTGCACTTTTGTAGCAACAACATCGAGGCCAGCCTTCATCTCTTTAAGAAGAGAAACAAGTTTAGGAGTGTCTCTGTGTATTGGAATTTAAGTGTAAATGTGCTTAGAACAATCGAACAAAAGAGAAAGAGGGAGAGGAAGAGATAGGAGACAGACGCCACCTAGCAAGTGATTTCTCTTCCTGATGGGACGTGGACGGGCTTTCATCTTTGCAATTTCATTTTTCCCACTATTAATCACTTATAAGTATTTCATTAAAGTCGTTTACTTATCTCGTATTGTCATATTGTTCACATCAAAACTGATTTTTTATGACCAGATTTTCCTTTAAGTTCTTTTTTTGAGAAAGTGAAGGGTGTTAATCCATGGTAGGTTTTCAGTTCATCCAAAAGCTCCAGTTATTATAAAGTAATACAATGCAAGTAATTTTCCTTAACTTTTGACCAAACTGAAAAGAAAAAAGTAGATTGAGCAACTTCTTAAATTCATTCAATAGATTCTGTTTAGAAGAGAATCTCGTAATCGAGGTAATATTTTGTGTGTGTGTTTAACTGGCACTTATGTGATGCTGAACTCAAAGTGAGTGGAAGGTAAACTTACCTGGTAATCCCCAACATAGTGATGCAGCTACGTGCAGGAAGTTTAGGACTAAGTGGCAAATTACGACTGAAAGGGTGTTCTCGATGGATCTTCAAGATGAAATGAAACAGTCAGAACACAGAAAAAAATAAATTTGCAATTTAAATGTTCTGGAACTTACAGATGAATAATAAAATAATTCCTTGGAACTTGCACTAAAAAAATGGATGGCAGTAGAGAGAAAAACCGATTTGTTTAATTGCCAGAATCCGACTAGTCAAGAGGGGAAATGTAGCATCATATCATCCATCGCGTATGCTCAAACGGAGAGTTGACAGAAATTGAAATATTTATACCAACACTGCACAGACAATGGGAAATCCATCTCCACCAAATCGGTCGTTGTGTAACAGGCCACGGACAAACGATTACGGTAGAAAAAATATGGAAATGGTTGCGCTTGTTACCAGCGGTGGGGAGGAAAGCACCGCGTCGGACCTGTTCGGCGGCGGCGGCGGGCAGCAGGGAAGGGTGCGTGATGTTGCGGGGTAGCGCGTGCTTCGGGATTGTCGTAGCGGCGGCGGAGTTGGGTGGCAAGGATGGTGTTGGAGGCGGCAATAAGTGAAATTGGAGGTCTAGCAGGGGCGTGGGTGCTGATAGGCGGGAGAGAATCGGCGGCGGCGGAAGAGGAGGGTGGTTCTAAGTTTGGCAGCGGCGAGGGGAGCATGGAGAACAAAGGGGAACGAGGGTGGCAGGTAAAAAGGGACGAGGTTAGGCTGGGTTTGTTACTTTGGATTATACCGTCCGCCCAGCCCTCCCAGCCCGTTCATGGGTGGACCTTGAGCTGGATATTTAGACCTAGGTCGGTCCGACCGGTCCTGCAAAACATAAAAAATATATTAATATAAGATGAATAATACATTTATGAATATGATACGCTTCAAGTTTTTCATATACGATACTGGTTTTAAATCAAATTTAATAGTTTACATGTTATTATGAATAATACATTTATAAATATGATACACTTCAAGTTTTTCATATACAATACTGGTTTTAAATAAAATTTAATAGTTTACATGTCAAATAACATGTAAACTACTTATATTATCTATAGAGAGTATAAATGATATTAATAAAATCATTTATACATATTAAATACAATTAAAAATCAATAGAAAAATAATAAAATGGTCCATGAGCCGGCCCATGGCGGGCTTTGAACAGAGGTTTTTTAACCTCGGCATGTTCGGTCCGTCCTGCATTTTGTCCAGGTCTACTTTGGATTATAGGTGTGAAAGGAATCACCGTTCCTTACTCCATTCCTATGGATGTTTGGAGTGAGGTTACTTGGAGGTGTAGTGAGCAGCGACATAGACTTTGTTGAAGACCTGGCTATGATGAGAGCCACCAAAGTTGCTGACTTAATCCATTTACTAGCTCAATTGGATGATCCACAAAGTGAGCTTCTTTTATTACGATCTTGTATGGGCACTACCAAGCTCATGTTTGGCTTAAAGACATGTCAACCTGCATACATGGAACGAGTTGCTACGTGGTTTGACAAAGGGATTCGCGAAGCTATTGAGGATAATGTAGTCTTTGGAGGCTCTTACTTTGGCGACATTCAATGGCGGGTGGCGTCAATACCCATCAGACTTGGTGGTTTCGATTCGTATGCTTTCGTGGGCTCTAGAGTCCAATCGTGGGTTCTCCAAGACCACATTTTACGAGACAGTGGGATACTAGTATGGATTCTAACTTTCTATATGCTTTGGAGGGCCTACGTACCACACTTCTATCTCTCGATCTTACATATTTTGCTAATAAGGATACCGTCCCCCCTATTTCTCGGAATGCTTTGGCGAGTTCTCTTTTTTAGCAAAATTATTGAAGAGATGGAAATTAAGTTTGACATGAGTGTTAGGCAAAAAGTATTTTTTTCGTTGTTTACAGGATGGCCGTGCTCAAGGCTTCCTCTTGCTATTCCTATTGAGGGCCTTGGGATGCATATATCACCTATTGAGTATCGTACTATCCTCAAGTATCATCTTATGATTCCTCTATTTTCAAATGATGAGCCTTGCCCAATATGGCACAAATCATGCTTGGACGCTTTTGGGGAGCATGCAGTTCTATCGTGAACTCCCGTGTTTTAAATATACACACGATTTTGTAAGGTATGTCCCTTATGATGTACTCAAACATGTTGGAGTTGCTTCAAAGAAAGAAGCGCCTGTAAATTTTTTGACAGATCCATAAGAAGGGATATCGACACTCAGACCAGCAGTTGTTTTAATATTTGAATGGACTGGAGGGAAGCATGCATGTGTTGATTTGACTGGAGCTTCTCCATTGGTGGGTTCGATAAGGAGTGAATTTATTGTGGGATACGTTGCACAGAAAGGTGTCTCATCTAAAGTTGCTAAGCATGAGAAGGCTTGTATTGACAATCAAGATGTATTCATTCCTTTTAGTTTTGACACCTTCGAATTATTGATTCCTTTAGCAGTAGGGCTCCTCCAAAGGGTCCAAAGAATTATGCATGACAATGTGATGGTTCTTATATCTATAGATGTTGTATTTCGAAGAATTTGATTTGCCGTCCATAAGGGATTGGCGACGCAACTTGTTGCCCCGTCTCCCATCAATCTCTCTATAATAGTTGTTAATTAGAAATCCTACTCCATTCATTTATTTTGCCTGATATGTAGACCATATTCATGTAAGAATAAATATTACAATGAAAATCCTGTTCCTTTGTATATAGAAATAGAAGGAAAATTTGTTGGTGCTACAACTGCCTAAAGTTATCGGCCGTATACAATTGAAGAATTTTTTTTGTTAAGTATCGCAAGAAAACCATGCTCGAGCAGAAGCCGCCTCGGAAAGAAGGTTATAGTCTAATATCGTCTGCAACCCACATCTTTCACAAACGGCTATTCTCAACAATTAATCCACCTCTGAATGAGGTGGCTCCGGTGTAGTATGCTGTTTTTTTTTATTATTGATATATACTAACAAAGATTGTAACACCAACCCAACCCTTCCCAACCCTGCAACCAAACAGGCCCATAATGTATATAGTAAGATTGGTAGCATGTAACACTAACAAAGATAAATTATATACCATTTAAAATTATGAAATATACATGTTTCATATTGCATTTATTTGTTACCTTTGTATTGATATCATTTGCCTAAGACTAGAAGGTTATTGTTGCGTATCTTTGCCACAAGGTTCTAATCAAGAAGAACATTCGTCGTCTTAATGTTATTTCCAAACAATCCGGGTTCTATTCCAATATGCATTCGCTATGAAACTGGATGTTGTGCTTCGTTAACATAGGTTTTACAAACTCGTATCAAATACATGTATTGTTATTTCAGATGCAAAATATGCATCTATTTTTAAATGCATTTGAGATAAAATATTGGGGCATCTAGATGGGTTGGCCCGACCCCAGCCCAACCCAATAATCTTCGGGTCAGGTTCGGATTTGGGCCTAGGGCCCGGCCCGTTAGCCCATATACCAAAATGGGTTTGGGTCGGGCCAAGTCAAATTCGGCCCGAACCTGTCTCATGCTCAACCCTAGGTGCAGGATGTGTGATGGGATCTTTCAAAAGGCGACAATCTGGAACATGACTCTCAAACTCCAACACGGGTTGTGGTATTTGTGTGTCCTCGTGGATATCCCCTTGGCCTTGAGACCAAACCTGCTCCCTTTCGTCGCATTCGTCTCCCACCTCTCACCCATGACTCGCGTTGTTGTGATGCAGGTCCATCGACATCTTCCTCGATAACTTCTCCTATGGATTATATCCCTGAACAGTCTCTAGATGGAATCATGCAATCGTATGCTTGCTTCAGAGGCAACTTCCTTCACTCAGTCGAATATCATCCTCGACTCCAAATACACTCTCCTCGAAGCAGGAGACCTTTAATAGATATGACGCTCATTATTATTGGACAGTATAATAAATGAATAGACAACAACCATTGCTTAAAACATAGTAAGTAGTCTAGTGTGCATACATGCTTGTTGATGAATTGTCATGGAATTCGATGGTACCTCAGCATGTACTCCATCAATAAATGGCTACAATGAGTCCTCCAAACAAGAATGTATTGGTGGGAACAATGCAATCACGATATATTTTCCATAGTCCAAAGGAGATCGCACGGAACTCCACCCAACCAGCATCTGTCTTCATTCACAAATCAATGGAGTGTAGATGCGTGGAGGTGTTGCAAGCCATCATTATTCCCTACACAACATCAAACTATCAAAGGGCATGATCCGCAGTGTGTAGCCCAATGATGCAGATATGAATCAAAGGCACATGAGTAACATGAAGGTCATGTGCCTCCAAACACTAAAGAGGTAGTTGAGAATTCACATCATGTGTGTATTCACTTGGCAAGAGATATATAAGTTAGGTAAGAAAACATTTGTCACGTAGTAACCCAATCAATGGATCCCTGTATGGTGGCATAACGTGTGTGCCATTTTGTAGTGGTGTTGAACTTTGCATGCCATCTATATCTTATGGGACTTCCTCGCCGCATTGGTCGCTGATGGACGATGGGGGCGATATGTGGGAACTGCTCCCGAGCTCACAATCAAGAGAATCAAGGGCCTTCCTATCTCGATTGCTTTTCGCTTTCAATGTCACACATAAGTGCCTACATAGGCATGACAAGCAAGCTGAACTCCAACTGCAATCCACACAAGCCTCCAAGTCCTTGAGAAATGGTAAGTAGATCAGTGGCACCACATTTTTGACTTGTTGAAAAATATGGTTCGTCCCATAAGCTGGAGATAGTACGCTCGTGCAAACTACATTATAGTCTCCTCGCAAGTGTCATATAGTAAAGCTGGAAATTTTTCAATGAGTTGGGTCATGCGGATCCATGCTCATCAATGTTGGGCCTCTTGGGCCTAACTCCAGCAACCTCTCACATAAACCTGACCAGTTGGGTGAGCTAGCGGGTTTGATCACGACTAGCCCGTCGATATTCGGCCCAAATACACGTGTCACATCTTGCACTATTATCACCATCCCTCTGTGGTCCATGTGAAATGTATGTGTCTCTAGACACCATCTCTCCACGAGAGATGTTACATGATGTAAACCTAAAGAACTGAAATGCAATTGTATTATTAAAAAAAACATGTCGCAAAAACATGGTCCACCAATCACTCATGCAAGTGTTCTCTCTGCACCTACAATGTATCCATCTCGTAATCTAACACCATGATACACGAACAAAACGTTAGCAATAAACTATGGGCAACTATGAATGTACATACCTTTAATTGAACTTCATGCTTATGCACATCTCCAACCCAAACAGAAGTGGAAGAGTGTCGGTGATGCAGGCATAATCGTCCGCACAATTGGGTCGAGATCCATCTATGATAAATACATAAAATCATCACAATAAGAATAACATTGCGATTAGATAGAATAACATCACACTGAGAAAATGATTTTTTAATCAGTTGTGTTCCTTTTGACATATTGTGACTATACTCCTCCCTTTTTTGGAATATCAGTTGTGCCCTCACCTTTTTTTGCAAAATTCACAGTTATGCAATTATGTTAAGGTAAGGTAAGGGCATAACTGATATTACAAGAGGTTAAAACTACGAATCTTGCAAGAAAATAGAGGCAGAGGTGATATTTCAAAAAAGGGAGGGGCATAACGGATATTGCATTATTTCATAGAGGCACAACTAATAAAAAATAAGAAAAATATTGCAATTAAATATAATTATCACAACAAAAATAAAAAATTTTCCTATTTTGACATTATCCTATTATACACCCCCCCCCACACACACACACACACATTCCACACTTATTTTGCTGCCATCCCATGTCTTTGTTTTTTCTGTTTTTTTAACCTTCAGCTTGGTATGTCTCACCTTGAGAATGAGTGACATTATCTCTCAAGTCTATATCATTTATGAATATGAGACGACCTTAGTCGACCTTTGGACTTTATTCTATCAAGATCGAGCATAATGACTGAATATGATATGATTTCAGTCACTTTTTCCAGAATTCCCTCAAGATGACATCTCCACCATCAATTGGATTTGACATTATTTCAACCACTATTCCTATAATGCAAACCTCAAATGCTCTAAAAAGGTATGAAAGCTCGTTGTACGATGCAATCCAGTCCTCATATATTGTCTCAATGCCACTATGATTTTGATAAAAGATGGATATTAATGAATATTTACACGTGATTTTAAGACAAAATACATACAAAATGTTATTGAATCATGGATTCATCGTGTGCCCACATGTAAACATTATGCAAAAAAAGTTATTGCACATCACTCCTTATTTTAAAATAACGAACAATCTAGTTTGCATGATTGTTCCTTTTAAGCAATCAAGTCATGCTCCTCGGCCATCTAGATATCATATAGTTGTTGATCCAAAAGTTAGATCATATATGTTGGTGCAACATTGAATATCTGTGGAGTTAGATTGAGCACTGAACCACGCAGTCAAGTGACTATAAAGAAATGATCGCTAACATGAGAAGGAGATGTCAATCCATACTCAAAAGATTGACATATGCATACCTCTTGATGCAGGTTCTATATTGATGAATCTCTATTTCATCACCATATTCAATCATTTTGATTTAAATCCCTAGTAAAATGCATGTAAATATCACTAATTAACATGAAATAACATTCACAAGTTAACCTATAAATACTGCAGAGATACTTGTATTTAAATCTAAAATAAAATAACAGAGGAAAGAAAAGAAAAAGAAGTGAAGCATTTAAAAAATTTTCCAACCCTATATCATGAGACTAAGTCAAGAATGGACTTGGTTGACAATGAATAAAGTAGGGGAGATAAGGGTCAAACATTGTACATAACTACATGGAAATCCTAATTAACTTATTTTGCGTATAGCTCATTTTTACACTATTTTATTTGATGGTTTATACACCTCGAATAAATATACATTCAACTTAAACCTCGTATATATAATGTGTAGAAAATACTAAAAATAATTGACAAAATAAAGCATGTATCAGTTTCCATGTACGCTCAGCTGAAAAAACATGTAAACTGGACGTATGATCAATATCTTCTCCATATGAACTCAAATTGAATAAAACTCACTCCATTGTTCTTAAAATTGAATTGTCTTTTAACAAAGGTGGTTTCATTTAATCGGAGTCAAGATGCAAAAGTCGACTATTTGTGGTACACAAGTACTTATACATATGCATATTAAACCATGGTCTACATTGTATAAAATTTTATTCTTTTTTATCTTTTAAATGATTAAACATGGCATTTTACATGCATTTAAAATACAAATATAAATCTAAACCACTTAAGGACCAAAAATAACTAAGAAAATAAGAAACCGGTAAAGATCTAAATACACAAAAATATATTCCAAATTCAAGTGTGCATAATTATTTTTATATAACTTTGATTCAAATGATTTCTTTTGCATTAATTCAATAATAATGTCTAGAAAATATAAAAATATTCAAAAATATCATCATAAAAATTCGGTAAATGGACTAGCTTTACTTTTTCCAATATGCATGTGGTCTAGATTTTATATATGGGGCGTATGAACTCCAATTTACCCAAAATTACTTTTAATATTCATCATTTCAAAAGCTTTAAATTCTAAAACTACTTTGAAAGTGATCAAGGCTCAATCTTGAAAAGCTGATTTTAGGACCCATTGTACAATATTTTACTTACTTTCTTTCTTTTGTACACAGACCATTTAACTCCTTCAATTTTAATTTCAATTTTATTTTGTTAACTGCATATTTTTCTTTCTATTATAAATATAAAAGAAGCTAAAAAATACAAAATCAAAAGATACAAAATAGGTCTTTTATATACAAGTTAACTTGACTTGTATTTTATCTGCAGTACTTTTATATATTTTATTTCATAAAAGTAAAAAATCAACGAAAAGATGTTTTTTTAAGTACCGTATGTTACATGTTACTATAAAATATAGCATAGTAGTATTACAATAAAACAAGTCTACAAATCATGCAAGTCCAAAATGGCCATTTTATACCTAAAAATTATGTTTTCAATTTGTATATTTTCTTTGAAACATATATTGGAAAAAAATTTCTTCTATGATATTTTAGATGCAATTATTTGAGAAGGTTTTATATTTTAAGTAATTTATTTTGAGATCCTCTGTTATCTATTTCGTGCATATTTTCATTGGGAAACTTCTCTTTTTTGTGATTGATCCATATAAACCATGAGGGCACCCATCATAGTACAAAAAAATTGAAATAGCTCACTCCCGTTGGCATATCCCCATTCATCACATCCATTCCTCCTTTCTCTTAGATTAATGATCGTGGGTCAACCTTTCCACCCTATCTTCTCTCTTCTTATTACATGCAAGAACCCAACAACTCCCTTACACCTCGATCGGACCACCTCCAATAGCCATCATCTCCTCCATTCCTCCGCCAAATAAAAAGAGCCTTGAATCCAATTCTTTTAACTCATCCGTCGTAGCTGTAAGTGTTCTCTAGCTCCTCATTTTCTTTGTGACAGAGAGGTTGTGGGTGTGGGCCACGATGAGATTTCCTTTATTTGGTGTGATCCCTTGGCATTCTTGCTCCATTGTACCACGAACTTCATCTCCATCAAGCTTCTTCTCCACCAGAATCAAGGCCACGAACGACCACGCTCACCGGAGCACTGGTCATCCCAAGCAATATCATCCATTTGCTATGATTTTTATTGCAGGTAACGGTAGTTTAGAGTTTAATAAAGCTCGTTTCTTCTAGTTTCTAGTGTAAAATCATCACAGTTTGAACCCATTCCATTGCCTTGCCACAACTTGCACCCCCAATGTCGCCGCTCTCCGCATATCCCTCGCAACCTCCACGACCTATGGCCAAGTACATGGCCGGAGGAGAACCTCATATCTCTCACATGCATCAGAGGAATGCAATCATGATCACTATTTTTTAGAACGCACAATGTGCATGTCAAGTTCCCTGAACTTGAGCCCCTTCCGACTTGCATATCTCGCTGGACCTACATGCCCACGCTGCCACCGCTATACTGCAACCACCGTCATCGCTGTACACGTATCGCCGTCGTCAAACTTCACCTCTACACTACACTACAACATAACTTGAGGAAAAAGGGGGGAGGAAGAGGAGGAATAACATTCACTATTTATTGCTATTCCTCTTCTTCAATCTCAACGCTCCATTGATGCTTGGAGTTTTTGCAAATGAAGACCCAAAGATATCATTTATCCTCTCATCCAGAGATGCCACATGGATAAGTTGTGCATTTGCAAGAAGGCCCTCTCATTTTTGGCATATCTTGAACTACATTTTTGTTATTACATTTGCACATGTACCTCTTTATTCAAATGCACGTTAATCATTCATCTTGAACTCCAAATTATTTTGTTGGAAAGCAGCTTTAAATATCTACATTCTTTCCAAGTTTCACAATATTATGATGCACAAATTATTAGTTTTGAATTTTTTAATTCAGGGTATTACTTTGGCTCGTTATGTTAATAACTCTTTGAATACACGACACCGCTTGCCCATTTTTTCATATGTTGTAGGAATTAGTTAGACCAAACTTGTTTTCAAGTTTCATCTAAAGATAGTTTGATTTGTGGTATGTAGAATTTCTACAACATTTCGAGTGATCTACTTATTATAGGAGCATCTTTTAGTTATTTGAAAACCTAAAATAGTACACGTGTCCTATGAGTTTTCTCTATGTCCATGGGTTTTTGTTGTATTTTATCTTATTGTTTGAATAGTCTACAGAATAAAAAAACATCATTTTCAGCCTTCGTATTGTATTTATTTTTAGTTTACTCATTGTATCTCAAAAAATACCAAAAAATGTACTTGCCCTCATCTATATCTATCTCATATACAAAGGACATTCAGTGTTGTTGTGTTTAGAGTCCAACAAATCAAAAAATACTCCAGATCTTGCAAAATCATAAAAAGTTGAAATAGTATAAAAAATCCAAAAACAATGTCATATTTTCCTCTATATATTCTTATATATCTAGAAAAAATATAGGCACAATTTTAGGACTTTATATTGAGCTATTTGTAGCATTTTTTCAATGTCGTGCTTGCCTTGTTTTTCAGAGCGTAGGATTGCTTGTTTTATTTTATTACTTGTGTTTTGTTATTCCTAAAAATACTTCAAAAATATTTGATATAATATAAAAACAATAAAAATACATTTTTCTACTTGTTTATTTATCTCCCTTTTATTTTTTGTGTTGATTATTTGTGTTGCTTTTTCTCTCTCCTATAATTACCTGTTATATGGTGATGCATATGTACTTGTAATTGTTTATTTTCATTGTTCGTTTCTTTTCATTGTATGTTGGTGAGTGAATTATAAACCTGATATAATATCGATTGAAAAGAAAACTTCTTAGGTAGTGCTCCTTGTGTTCGACTCGGGATTACTTCTCGAGTGAATTAAATCAAACAATCGACTCAGTAGAGTTCTTAGGTAGTGCTCCTTGGAGTTTCGGAGGTGTCGACTGAGTTACAAACAATCGACTCAGCAAAATTGAGATAACTAAGTTACTAAAACCTATGTTATATACTATCACGATACATGCACGCATCCTTTGATCGGAGGCATATGTATTACTTTATGTCTGGGTATGTACATCTAACAGACCATTAGGTCGATGACCTATATACACCGACGCGTTGGCGCGCATATAAGGGCATGCACGTAATACAATACCTCAAAGAAACATGCATATTCATTGTTGAGCCGTAAAACACGAGCTCGTTCGTGAGATATTAGGTCGAATCGAATTTCATCGATGGTCATATATTTTTGGTAGTAATACGGGATTTGAAGGCATGCTATATGTTGTTGGAAAGCACATGATTGATACCAAATCCCTAGTGATCGAATGAGAAACTCATGATAAATCCCTGAAGGAGACAAATTTAAGAATATCTAGTTTAATTACAATCTTCCTATATGTATGTTATACATGTATTAGAAATACTCGAGGGTGATGTGATCTTAATCAATTGTATGTCATGCTTGTTGGAATGCGAGCCCACAGCAAGCCATTATGCAATAAATGTTATTGCAATTCACTCCTTTATCTGAAATAAAGAGTACATAATTTGCATAATAGGTCCCTTAGTACAATTAGGGTTATGTACCATGGCCATCTTAATGGTCATACAGCCGTTGATTCAATTATTAAATCATAGAGGCTGGTACTTAGATTAATATCTAATGAGTTAGATTGAGGACTCATCAAGCACCATCAAATGATTGTTAAGAGATGATCTCCACCCTGAGAAGGAGATTCTCTAAAGGCTGATATCTGATCGACCTCTTGATGCAGGTCCTCTGCATAGGAATAGAGATTCAGAGGTGTCAGATGAGTTAGGTCAAAGAGTTGACTTAACGAGATCGAGATAACCAAAGTCCTATATCATATGCTGTCATGATATAAGCACACATCCTCTGACCGGAGACAGATGTGTTACTATATGTCTGAATATGTACTTTTGGCAGACCAATAGGTTGATGACCTAATCAAGGTCTATACACCGGCGTGTTAGTGTGCATATAAGGGCATATGAGTAATACGATCTCTCAAAGGGATCATACAAGTTCAGTTACTGAACCGGAAGACATGAGCTCACTCATGAGATATTGGGAAGAATCAAATTCCATGCGCATGGTTGTCTCGCTTTGGAAGCTTGACTGAATTTGTAGGTTTGATATATACTTCTGGAAAGTATATGATCAAGACCCAGGTATGACATACGCTTTTGGAAAGTGTATGATCGATATCAACTCCCAATGATCGAATGAGAAACTTACTGATAAAACCATGAAGTAGACAGTATAAAGTTGATCCAATACTTCGGATTTATTCTGAGTCTTCCAGTATGCAGGATGTACATGTATCGGGAATACCTGAGGATGATGTGATCATAAACGATTGTATAACCATGACACTTCCATTCCTAGGGAGTGATGAAACGGGTCTGGATTTTAGTGACTCCTCTCAGTAGAGAAGCAATCTGATCTTAGTCTAAATGTTGGACATTGATCAGAATGTGATTCAGATGCAATGAGAAGATTAGATTTGCAGTCTTGATTTAATCAAGCATCTATGGGAGGCCCGCGATCTAGATTTGAGATATTATCTCAATATCCATGTCACTATATGTGGAACAATACAATCGCCCTGTCCTTATCTCCAAGTATCTGCGGAGAAAGCGCATTATCCTTGAAGGAGTTCATGGATAATTCTATTGTTGATATATATATATATATATCCGAGCATTGAGAAAATGGATAATTAAATGTGATTTAATTATCATGATTAATATGAATTCGATTCATATTATAAAGAGAGTTGTCTTAGATAATTAAATATGATTTGATTATCAAAGATGTAAATAATGTGAATATGATTCATGTTATTTGAGGACAAGAGAATAGAAATCCAAGATGATTAAATGTGATTTAATTATCATGGATATGAATAATGTGGATAGCAATATCTATATTAGTCATATATATTATAAATGTGATTTATAATATATAAGAGAGAGCTATTTGTAATTTACATTTATTAATTAAATGTTAATGTGAATTGAATTCACATTGGACATTGAATTGAAAATGTAATTTACATTTTATTTTTGGGTTGTGAATATGATTCACAAAATTTTCAATGGCAAGATTGCAATGTCTACAAAATAATTGTGAATTAATTTTGTAGAAGAATTTGCAACAAAAGTTGTTGCAAATAATGGAGATTACATAAAAGATGAAATAGCCACCTTCCTGATAAAGGAGGATGGACGGCCACCACTCCCATTAGGAAAGGGAGGTCGTCCCCCCTCTCCACACTGAAGGAGGCTTTCTCTCCTTTCATTACCTCCATGTATTGATGATTTAATTTTGTGATTAAATTGTGTTGATTTATCAACATATATTTAATTTAAATTAAATTAATTGTTTTTGTTTTTACCAACACAAATCTTAGCCATTAAAAGAAACACAATCAATGAGAGCCATTGGATTTGTGTTGTCCCATGGATTGAGATCCATGGATCCCAAAACCCTATAAAAAGGAGAGTCACCCCATTGCTCTCTATACACATATAATGCTTGAGAAGCATCTCTCTCTCTCTCTTTCTCTCTAGACGTCAGCCCTATCTCTCCCTCTCATGGCCGTCCACCATGAATGCCATGGAGAGGTTCTCCATCGCCGCAGCATCGTCGTTATGCTGCCCGATCGTCTGCTCGTGGATCTCCGTCTCCTTCGGTGCACCTCGCTCGTAAAGAAGACGACGAATCTCGTGTGTCGAGATCAGGAGATCCGCCGCTTGGATCATCAACATGGATTGCGAGAAGCACGCAGTTCATCCCCGCGCTCGCAAGCATCTCCTCCGTCGGATCGGACTTGAGACAGGAGGTCTCTTCGTTTAGAGACTTGATCGCAACCACGCTTCAAGAGGTAATCCTATTACTTATTTGTGGTTTAGACGAAATGATCCGAGAATTGTTCTTGGATCATGTGATTTCGTCATATAAAAAATTTTAAATTCCGCTGCATCGAGCAACTAGTGCGACTAGTCGCTCCTCGTTGTATTCGATACGATGTTTACGCTTCCGTGATGCGCTTGAGGATCTAACGATATCCTTCAATGCTTCCATTACACATATGGAAATGATCAGACATCCCTGAGAGGTCATTGATTTGATTTATCCAATTTCGGTAAAAATGCTGGACATTGATTTGATTTAGTTTAGATCAATGAGGAGATTGTGTATACTATCCCACATGAACAGAAATATGTGAGAAGTCATCTACATACGGAAACGAGATTAGATCTCCAAGTCACACTACATTGCATGTACATTCACCCTGACTTTATCTTCAAGTATCCACATAGAAGGCACATTGTCCTTGAAAGAGTTCAAGGATTTATCCATTAGTGACAAGATTTGTGTATTTGAAAAGGGATGAGAGATTGAAATAGTTAAATTGGATTTTATTATGAAATATTAACGTGGATATGAATCACAATATTTGGGAAATGTGTAGAGAGATGTCTAAGATAATTAAATTGGATTTAATTACCATAAAAAGAGCAATGTGGATAAAACTATCTACAATAATCATGAATATCGTGGATAAGATCTACAATATCTTATAGATACTTGTTTGTGAATAGGATTCACAAATATTTATGTGAATGTTATCCATGTTGTATAATAAATGTAGATGTTCCTTTGTAAAACATGAGTGCGACTCATTTTTTTCGACGACTTCTTCTCATATATCACAAAACAAATGCAATTATTTAGTGATAATTATTTTACAAAATAATTCAATGTTTAAAGATTTTATTGCAATGGAGATTAAATCCGAAATAGGAAAAAGAAAGACATCTCTAATTAGGAGTCGACGGCCAATGGAGCCACAATGGTGACCATCCACCCCATATCAGGAGAGTCTTTATCCTTTTTCCTTTTTTATCAGTCATTGGTGACTATTTTATGTTGAGATCAATTAAGAAAAAAGTGTTAATAACTTTTTTAAGTCATAATCTTAAAAGTGATTGAGAACCATATTTAATCATGGCCATTAATAAAAAACAAGAGTGTGTCCTAATCATTTGTAAAACAATAAAAGTAGGCAACCCCAACCTTCCTCGTAAAAGGAATTTATAAGAGTTGGAAATTATCAAGTCTCTTTCTACACATGTCCACCCTCTCACCATATGGCCGTCCCCTAATCAAGGCTATCATCACCATGCCATGTGATTGTACTAGTGGTCGCTCCGATTGTACAAGTAGATTGATTCGCTCATTCTTCTTCGGTGATTCACACTCTTAAAGAAGTAAGAGGATTTTGTGATATGAAATCACAAGTCTTCATTCTCATATTATCTCGTTGGATTGCAGAAAGCATGCGATCCATCCTCGTGCCCTCACGTGTCGTCTTCATCTAATTGGGCTTGAGACGAGATGTCTCTCCACTTGGAGACTTGTAGATCACCGTCAGACTTTGAAGGCATGTCATTTTACATGTGTGATGTTGATGGAACAAGCTGGAAATGGTTCCCAATCTACGTGGTTCTATTATTTTTATTTTATTTTTTATTGCTATCGTGACTCATGCGACGAACCTCTTTAGATCGGACACGATCCGATATTCACGCTCCTGTGATGCACGAGGCTTGATTGCCTCCTTTGATGGCACACCAATTCCATTGAGAAGGGAGGATGTATTGCTAGAATCGAGGAGGGGGAGGCTCTGGTTCCTGGACATGCCTTGGATCATCGGTGGGGACTTTAACTATGCGATGTTAGCATCAGACATGCTTGAGGAGGTAGGGGAAGGGAAGTTAGCTCAAGTGACTTCTGGGATCCAACCAGAAATACACACGGAGAAACACCTCATCTTGTTCGTGGATCCATAGGGTTTTGGTATCATATATCACTTCATCGATTACTATTGGTGAGGTGCACAACCACCTACTTTAAGTTTGAGGCTCGTGGTTGCGTAAAGCTGGATTTAAGGATTGTTGAGCGAGAAGTGGTCGGGTGGGGGATCAGTTGCTGAAAGTAGAGTCGAGCTGACCCAACTCGATGCCTGATCTATTATAATCTAACCAAGGCCCAAGCCCAAGCATATAATGTTCGGGTTTAGGCTTTATTTTTTGGTCCATTTCAATTAGCCTAGATTTGAAGCTCGGTTGCCTACTTTGTATATAACTTAAATCGTGGCTATCCTTCGACTCGATTCATCGATTCCCTACAAACCCTACCACTCGACCCCCACCATATAGGGATGCAAACGAATAAGGACATATCTGCAATCAATATTTTTATATAGATTTTGACAGTTATATCCGTATCCAATTTAAAACGGTTACATACATAAATATCACTTTTATATTCCCAAACATCCGTACTCATATTCACACATCCACTTTCACGTATTACAATCAATGGTTTTATTTTTAACCACACACATATATATTAATTTTATATATTCTTGTATCATATTTGACATTATTTATATGATGCAATCACATTTTAGTAGCTTAATATTATGTAACCAAAATATGTAAAATTTAGCTAATATACAAGGGTTTGATGGGGTTGCCCCGCTCCATTATTTATGCATTTTTTTTATTTTTTTGGAAAATTTCACCATATATATTCATCTATATATACCTCCAATATGCCACTCGAATTTCGTTAGAAACAGAGGCTCCTATGTTCTCCATCCAGAACATGTGGATTACAACAATCTTTAGACCGTTAAAATTACCTGTTCTAGATGGAGGACATATGAGTCTCTGGATCTGACGAAATTCGAATGTCATATTGGATGGATATGTAGATGAATATACACAGTGATTTTTTAAATAAAAGTGTGGAAAAAAGAGACGAGACAATCATGTTGGTTGGTTGCAAGAAGCTAATCCTATTTTTCCAATATATAAAATTATTTTAATATTATATTTATACAATTAATATCCATTTTACACTCATATCTTCTATATACATATTTTAAAGATGAGTTTCTCCACCGATGATTGACACGTGGATTCTTGAGAGCACTCCATATCCTCTCCATATGAAGCTCTCCCCGTCCTTTATTTACATTAGAGAGCCGGAACATGGCTTATCAACAACACGTGGCATCAATCTTTCCTACCCGTGAGCGTAGTTCTCCTCCCCGTCAACCGTGGCATCAATCTTTCTTACCCGTGCATCGTAGTTCTCCTCCCCGTCAACACATGGAATATGCCTTGTAGCTGTACGCACTGGTTTAACTCTTGACAATCAAGTGAACGTTCCCTTTAAATATCATTACCGATTTCTGCAGACAATACACTTCTTTCCTCACATAAAAGTAAAAAAACTGAATTCTAATATTTTTTGTTGGATTGATCTCAAATAGATACTTGGAATGGGAAGATGTGGAGTTATTCACAAAATAGGTGCAACTCTCAAACATGAAGAAGTTGAGGCCTTACCATCTGAAGGGAAGTCCAGGGATAGCAAGGATCTATTCAATCGTTGCAAGATCGATCGACTTATCATATCGAGCTCATTAAAAATATAGCGAAATCGACAAGCTCCAAGAGGAAGGTGATGGATCATGAGCAACTCCTGGATCAGAGAGCAGGAAACAATTTACAGCTAATTTAACTGTGGTCGGATATGTATATTTTACCCTATGTAATATGGAAATGACATTATATGTGCCATGCATTTTTACACAGGTCGCACACGCGCCCGTGTGTATGTAATGTGTTCATGTACATAGATACTCAAAATCTAATACATATTTATGTGTATATATACACGTAATTAAACTAAAACATAAAAAGGAATTAACATCAAAATAACAAGCATACATTTAGATATACTATACTAATATATTTTATCCATATATTTTATATGCACGTGTATAATTTACATATATAATAATATCATATTAATCAAGAAAAGTGCTATTTATACCTTTAGAAAATGTTAATTGGGAACAACCCCATTTCAACCATCACTGATTTTATTCCTTTCAACTAGAAAAAGTTTTACTAGAAATTACCAGGTATAATTTATTTACCTATGTAAACATTGTAGATTAATGGATTTGATTAATTGTATGTAATTTTAAATGAGGATTGTAGTGGATAGATGTGCGGAATATATGATTGGTGATATAACACCCTCACTTCCAAAGATAGTTTCACATCTAAAATTTCATAAAGTGTGAGAGTGGGTTATAAGTGGTGGGGATTACCACTTGACAACATGTGCTTAAGTATTTTGAGTGGTTGCCAACGGATCTATTTAGACCCGAATCTAACAAGTTGCCAGATGAGTTTTTCTTGATAACGGATCAGAGGTTTAAGTTCGAGACATTACAAATGATCTATTATCAAGAAAAATTGTTACTGATATAAGGAAATGAGTTATATTGCTCATGAATTGGACGACTTATAGCTGCTATGGGTTTGAACAAGTGTATCTATCATACTTAAGAACAAAATGATGCTACATGGATGAGTCTTTTGATGCTTCAGAGATCAAGCAATGGCACCAGTGAACCGTCGCGAAGCGCGGACAAATACATTAATTTATTTTTTAAAAAGAAGGTAACATATTTTCCATATCTGTCAATTTCAATAGCCGCACAAAGATACGTTATCGTTATTGGCGTCTGTGAGTTTGCATC
>JAZKJV010007722.1:0-43763 GCA_037367405.1 Ottelia alismoides | reverse complement strand
TATTTTTTCCCGAGTCCAGGAAACCCTAGCACAGGTTTAAGCAGAGAGATCAAATATGACAAGCAAAATCATTGCAACTGCAGTTGGGAAAATTGAGTACCTTAATGGTACTAATTACGAATTATGGAGTAGAAAGATCTGTTACGAATTATGGAGTAGAAAGATCTACTATGGCATGTTGCACGATAGTATACACTCTATCATAGATAAACCCGACCCAACCTTATCTGAGAATCCAACAATGGAGGAAATTAGGTCCCGCGAACAGTGGGAGAAAACAGATAATAGGGCTAGGAGTTTTATGCTGACCCACATGGATTTGAACCTGATTCGGATCTTTGAGACCTGTGAATCAGCTTACGAGCGCTGGACCACGGTTAAGGAGAAATATCACTTCAAATCCGAAGTGAGCGCCCAACTTCTTCTACACAAGTACAACTCGTGTAGAATGAAGGAATATGAAAGCATCCTCGAGCACGTGAACAAGATGATCGTTATGGCCAAAGATCTGGCAGCTGCTGATTGCGCGATTCTAGAGAGGATGCAGATCGCAACCATATTAGGAAGTCTCCCATCATCATTTGACATGGTTGCCACATCTCTGTGGATGAATGGCAATATTAAGTCTGTGACGGACCTACCTGCACAGTTGGCAATTGAGGTTGATCTCTCTAAATAAAGATCAAAAACTGAGATCTTTGAGGTCGAGGAAGAAGAAGAAGCAAATGTCGTGCACGCAAAGAAAAGGTTGGGTCCCTCCAAAGCGAATTTCAAGGGAAAGAGTGGGAAATACTCACGCGGCTCTTGCTATGGTTGCGGCAAATATGGCCATTTCAAGGTCAATTGTCCCAACAAGAAGAAGCCAAGAAATTCTAAATTTCCTGAAAATAAAGGCAAGAAGAAGATGTAATTCGCGGCTATCGTAGAATGCAACTCTGTCGTCACGGACAGTGACGGATGGTGGATCGACTCTGGAGCAACCAGACACATCGTCAAGATGAAGGAGGGCCTGGTGGACTTCAAGGAGCTGAGCAAAGGCGAATAGAGGATCTTCATGAGGAACAACATCTACCTAGACATGAAAGGTGTTGGGACTTACAGGCTTGACCTAGGAGATAGCATTATGGTACTGAATGATGTACTATATGCCCCAGGGATACGCCAGAACCTCATATTTGTCTCGGTGCTGCTCAAGAAAGACTTCGAAGTTAGGTTTTATAATAAGCGTGTATCTATAGGTAAGAATAAGAAAGTCTATGCGATGGGAAAGTTTGTGCCTGAGCATGACCTATTCTGTCTTCCTGTAATAAATTCTAGTGAATCAATAAATGTCGCTTTTGATTATTCCTTGTGTTGTTTGTCTGATTATGACTTGTGGCACATGCGACTGGGTCATCCAGAAAATTCTAAGATGGATCAAATGATTAAGGTAAATCTGTTGCCTAAGATCACGGGTGCAAGGACATTGCCCTACGAACACTGTTTGACCAGTAAAATGACGAGAAGAGCCTTCTCAACTGGAATTCGGTCAACAGAGTTACTAGGTTTGATCCATTCAGACATATATGGATCACTGAGCGTCAACACATATAGAAATAAGGAATACTTTATAACATTAATCGATGACTACTCGAAGTTCTCCTATGTCTATCTCTTAGGAAGAAAGTTTGAATCACTTGAAACATTTAAGAGATATAAGATGGAAGTGGAGACAAGATTGAGAAAACAAATCAAGACTCTTAGGACAGATAGAGGTGGGGAATATACCTCAAAGGAGTTTGAGGATTACTGTATTCAAACAGGCATTCGTAAGCAGACTACAATGTCCTATACACCACAACAGAATGGTGTAGCAGAAAGAAAGAATCGAACTTTGATGAATACAGTAAGGTCTATGCTTGCACACTCAGGACTCTCCAAGAAATTTTGGGGAGAGGCACTGTTGATCGCAAACTATATACAGAACAGGATTCCCATCAAGTCCGTAGAATCAACGCCATATGAAATGTGGAATGGCAGAAAGCCCGAGATGGGCCATCTCCGGAAATGGAGATGTGTAGCACATGTTCTGGTACCGAGTCAGCTTAGAGACAAGCTAGACTTCAGGACATTAAAGTGCAAGTTTATTGGGTATAGTGAGAATTCTAAAGGATATAGGTTCTTCCATGAAACTCAAGGTCTAATCGAAAGTCGTGATGTTACTTTCCTTGAAAATCATCAAGAAAAGGAACATGAAGTAAAGGAATCAGATCCTCTAATTGTCTTACAGGGCAATGAAGATGACTTAAGCATTAGACAAGAACTTGAGGATGACATCGATCATCCAAATATAGAGAATGGACCTATGGAACATGATCCTTTAGAGGAAGTGTGTGGACCCACACAACCCACGATTATAATCAGCAACAAGAGACCCAGAACACGGCCCGCATGGATGGAAGATTACCATTCCTATGGATGCGAGGTGTCGTGTTACACCGTGGATGAGGATGTCGCGGATTGTACATATCCCATATCCTTTGTTGAAGCTATGGCTTCGCCTGAGTCGGAATCATGGTCGGCCGCCATTAGAGATGAGTTGGACTCAATCGAGCGAAACGGTGTTTGGAAATTATGTGATTTGCCAGAAGGTAGGCAATCCATAGGATGTAAGTGGGTATTCAAGAAAAAGTACCGAGTTGACAGTACTTTGATAAATACAAAGCCAGATTAGTTTCCAAGGGTTATACTCAGCAAGTTGGAATAGATTTCCAGGAAACCTACTCTCCAGAGGCTAAGTTTGCATCCATTCGAATGATCTTAGCCATAGTCGCATATATGGATTTGGAATTATTCCAAATGGATGTGAAGACGACCTTCCTTAATGGAGAATTAAAGGAGGAGATTTATATGCGACAACCTGATGGTTCTCATGTTGAAGGTCAGGAGAAAAGGGTTTACAAGTTAAGAAAGTCATTATATGGCTTGAAACAGTCTTCACGGCAATGGTATCTCAAATTTCTTGAGAAAGTTATCCAATTTAGATTTGTTTCAAATAAATTGGATAAATGTGTGTATGTCATGAAGAGTGGGAGCAGTTTTGCGATCATGTCATTATATGTTGATGATATTCTGCTTGCAGGTAATGACATACAAATGCTCAATGAAAATCAAACAAAAATTGAGCAATGAATTTGAGATGAAGGACATGGGCGAAGCATCCTATGTTCTTGTAATCCAAATAACAAGAGACAGGGACTCAAGGACATTGAGCCTTAGTCAGGAAAGATATTTGCATACTGTATTAAGGAGATTTGGAATGCAGAACAATACTCCAGCTCCAACACCACTTGTGATGGGAAAGAGACTCAGTAAGAGTCAGTGTCCCGGAAAGGGGCAGAAACCTTTAGATGTACCATATGCGCAAGTGGTGGGAAGTCTAATGTATGCAATGATGTATACTCGACCTGATTTAGCTTATCCAGTAAGCTTAGTCAGTAGATATCAAAGCAATCCCGGTCCAGCACATTGGGAATCTGTAAAGATGATTCTTTGATATCTGAAAGGGACAGTACATCTGAAACTTGTGTATCAAGCAAAATCGCTTGAGGTAGTAGGATACTCCGATGCTGATTTCAGAGGGGATGTGGATGATAGAAAATCCACATCAGGTTACCTGTTCAAGTTTGGTGGTGCAGTCGTTTCTTGGGGTAGCAAGAAACAAGGATGTGTATCTCGACATACACAGGAGGTTGAGTACATTGCGTGTAGCATGGCCACCACTCTTGCTGTATGGATCAGGCGTTTCCTAGAGAATCTAAGCCTCGAATTGGTCAAAGGGCCAATTGAAATGTATTGTGACAATCAAGCTGCGATAAGCTTGATTAATAGTGGGGCAAATAGTTCTAAAGGAAAACACATTGAGATCCAATATCACTATATACAATATATAGTGGCGAAACAAGAAATCACGGTAACCTACGTACCTACCAGTGACATGTTGGCTGATACCCTAACCAAGGGAATAGCTGCAGGAACATACATTAAACATGTTGGTTTAATGCGACTCAGAAATGCATGAGTCAGGGAAGAGGTATTTCATGAACAATGAGCCTTACTAAAGACATATCCATGTGTATACTACACGAATAGTGAGAGTATATAATTTTTTGATCGCTTCGGTTAAGTGGGAGATGTGTGAACATTTCAAATGACCTCACGCTCAACTTGCCGGCGGCAGTTGCGCAGAGGCCGAGTCACGCGCGAGAGTCGCGCAAATGGGGCGTGGTTGGAAAGGGGCGGACTATGCGAGGGGCATTTCACGCCCTATAAATAATGGCCTCCATAGATGGAAGTCGATCATCCAAGAACAACCCTTGCAAGGGAGCCCTCTCCCATCTCTCTATATCTCTCTTTCGCTCTCTCGAGTAAGCAACGGAGGCATACCTCAAGTTCTAGACGAGTCCTCAGCCCCCTCACCGTCGGCACGGGCGGCACCAAGCCCAACATCTCCACTATTGGTGCCGACCAATTCGACGACTTTGAACCCAAGGAGCACACCCACAAGCTCTCCTTCTTCAACTAGTGGATGTTCAGCATCTTCATCGGTACCCTCTTCGCCAACACTATCCTCGTCTACATCCAGGATAACGTCGACTGGACCATCGGCTACGCTCTCCCCACGCTCGGACTTGGCATTTCCATCGTCATCTTCCTCGTCGGCACTCGCTTCTACCGCCACAAGATACCAACAAGCAATCCCTTTACGAAGATGGTATAGGTCTTCATCGCGGCGGTGAGGAAGTGGAAGGTCGCATTTCCAAAGTGACCCCAAGAAGCTTCATGAGGTGGAGGTGGAGTATTACGCAAAGAAGCATCAATTTCGAATAGTACGCCATCTATAAAGTCTTGCACGCACCTTGGAGGTGGCTGGAGGGCGGAGTCTTGCAGGTCGAGCTTGGAGGCGTCGGGAGGGAGAGATTTTGCAGGTCGGGGCACGGGAAGGGGAGGAGGTGGTGGTTGGCAACGGTCAATGACGGCAGGTGTTGGCGGGTTGAGGAGGAGGAGGAGGCGGGCGGGGGTTGGTTGGTTGGTTGGATGAGAAGAGGATTGGCCATTTGTAAATAACGTGAACTTGAAGGGTATAACATATAAATTATTTGACGTAATTTGATGGGAGTTAACACATGGTTATGAGTGTAAGAGTTAAACATTATTCAGGATCCTAGGTGTAATTCGTGTTTATAGAGTGTTTCTGGGGTAGTTACGGAACTACTCAGGGTTATGGGTGTAAATATCTCTTAAAAAATCTGTATAGGCTCATTTTGTTGTAGTAAACTATTCCCTTTATTAAAGAAATACACTTAACTATTAGCATTTACATATTGTAAAATATATATTCTATATCTTTTTAAACACTTTCATTTAAAAATAAATAAAGTCAACAAAAAGGTGGAATTATTAGGAGCGATGCAGTTTTACTTATTTAAAAGTCTTAGTTTTAGTGGTATAACTTAACATGGTGTTAATGAAAGTGTATGGTTAATTGAATTTTTTTTAAGGATCTTTTTGTCAGTGCAATATTTGTTGGGATATTAATGTGAAATTGTAATTTTACAATAGTATCTTGGTGAAATAAACGTGTAAACATATTTTAACAATCACAATGAGAAATAATAACAAAGACGAATTATATATAGTCGCAATAATTTGGCCCCCAAATAGTAATTTCTGGCTCCGTCCCAGACAACAACTACACTTGTAACTTTTGATGTAACATCAGTATCCCCCTAGTAGCAGCACATGGATCTAATTGGATTGGATTTTCCTTAATCCATGTCCAATCCAATCTTAACAGATTATAACTTTTCCCGATCCAATCCATTAGATATTCAAATCCAAACCAATCTAATCCACTGGGTTATGGATTGGATCGGATTTTTGATACAGATATATTATCCCCTTTTAGTCTATCCTCCTGTCAGTAGTACTTCACATTTGGAGTATGTTTTCGACGTTGAATTGACGTAAAAAAGTTTGTTTACTACAACTGATTAAGCTGATTAACAATTCAACTACAATATATTTAAATAGTTCAAAAAATGTAGACATTTAATGTATTATTGACCGAAAAGAATGAAACTAAAAGGTGGCATACAATTGGGGAATAACTTAGTTCAATTTCTTTTGTTGTGTGTGGTGTTTGTTTGGTGTCATGTAATAAATGCACATGTGTCATATTATTTTCCTTTGAGATATTATACATAATGTTATCCTTTTTCAGGTTGAATGTGTATGGAAATATTTCATCTTCAATGAAATAATTTCATGTATATATAGGAATATTTATACATGGCCCAGATCTACGTGTGATGTGTTCTCTCTCCCACACATATCCATCGAAATAAATCAAGTTATTTTTGAAAGAGTTTTAGTCATTTATGTTTTATTCATTTGGGAATCAAATCTTCAAGCTAAATTGATATTCAATTTGTTTTATTTTGGCTTGATTTTTTCTCGAAATTTTACAAAAGATATGTAATCGAGTTCCAATGATCAATCCAGTTAATACCCCCAAGGTGGAGAGAGGGAGAAGATAGAGTTGGGCGAGGTTAAAGATAGGAGCTATAATCAAAAAATGAATAAAATTTTATTATTATAATACTGTTACTCATTTTTTGATTTCCGGATCTTTAATTAATTATTTTTTTTCAAAAATTTTAAGTTCGATTAAACTTTTAACAAGTCTTCATGCAAACAATACATTAAAACGCATATCAGATATCCATAATGTATATTAAGCATGAAGGATCCGTCCATCGTAAATAATTTTAACTAGTGTATACCATGTGCTTTGCACGGGAGAACCGTTTTGTCGATAATATCTACAATGATCGAATTATTATTTATAGTGAAATCATTTAATGAAACTTTTGATTAATTATTGTAATATTGGGGAGTATGCACTCAGGTGCATGTAATTACATGCACCAAGGCCTATATATCTTCTACGTTATTTTACTTTTTTAGAAAATATAATCATGTATATTCATCTATATATCCCTACATTATGTCATTCGAATTTCGTCAGAAACAGAGACTCATATGCCCTCCATCTAGAACGGGTAATTTTAACGGTCTTAGAATTGTAATCGACCTGTTCTGGATGAAGGGCATATGAGTCTCTGTTTCTGACGAAATTCAAATTACATAATGGAGGGATATATATATATATGAATATAGATGGTGATATTTTTCTAAAAAAGTAAAAAAAAGGGATTTTTACCCGGCAGACCCTATAATCTTTTGCAATTACCGCTACGACCTCTGAAACATCTTAATTCCTCTCTCGACCCCGTAAACTTGCTCTGTCTTACCCAACAAACCCTGCCGTCAATTTTAACTATATTTGAGTCAAATACTTGGGTTTATCTTGAGTTAACCTAACCAATTTGCCATTGAACGGTTAGGATTAGCCAAAATTTTAAAAAGAAAAAAAAACAAAGAAAAAAAATCACGCAGGCGTTCTTGCGGGAGGGGCTCCATCGTTGACCGCTAGGGGGGGAGAGGGGACATCCATCGTCGCCGATTACGGCTCCTAGGCCGTCGTCACCGGCGCCACCGATGGCATCGACAAGTCCTTCGCCTTCGAGTTCGCCCGCCTCGGCTTCCACCTCGTCCTCGTCGGCCGCAACCCCGAGAAGCTCTCCGACACCTCTGCCGCCATCCAACAGATGCGCCCGAACGTCAAGATCGAGACGGTGGTGCTGGATTTTGCGGGGGATCAGACGAAGGGGGTGGAGGAGTTGTAAGGGAAGATCGAGGGTCTGGACGTGGGGATCCTGGCTGTCGTATCCCTACGCGAGGGGGGCAGCAACCAACAACGGCAGAGGGGGCGCCTCCATAGTCGGGCTCCATCGTCGCCAAGCGGGGAGGGGAGGACTCTGTCGTTGGCTGCTAGGGGTGGAGGGGGGGCTTCGTCCTGGGCTCCATCGGGGGGAGGGGAACTCCAACATCACCGACCGGGGAGGGGCCAGCCGAAGCAGCAACAGCGGGGAGGGGGGAGGGGTGCGAAGCCGCGGCCGGGGGAGGGGAGCTCGCAGGCGAGGAAGGGCGGCGCGGGTCGGTAGGGGAGGTCGAGAAGGGGAGGTCGGGGGAGGCTGGGGGCTCCGCAGGTGACGAGGGGGGCGCAGGGGTTTGGGGGTGGGGGCGGTTGCGGAGAGGGGGGAGATCGCAGGTGAGGAGGAGGCGGGGCTGTTGCGGGGGGAGGCGGTGCGGTTGCGGGGAGGGGAGCTTGCAGGTGAGGAGGTCGGCGCGGGTCGAGAAGGGGAGGTCGGGGGAGGGGGCGGAGGAGGTTTGGAGTAGCATCAGTGGGGGAGGGTCCTCCATCGGCAGAGGAGGGGTGAGGGGAGCAGCAGAGCAACATCGTCGGGGGGGGGGGGGGGGGGCGCAGGCTGCCGGGGAGCAAGGAGCGGCGGCGGCGGCGTGGAGGCTTGACTAGGCGACCTGGGCGGCGGCGGGGAGGGGGAGGAGGGGGGCTCCTGGAGTGGCACTAAATGTAAATTTGATAAACAAATTGGGTATAATATAAATGGACATAACGGAATCGGGTTACTTTTAACGGGTAAATGAACGGGGGTTAACCACAGGGTCTGTAGGGTAAGGGTTAGCAAGTTTACGGGGTCGAGAGAGGAATTAGGATGTTTCAGAGGTCGTAGCGGTAATTGCAAAAGATTACAAGGTCTGCCGGGTAAAAATCCAAAAAAAAACGTGGAAGATATAAGCCTCGGTGCATGTAAAATTACATACACTTGGGTGCATGCTCCCCAACCGTTATTCATATTTCTATTTGTACAAAACTTATATAATCGAAACTTATATACCAAAGGTAGGACTAGATTTGTGGATGATCTTCAGTCTACATCACGTTATTATACTTATGTTGGAGGAGAGCGCATTACTGACGAAGCAAGAAACATACTGTTTCTTCCAAATTAAGTACTGAAGGTGCATATTGGGCAATGTCACTTGCAATTGTGTCCATAGCCAATGCAATAAGCATCCAATGAAGCTCTGTCGCAACAATATATCAGCAATGAACTTCCCTAATAATCACATCCAAGAAGATTTCACCAAGCGTGACGAAGTGGATCGTCATTGTATAAGAGAAAAAGTCCATGTTATCAACTATGCAAGCTTTTATCAAGTTAAAAAGTCAGTTTACGAAGACCGACACATCATGGAGTCGATGTGGGAAAGTTAAGCACGATCAACATCCATACCCAACTTGAGGAGGCATATCGAATGTCGTACTTGGATAAATGTATATTGGTCGTTCATCCATTCAACTCTTCATCATATAAATATCTGTACACAGCCATCCATCAAATCCTTGTATTTCATGTGTCTTTCTGATTGATTTTTTCCCCACATTGATGCATTCTACTGGTAGAAACTTCATAGAATCTAAGAATCCTTGATATTACTGTGTAAGCTAAGGGGGAAGGAGAAAATAAAGATCCAATTTACATATCACATCAAGATCTTCTGGACCAAGTCTGATTTACAATATTAAATGGTCTCCAACACAAAAATAGGACTGCTAAAGCTAAATTTAAACACTATTAAGAGTTTCCTCATTAACAGAGAATGGAGAATCTAGCGAGAGAACTCGCTGAGACCCTAACAGAACAGAGAAGACCAAACTAGACAGTGTAGATGCATTAATATTTCAAGCTCATCTTAACTTAATGTAAGCAAGCATAGGATGGAGCTTGTGGGTGGTGAGTTGAACCATGTCCACCTTCCCTTCCTCGCCTTCCTTGAGCTTCCACTCGAACTCCTGCACGAACCTGCCGATCGAAGCGCAAGCTATGAGCATTGCCTGCGAAGATCCAGCACATGCCCTCTTCCCAGCCCCAAATGCCATAGTCTTGTGCAAGTCCATCGAGTCGTACTTCTCCGACAAGAACCTCTCAGGATCCCACTTGTGGGGCTCGTCCCAGTCGTTCTTGTTCATGTTGCACCCATAGATGTTGATTGCAATCTGAAAGCACATTTCAGTTATCGGTTGAAAATGTGTATAAGTTATTTTGATGGGATCAAGAACGTAACTACCTCGGTGCCCATGGGGATGTCATAACCTCCAAGTTGAGTATCTTCATGAACATATCTAAGGGGAACGATGGGGGCGGGAGAGTGCAGTCTCAACGTTTCATGGAAAACAGCAGTCAGATATGGCAATGACGCGATATGTTCCTCCTTTATCTTCTGCGGACCGCAAACTCGTTGAATATCTAGGTAGAGACGTTCCTAAGGCATTGGAGAGATTGAACTTATTTAAAGGGTTTTGATACCCAGATGGAAAAGAGATAAAGTATCCTTGACATGATGCGATGCATACAATCAGATTACCTGGCACATCGTATTCTTCGCAAGTTCGAACATAGCCCATTCAGTAGTAACCAGGGTCGTGTCAGATGCCTCGATGATCGCCTCCCAGATTAAAGATGTCAGTTGTTCTTCTGTCAGTGATGCATCTTCAGAGACCAAGAAGTCGAGATAGCAATCGATGACCTGTAAAAGTGGATACATTTGTTCAGGAGGAAACTCCTTCAAGCGAACATACTGATGGAGTGTGTACAGTGAACACAACCTCTCCTGATGCGATGCGTTTTTTCTGTTCGCTGATCAGTGATCTCGTAACAGCCTTCTTGCGAGTGACAAACCGTTGGATTTTCTCTTCTAGTCTTGGATTGGGAATCCACCTAAGATAAGGAAAGAAATCCCGCCAATCAACCTCGATGGCCCCTTTCATCGGGTCGGAAACCAGTATATCAAACATCTCTTGCTGTGAAATTACAGCACCAAGCTCCTCCACATGAATGGAAGTCACATCCTTCCCTATAGCCTGCAAACTTTTACAGCCTTAAACGACTAATAATCATTTGTTCATGGATACTAGAACGATAACTCGAATTATAACCACATTTACATCATTGGTAAACAATGAAATTTTGTAATAACTTGGGAAGTGTAACCTCTAAGGATGTTATAGATTGCTTGGTGAAATAAGGATGGTAATTTTTCTTTACCATGAATTCCAAGTAATACATCTGTATGACCGCAAACTCACTTGTTTCAACGCGAGACGGAAGAGCTCCTTCCTGAAGATCTCTCTGAGATTCACTTCTTGGAGTGGATCATCCTTCACTATAGCATGTAAAGAACTTGACATGCATTCTATCATCAGATCCCTGTGATGTCGATGACGCTTCTGAAAAATGGGTAGTTCGGTATGCGAGAAATTCAGGCAGTGTTCAAAACTACATAGGAAGAACTCCATGGAAGAAATAGAAACTTAGTGGTTAATACCAGAGCTGCTGCACCTAAAACACTGGTTAATATGGCCTGCTTTGCCCTTCTGTGAAAATGTCCATAGTCACTAGTTGCCACCATGGCGTTGTTGCTTGTAAGCAACTCAAGAGCCTTGGAAAGTTTCCTTGTTGAAATCGATGAAAATTTCTTCACCATTGCCTGCAAACAAGGCTTCGATCGATCAAGAATGATGAAATTTTCTTGCTAAAAAATATTTCCATTCCCCTCCATCTATGCTCTAGTCCATGTGCGAAGTCCATCTATATTATAAAAACTGCCGTCTCTGAAAACCTTAAGCCTAATGGGATGATGAGAATCATGAGATCAAGAATAAATCATGTGTGGTACTTATATTTTGGTTCATTGACTCATGGAGTACATTAAACGGTTTTCGAATCTTGCTATTTTCATGCTATTTCCACCATAGATCCTCACTGTAGATTAAGCATCCTGGATTAAAAAATAAAGCAATCCACTTATACTAATATTTATTTTTAATCTCTAACATGCATATTTTAACTAAAAGATGAACATTCATGTCCTTCAAACAAACCTACAAGGGATGGTAAGGTTATTTATTTAGTGTGCTTTGGCAACAAATTTGAATTCGAGAAAACTTAAGTCTAGTTAATCCAAGTCGTGACTGGAACTGAATTAGTTTGCCTCACGATGCGGGAAAAGCTTGTTCACGACTTCATTATGAGAGGAAATTAGTATATCTTTGAGGCATCTAGGAGTGATTTAACCTTTTAATCATGATCATTTGTGGGATATTCCACTAATAAGAAACTGTCGAAAAGCAATCTTAGAATCTCACTGAACTTTTATTACCGACAACTGTGCATGAACTTGAAAACAATTCTGGAAACTAGGCTGTATGAATGTCGGATTTGTAAGGTGTTTGCAAGAAGATCAAAATCATGACTGAATACTATTCCTGGAGAACTTAGATATCGATAATTAGCCTCCATTTGTAAATGAATCAATAGCACCTTTCGAAGCGATTTCCACAACAGTATTGTTTGAAAATGACTTCCAGAATAGCACTTCACAGATCTATCTTAAAAAGCTGTTTGGAGGTGATTTTTTATAACAAAAGAGTTTATTCTGCAGAATCAAAATCTCGAAATACTTTCAAGCATACCCTCAAATTTCAAACATGTGAGAAACAATCACCAACCCATCAGGATGATCGAATGTGAACGCCAACAATCAAATATAGCAGATACGCTAAGATACAACGAATATCTCCCTAAACAAAGACCAGGCATACACAAATCCTTACAATAAAAGTGCTGACCTTCAGTTTACTATAAAAGTTATTTAGGGTTTTCAATTGCATTACCTCCTTAGCAACCTCTGCAGAATTGAGAACCACCACAGTGGAAGCTCCTGTTCGAATGGAGTAAACGGGACCATAGATCTCAGCCCACCTTGCAAAAGTCTGGTGGGGTTTCTTCTCCTTCAACTGTAGAAGATTCCCGATAAGTGGTAATCCAGGAACAGCTGTTCAAAACATCACAAACGACAATACCCACATCATGAACATGAGCAAAATCGGAGTTTTCATAGTCTGCGCATACCTGGTGGGTGATTAAGTCTCTTCCTGCCCAGTGACCTTGCAAGTAGGATCGTTACTGCAATCAAGAGGCAGAGAAAAGTAGTGGTGATGGCCATGGGTTGGAACCCAGAAAGTGATGAATCCATTTCGAGCTTCACAGGATTGTGATGAGATGTGTTGAAGTTCTTCTGCAATCTTCATATAAACACATTGAACGGATATGGAAAGATATGGCTTTTGGATTGCAGTGATGAGTGGAAATGGAAAGAAAAAAAGAAGGAATTTGAATACAAACAAACATAATAAGCCAAAACGAAGAATTTTTTAAATGGGGGTCCACGGGATGGGAATGGATCGATCAAAAAAGAATGTTAAATACAATCTGGAATGGATGTAACTGACGGCAGAAATATTCACTGGATGCTTCTCTGTATTTAATAATCCTAAACTCAATCTTTGTGGGTATTTTTTACTTATAAACTACATTTTTATTAAAGAAAATATTATTTTACAGCGACAAGTAATTATCCTTTTGTGTACTTGGAAATGGTTTACTGGCATGTTTCTGTATGTGTTTTAATTTTTGACGAGATTATTTAATATGTTACATCCTTCAAAATACTGCATATATACGTCCATATTCATCCCCCATGGTAACCTAAATGGGTATTAGTCATGAATGGATTGGTAACCTAATTGGGTAGTTTCAGATCTGACAATAGTTGCAAAAACCACGGTCGACTGATTATTGACTACTCAGTCACTAGTTGACCAGCCGATTAATCGGTGGGGTAACTGATTTTTGCACCGATAGCTTTTTATTTTTGTTTTGTTTTTTTAAAAGCAAACCGAACCTGAGATGCTTAATGTTTGATTTGGATGCAGTTGTTTCTTTTATTTAATTATGATAGTATAGAACCATTGATTAATTCTTAGCCAGCGAGGTGACCGACTTAATTGAATCCTCTTACGAAGGGGAAAATAGATTTTACTCTTACAGTAACATATCTTAGAATAAAGAAGAAGATTTTCGCAATGGGTTTTGCATCTTAGTCCCTTTGCATTCAAAACATAAAAACCAATAGTGACGGCACATGAAATACCAAATCTATAGTATAATTTTACATCACAATATGCAAAATTCAATTTTTTTGTATGATCTTCCTCAATCCAAATAATACATCTGAAATTTAGTTCTGGTACACTGAGGAGCTCTTTTGGTTACCACAATACAAAGATTACAAAGGCAACAATAGAACATGTCTTGATTCTTGCCACATGGTTAGAAGATACACCAGGCTCTCGATTATTTCCGTGCGGCAACATTGGCAAAAACACAAGCTGTCCTACTTTGCTGCTTATTTGCGATTGTCATTCTCATCTTTCTTCGTTCCTGAGACAGCTGCGGTAGCAGCGGCTGTCACTGCAGCTGCAGCAGCTCCTAGCTTCACACCACCTGCTGCTTTCATTGCACCACCAATTTTAGCAAATGCAGCAATGCTGCCAACAAGCATAGCCCTCAGAGCCACCGTTGGCTTTATCTCCATAATTTCCCTCAGCTAACCTTCAACTTCCTTTTTTAAGAAAAATAACTGACCTGCAAAGTTCAGCAATCGCAGTCTTAGTTGGAAACCAAAAAACCAGTCATTCGAAAGAGCAGACACTCCATCTGAAAATGTTTGGAAAAAACTCATGATATATGTAATACAGCAATAACCAAGCATGTTCCACTTTCAGTGGGGTCGGTCAATCTAGAAATAATGGCCACAGTGAAATCTAAAGCATTTTTTGAAAACCGGCTTGAGCCCAATAAAAGTTTAAGGCAACTGTTTAAAATACCCAAACTCTAAGTTGTTTAGTAGTTCTTTACTCCTAAACCATACTCAACTTTCGTAAGATCATCCTTCAAAAGAGAAGACTATTTGTAAAATGTTACAATCTATCCCACTTTCTTCTTAGCATCTTCATCACAGCTTGCCCAGTTTCTCTCAGTGGTAGTGGCTGCTGCATACTTTTCTACAGCCCTCATCTTCCAGCTCTTTGGGAGAAGCAACTCCACCCTCGAAGCTAATTATTTGAGAACTCAGAAGCAATTTTTTTAAAGGGAGTTTGATCTTGGCATGATATATTTTGAGTTTACCATCCAGTAGAGATATGATATATTTACAAAAAAAACATGGATCCCTCTAACTTAAACTTTTCGATAAGATTCATTAATAATTAACTCACATTAACAATTAAATCTCTGTAAAGAATTAACATTAACTATTGTTCATAAAAACATTATATTGTACATTTAATTTCTGTGTTTTCTTGATATTAGAAACACCATAAAATTAGGTTAATATTGTATATATTTATTTTGACATTATTCATAAATCAAAAATACAAAAAATGATAAAAGAAAATAAAATAAGTATTTTTATTCTCAAAATACTTACAAAAATATTAATTTGTATATATGATGTATTTTGACCACCCGACATCGTTTGTTAGTCATGGATGTGCAAATAAAAGGGTTGGTAAAGAAAAAGAGGATTTCCAAGATCACTAGAATTAGAAGATGGAATCTTCAATTGAAGCAATCAAACTTCAGGGAGAAGATTTTAGAAGACTTATCTTGGGATTTTAATGGAAGTGCAAACGAGATGTGGGAGGCGGTAGCATCTATATCCGAAGGGTAGCCAAAGAGATGCTAAGCGAGTTAAAGGGAGGAGCTCTAAGCCAAAAGGAGGCTTGGTGATGGAGTGGAGGGGTGCAAGAGAAGCTTAAAATTAAAAGAGTATACTTTAAAGCTGTCTAAAGATAGAGCAGATGAAATTGTCTCAAACTACAAAATCGTGAAGGAGGAAGCAAAGAAGGATATATAGACTTATTAAGTTTTGTATAAAAATCTCGACTATAAGGAGGGCCAGAAGGATATATTCAGGTTGGCTAAAGCAAGAGAAGAAAGACCAAATACCTTTTTCAAGTGAGATGCAATAAGGATGAGGAAGGTCATGTGATTGTTACTCAGAAGGATATAGAGACTAGATGGAAGCAGTACTTCCATAAGCTTTTCATTGGGGAAGGAAATAAACCTTTGGGAGATCTAGATAGTAGTGAAAGTTCTTGAATCGTATAAGCTATAGACGAATATAGAAAAAGGAAGTAGAGGAGGCTTTGAAGGTTATAAGACCTGGAAAAGATGTAGGACCCGATGACATTCCTATAGAAGTTGAGTTTTAGGTGAGTGTGGTTTGACTTGGCTTAGAAATCAATGTTATTTGGTGAAGCAAGAAAATGTCAGAAGATAGGAGGAGAAGCATCGTGGTGACACTATAAGAACAGAAGTGACATTCAAAATTGTTCAAATTACAGAGGTATCAAGTTGATGAGTCACTACGAAAATTTGGGAACATGTGATCGAAAGAAGGTTGAGGCAAGTTTCAAAAATAAAAGAACCAATTCGGATTAATGTCAGGTTGCTCAATTATTTAAGCCATCCACTTGCTGAGGAGAATAATGAAGATTTATAGAGCTAAAACGAAGAACCTCCATATGATTTTTATTGATTTGGAGAAGGCTCATGATTCTGTCCTACGAGAGATGGGGAGAGTTTTGGAGAAGAAACAAGTACATGTCCTATACATTAACCTCATCAAAGATATGAATGATAGGGCCTCATATTGTGTAAGGATATAATCCGGGAAGACTGACTATTTTGGCATCAACATTGGTCTGCATCAAGGTTTAACATTGAGTTCACTCCTTTTTATTTTGATTATGGACGAGTTGACAAGTCACATTCAGGATGAGATACCTTGGTATGTTATTCGCTGATGATATTGTGTTGATTGATGAGACTAGAGATGGAGTAAATGAGAAGCTTGAAGTTTGGAGACACATTGGAGACTAAATGATTTCGTATAAGTAGAGCTAAGACAAAATATATGGAGTGCACTTTAGATGGAAGCAACGGTGAAGGAATTGAGGCGAAAACTGGTGACGACAACATTCAGAAGAGAGTTTCTTTTAGGTACTTGGGATCTATTTTGCAACATGATGGGGAAATTGATGAGTAAATACAGGTTGGGTAAAGTGAAGAGGAGCATCTACTATTCTCTGTGATAAGAAAATTCCTTTGAAAATCAAAGGAAAGTTTTACAAAGCAGCCGTGAGACCTGCTATGCTCTATGGATCTGAATGTTGGCATGTGAACCATAGACATAGGTAGAGAACGGTAGTTGCAAAAATAAAAATGCTAAGGTGGCATACGTAAAGCTCGAATTCGGAATGATACAATAAGAATGAAAGTTAGTGTAGCTCCAATCGTGTATAAGATGCGAGAAAATTGCTTAAGGTGGTTTGGCCATTTGCAAAGAAAGTCAGCTAATGCACCAGTGAGATGTGAGTTTTAGGATGTTGCGCCGACTAAGAGAGGGTGAGGAAGGCCCAAGAAGTGTTGGAATAAGACTATACGAAGGCATCTTAGTTTTTTGGATCTAAGCCCAAGAATGACTCAAGATCGATCTGAATGGAGGCAACGAATCCATGTAGCCGAATCTATTAATGTGGGAAAAGGCTTTGTTATTGTTATTGTATATGAAGTATTTTGACTTTAGGTTCCACATGGAAATTTTAGATCTTGAAAAGATCTACAACTTTAGAGAGGTGTCAAACCTCGCGAGTCCCCGGTCGTCGCCCATTTCTTCCAATCGCTCCACACATCCTCTTCTCTCGCTTTCAACTCCCCTTCAATTTTTAAAAAAACTCCCCTTCAAAGCTCTCTCATTCATCTTCCATGCCAACCCACCTTTGACCGTCAACCACCTTAGACCCGCAACGGGGAGCGATTGCATTTCCCACAATTCACTGCTTGTAACCTCCCCTAACCTTAGAACAAAACCCCTCCTATGACGTCAGTTGTAACCATCCGCCACTCTTGTGAGATACCTCCGAGGTCTAGCCTCTTCCAAGTGACAGTTAGGAACTTAGGACGAGAGTTGGACATTGAAGGTCTTCTCCGACGTGATCCACGGCAAACGTTGTTGTCATGCAGCCCTATCTTGGAGATGCTCAAGCTCAGCTCTTAGCCGAAGCATCAAGTGAAAACCAGAAGTCTTCCAAACCTCGTCCACAGGCCGACTCATCCATTTCCAATCCATCGATTTCACTCCAGGTACACCTTTGTTTCCATCTTGAGTTTTTTTTCATTGTTCTACGATTCATTCTGTGTTGATTACATCACAATCTACTTGTTTGATCGCTTCCAAACCTTCGCACAATATCCCTCTTCTTCATGTACTCATCCCCTATTCTTCTCCGCTTCTCCATTATCGTCTCCACTTCAATCCTCTTCCAAGCTCACAAAGCTTGGAAAACCATTAGGGCTCGTGTGCCACACCACGACAAAGCCTTCATCTCGCTCCCATTTCTACCTTAGAAGATTTCCCGTGCCTCGATTATACGCTAACCAATGCAGGAGTTCAATGATCGAATCCAACAAATCATCTCCGATCTCGGATTTAATCGTCGAGGAGCTTGCATTGAAGAGACCTTCCAGGTTGAAGAACCCCTCCTTTGAAGCTTGACCATCTTTGTAAGACCTTGAAGCAACAGAGGAGGACGGAGGAGACGCACCTTCATCGCCAGAGTCCAAGCTTCGCAAGCGTGTCGTGGCGGAGGAGAAGATGACCACGTCGTACAGATACCGTCGAATTTGATCTTATTGGCAAATTTAACGGTCTTGATTGAAGATTCGAACCACCAACCCGCACCGCAGCCTCGGTCTACCCGAGCCACCTGTCGAACCTGTAGACATGTACAACATGCCTACCGCCTGGGAGAAATATCAGATAAGCCTCAACGACAGTCTTAATTTCTATTTAAACCCCTGTGCGGGTCTTTTTTGCATATTTAGCCTCAACAACTCTTTGTAATTACTATCAAACCCTTATTTTGGAAATGGTTGTTGTTTTGGAGTATTTATTTAGTGCTTCCCTTTATAATTATGACCCTGACTTGTTAATTAAATATCTTGAGCATCTTAAATCCAAATTCAATGAAATTGATCTTATTTTAAAGGTCTTTTTACGTTCTTTCATGTGATATATTTATCTCTATGATATGTTCTGTTTATGATGGTTTCAGAAAAATGAATTGACCTTGAAACCTCATTTAATTTATCCAATGATCATGTTTGAATGTTTTAATACATCATTAAACTCTTTATTTACCTTGTTTTAATACATCATTAAACTCTTTATTTACCTTAAATTCATTTAATATAATCAGGAACTTTGCATGATTCATTTTGATCAAGTATTTCATGATTAGCATTAGACTAAGGAGCTTGTATATGTTGAAGGATTAATTGATCAATTAATTGATGCATTGATTGAAATGAAATGTATTGGATCTTATGATTGAGAATTAATTTGGATAACTTGATGCTTGATTAATCTTAGCATGGAATGGTCAATTCAGTGCCATAATTTGTTTAGATGTTTTTCTTGTTGTTGGAAAAAATAAGAAAATTATTTATTCCTTGAGCCCTAGGCTCTCTTATATAGAGGAGAGACCTATGGACAAATTATATAAAGCAGACAAAAGGAAAAGGAAATAGATAAACGGTACAGAAATATAAAATATATCTCTATACTCCCCCCTCAAGATGGAGCATAGATATCTATCATGCTCAGCTTGGATGAACATTTTTTAAAAGACCCTCTAGTAATGCCTTTCGTGGAATGCATGATTATCAACAATGAATAAGGCAGTCTGATTGTCGTATTTCAACGACATGGGAAGAGGAACATCTATATGTAGATCTGTAAGGACTGCTCGAACCCACATCATTTTTGTGAATGCTTGTGCCATTGCCCTATACTATTCAGCACTACTTCTAGCAACAATAGTTTGCTTCTTGCTTTTCCACGAGACAAGTGAATCTCCAACGAATATAGCAAATCCTGATGTGGACTTCCTGACCTTGAGGCACCCTGCATAATCTGCGTCTGCACATGCTGAGAGAGTGATAGTGCCAACTCTTTCAAATAGCAACCCTACAACTGGAGATGATTTAAGATACCTTAGTATCATATGTATAGCATCCATATGTACCTGACGAGTTTGTTCCATGAACTGGCTCACCCGACTGACAACAAATGAAATATCGGGTCTGGTAGTGGTAACGTAAAGAAGCTTTCTCACCAGTTTCATGTATCTTCTCATGTCAACCTCATTAGTAGAATCATCATACAACTTCATGCTTGGATCCATGGGTGTAGTAGTAGGTCGACATCCAAGCATATCGGTGTCACTTAGCAAATCAGTGGCATATTTCCTCTGAGTCAATCACGAGGAATCACAAGCTCTTGTTGACAAGCTCTTGTCATCTAAGAGCTCACGATCCTTGGTAACAAATTCACGGCCCAGAAATTATTTGGCCCTCTTTATTCCACGTACGTCATCTCCTATAATAAGTATATCATCAACATACACCACAATAGCAATCATACCTCCAGAGGTTCTCTGTACGAAAAGAGAATGATCTGCATTCGGCCGTTTGAACCTCTGCTTCTCAAACAAATCTGAGAGCTTTCGGAACCAGGCTCTTGGGCTCTACTTAAGGCCATAGATTGCCTTATGAAGTCTACACACCTGTGAACAATCCCTCTAGCAGCAATCCCCGGCGGCGGCTGCATGTAGACTTCCATCTGAAGATCATCATACGAAAAGGCATTCTTGACATCAAGTTGAAATCGGGAAGATGGAGTTGGTGTCGGTGGGTGGAAGGTGGTGTATCATCGGAAACCCGAGCGTCGTTGTTTCAGATGCGGAGGGCGGGGGCATCTTTCTTCATCCTGTGCTCTCCCTCCCCGATGTTTCTCGGGTGGTTGTGTGGGTCACCGTCGTAGTCAATGTGTGGCGGCGGTTGGCATGGCGACCCCAGTTGGCTCGGCCGTGGGAGATCGTGGTCCTGAGGGAGCGAAGGTGCACGACACTGCTCCGGGCTCTGAGAGGGCGGGTGGGGGTCCACGCGCGGGTGGCGTTTCCTTCACCGAGAAGGGTTTAGCCGGTCTCTTGGTGGGGTTTTCGTTAGAGGGTTCGGGCGGAGCGCCGACCAAGTTGATGGTGGAGGAGGAGCTCTCACGTTGCTTCAATGGCGAGTTCGAGGGCAACATAGTTTGGTTGGGAGCGGGCAGGTTCTGTGCTCGCGGTCTGACGGGTCAGCAGAAGGAGGCTCTACTGACCTCTGAGGCGGGGGGGCCGTCGTTTGGAGGCTGCCAAGGTTCGTTGATGGTTTTGTTGAACGGCATGTCATTTGGGTGGCGCAGATCTGCGAGGCACCCTTCTTGTCGCGGACGGTCCATGTCATGGGTCCAGCGCTGAAGCATTTGGGTGCGATGTTAAGGGTCTTGGAGGACGGTACTGCGTCGGGCACCGACCCGGAGGTGATGTTGGTCATGATGGAGTGCCCTCTCAGTGTGGCTCCCGTGTCGGAGACAGTCTTGGAGGTTGGTTGTTTCTCCTTCAGGGTGCAGGTCTGGCTCCTTGCTCCTCCACCGTCGCCAAGTCGTGTGGGGACCGAAGGCGTCGCTTCCGCTTCTCTTCAGGGAAGGGAACGGTCGCGTGTGGTTGCGGCAGGGCTCGATTCGTCAGGAGTTTCTGGACCAGTGTTTCGGGGACCGTTCTGCCAGGGTTCCTGCGCTTCATCTGCGTCAGACGGGCTTCCTTTTTGTGTTGCAGGGGATCCTTTGGTGCTCCTGCTTCCCTCGTGCGTAGCGGGTTTGGAGCCTCGATTTCGGATCCTGCACGCCCTCCTTGCTTCGCGGGGGAATGGAGGTCTGGTTTTCACTCGGATCGCAATGTCGGGTATTCCGTGCCTGAGCACGGGCGGTTTTAGGTCGGGCAGCATGCCCGTTTCGGGGCAGCTTTCGGTGAGTGGCTTTCGTAGTGGATCCATCGTTTCGCCTCCGATTTGGGGGGCTTTGGGGCTCCAATACTCGAACTCCTTCCAGTGGGGAAGGGAACCGTGCCAAGATAGCGGTAAGAATCCTTTTGAACGGGGTTCTGAGAAACGAGTGTCGACTTTCGCCGGATCTGTTGTTTCTGGTTGCGCCCTCCCGGGTAATACTATGGCTGCCTCGGGGAGCACGAACCAGGAGGAGGAGCCCGCTGGGGCCAGCGGTGGAGGGAGCTCGTCTACTGGACAAGTTGGTGAAGGGGTGGCAGATAAAAGATTCGGGAAAAGATACCGAAAAAGGCAGCGATCCAGGGCTACTGCGGCGGACCCTGCACCGATCTTCGAGCTGAAGGCATAGGTTGCGGTGGCGGCGGGTGTGGTGAGATTGGGGGGAGGGGTCAAACTTGGGTATAAATGAAGGTTCTCTCCTAGAATGTAAGGGGTCTGGGTGACCTGGAGAAGAGACGGGTTCTGGGGTCGAGGTTCGTGGAGTGGGATTGCGATGTGTCTTGTTGCAAGAAACCAAGTTGGAGTCAATCACAAATGTGGCGTGGCAGTCCTTTGGTGCGGCATCGGTGTCAGATTTCAATTCAATCAGAGCGGTCGGCTCTGCGGGCGGAGTGCTTGTTGCTTGGAAGGGTTCAGCCTTTGCTCAACGGGCGGAGTTGAGAGGCACTCATGTCCTCACAGTTCTGTTGGAGTGCCTTCACTCGGGTATAGTGTTTGCTCTCTCATGTGTTTATGGACCGTGTCAGGCTTCAACGCGTCATCAGTTGTGGGCGGATTTGAGAAACGCTAGGGAGGCTTTCTGGGGCAACCCCTGGTTGGTGGGAGGGGACTTTAATGTTACGTTGCTCTATTCGGATATGCCAAGATTGAGGAGAGGTCAGGACCCCGGCTCTGAGGACTTCGCGGAGGTGGTGGATTCCTTGGAGTTGGAGGTTTTAGATGCAGTAGGCACAAATTATACCTGGAGAAACGTTGGCTCCAGGTCTCGTCTAGATCGGTTTCTGGCATCGCCAGAGCTTTTGGAGATTTTCCCTTTGTCGTTTGTTTCTAGCAGGCCCCGGACTAGGTCGGATCACACGCCTGTTCTGTGGGACTCCGGTGATCTCTCACCCCCACGTGGCTTCTTCCGATACAAGAAGGCTTAGTTGCTTGAGGATTCTTTCCGAGACCTGGTGGTGTCGCATTGGTCTTCGGTTTCTGTTACTGGTTCGGCGGCATCAAGATTTGTTCAGAAGCTGGGTTCCTTGCGGGAGCGGCTGTGCATTTTTAAAAGAGAATCGAGGGAGGCCCGCCGTTTGCGGTCAAATGGGCGGTGGAGAATGAGGTTATCCTGTTGGACGCCCTGGAGGATGACAGACCACTGATTGAGGACGAATTGAGGCAGAGCGCAGAGGCGCAGAGGAAGATACTTGAAGAGGATAAGAAGAGAGTCACCGAGTGAAAGCAGAGGTTCAGGCACAGGTGGCTCAGGGAGGGGGATGCGAACACGACCTTCTTTCACAGAATTACTAGTGGGAGGAGTCGGAGAAATGCCATCAGGTCAGTGGTCATTGGTGGAGTAAGAGTGGATGGCAACAGGAAGATGGGAGAGCGATTGTGGACCATTTTCAAGAGGCCTCCGCAAGAGATGCAGGCAGGCGTTGGAGGTGGACTGGTTTGTGCGTTGCACGGTTATTGGATGCTCATGCGTCTAGCTTGACTCAGGCGGTGACCATGAAGGAGTTGAAGGCGGCAGTGTGGAATCTCAACGGGGATGGCGCGCCGGGGCCGGATGGTTTCCTCGTTTCTTTTTACAGAGAGTTCTGGGATTTGGCCGGCAGCGAGGTGCTCGATGTAGTGGTAGAATGTTGCCGCTGCAATGCAGGTTTTGAGCGAGTAAATAAGTCTATGGTGGTATACCTTCCTAAGAGGGAGGGTGCTGAAAGGATTGAGGAGTTTTGGCCTATTGCAATCTCCAACGTACTGTACTTGATTGTAGCTAAGTCTTCACAACTAGATTGAGTGGGGTGCTGGAGCACATTATTTCCCCTTTTCAGTCGGCCTTCGTACCGGGGAGGCAAATAGCGGAGTGCATGGTTATGGCATCTGAGATTATTGCTGATTAAAAGCGGAGCGGGAGGAAGGTGTTGCTTTGGAAAGTGGATTTTGCAAAGGCTTATGACACAGTGGATTGGAATTTCCTCTGGGCGGCAATGCATAGGAGAGGCTTTCCGGAGATCTGGATATCATGGATGAAGCGATGCGCAACCACCGCGTCAATGACCGTACTCGTGAATGGGCGCCCGAAGGGAAGATTCTTCCAGTCGCAGAGAGGAGTGAGGAAGGGATGCCCTCTTACTCCCTTGCTCTTTATTATCGCCGCAGACATTCTTGCTTGTGTGGTTGACCGGGTGCAGCACAGTGGGATCACTTATGGCTACTCGAGGGATGGGTTGAGGATCCCTCTGCTTCAGTACACTGATGACACTATTTTCTTCATTAAGGGGGGCCTCGGAGAGGCTAGTGGCATGGAAACTACACACGAGATTTTTATTGAGATGTCGGGATCATGTCCTCAAATTTCAGCGAAATTCGGTCGAATTTCTGTCGAATATCGATATCCAGTCGAAATCGAAATTCGACCGAAATGACCGAAATATGGGGGTCCTAGTACAAAAAATGACCGAAATGACCGAAATTTCGGTCGAAAATCCACCGAAATTCCATCGAAATTCTGTTTTGGTCGATACCGAAATGGTGACCGAAACCGACATTTAAGGCCTTGGTCGGGATTGCTCCAGAATGCCAGTAAATCCAAGGTTGTTCCGTTCTCTTTAACGGACGAGGAGGCGGATCTTTGTGGGAAAGTGATGGGAACGGAGTGCGCCAGTCTTCCCATTCACTACTTGGGAATAACGCTGGCCATTGGTAGATCAAAGTTGGCAGATTGGCTGCCGCTCGTCGAAAAGCTGGAGAGGAGGCTCGCGGGGTGGAAGGCGGCGATCCTCTCTAAGGGAGGGTGCCCGGTGCTCCTGAAGGTGGTGCTCTCAGTTGTACCAGTGTACTTCTCCATGAAGCTCATGCCGGCTGGTATAAGAAGGAGATTAGAAGGGCTGATGCGGCGTTTTCTTTGGGGAAACAACGATCAGGGGTCCGCTGGTATTCATCTTGTCAATTGGGAGGCTATCACGCTCCAGAAGTGCGAGAGCAGACTTGGGATCAGACGGCTGGACGCGTTGAACGAAGCCCTCTTGCTGAAGTAGGTGGCCAGGATCGGGGGGAGCGGTAAGGATCTTTGCACCACTCTTATTCGTCGGATTTACACGGTTTCTTGTGCTACGCCGGTGGGCAGTACCCAGGGCCTAAAGCCCTCGCCTTTTTGGAAGGGCATCTTGGCAGTCATCCCCAACTTCCGGGCTTTGTTCAGGTCGGTACTAGGTAACAGGGCGAGCTTTGCTTTTTGGATGGAAGACTGGACGGATGGGGGAGCTTTGTGTGAACACTTCCCGCGTTTGTTTGCTTTGGCGGCGGACCCGGAGATGTGTGTTGTCTCTTGTTGGACAGAAGGGAACTGGATGTCGTTGTTCCGTTCCAATTTTTCGGATCAGCGCATGGAGGAGTTTATACTATTGCTTGACTCGCTTAGGGTGGTGAGAGGCCCTTCCGAGGAGCGGGATCATTAGGTGTGGTGCGGGAGTACTTTCTCCGTGAGAAAGGCATATATGGTGATTTGCATGCCCCCACCCTCTCTTTCGGCCGAGCTGGCGAGAGACTGTTGTTTCTTCTGGGGGTTGGGCCTTCCCGAGAGGATTGGCTTTTTCTTGTGGTTGTTCAGGAGGAAGAGACTGATGACACATGACCGATGAGCAAGGCTACTTAGGGTGGTCTCTGACAGATGCCTTCTGTGTGGGGTGGGGATTGAGACGGAGCATCTTTTCTTTTCGTGTAAGGGGTCGGCGCCTATTTGGGATGACCCTGAGCTGGGCTGGGTCAACACAGAGAGCCTTGTGTCTTTCTGTGGTAGCTTGGTAGCGGCCAAGCATCGTTCGAGGAGGGAGCTGCTTCGCCCAGTTGTTGTGGTCTGGGCCATTTGGTTGGCTAGGAATGCTCTTTTGTTCTCTGGCCAAAGGTTTTATAGGGAGAATGTTTGTACCCAGGTGTCGGGTTTGTTAAACGTGTGGCTCGGCTAGAACGTCACTTTGTAACTGATATTTGTTATCTCTTCTTTTTATTAATATATCTAAGGGGTGGACACCTATGAGTGTTTCCCCCTTGTTTGGCTTCAAAAAAATAAGCCAATCTCGAACTACGACAACTAATAAAAGAATCCGTAGGGTAAAATGACGAGCACCTGGAGAAAAGGTGTCAAGATAATCCACCCCATATGTCTGAGTAAAGCCACATGCAACTAGTCGAGCCTTGTACCGATCAATGCTATCGTCTGCATTATGCTTCACTGTAAATACCCATTTGCAGCTTACTATAGACGCCCCAGTAGGGGTCCGGACAAGACTCCAAGTATCTCTTAACTGAAGAGCCGCCATCTCCTCCTCTATAGCTATATGCCATCTACTATCCGTCAATGTCTCCTGGTAAGTCTGTGGTATTGCCACGGTGGACAAAGCAACAACAAACCTCTTGAAGTCACCCGTCAGACACTTAAAGGTGACATGAGAAGCAATCAGATGTGAAGCACATGAATGCTTTTGCTTCCTAATAACAATAGGTAAATCAAGATCATCATCCCTGCCACATTAGGGATATGCATTAGGTTGGGCTGGCCCGACCAGACCCGACCCAAAATCCGACCGCATAACCCGACCCAAATCCCAACCCAAACCCAAAATTTAGTGGGCGGGTCGTGGGCCTCAAAATGAGCTTGTATTGATTATCGGGCCAGGTTCGGGCCTGAGAAGGCCCAAACCCGTGAGCCCGATAATCCTACGTATATGATATAATTATATCCAGTATATTCATGTCCATTCCAAATACCATGTTCTAACTTTCATATCCTTATTTCGACTGTACAATAAATGCTTAGACCCACTAATAATCATATCCATTAGCGTGGATTAAGGATATTATTGCATTAATATGCAAGACTATTACATTAATAAGCAAGAATGGAACTGGTGTCCTCAAGTGTTAGAGTATGTACAACTGTAAGTAACCAATCTGTATTGGGTCATAGTGCCTGCATCTACAATAGAATATGTAATGGTAAATTGAATTATGGTTTAAGTTGCCATATTTTTTACTACATTTCTAATTCTAACATATAACTAATGTCAGAATTATGAATTAGTTAGCGTATTTAAAGTCTTAAATATGTGCACATGCATAAGCAACAACCAGACAAATGCAAGAACGGAACACATGATATTGATGTACATAAGCATTAAATTGGGTTGGTCCGACCCGAACCCAACCCATTTTGTTTGGGTCGGGTTTGGGCTTGGGCCTGGAATTTGAAATAAAATGGGCCTAGGCCCGACCCATTAGCCCATATACTTAAATGGGCTTGGGTCGGGCCAACTCAAACCTGACCCCACCTGACCCGATGCCCAACCCTATGCCACATGTCTGATCATCAAATTCTGAAGATAACCCCTGCTGAGAAACATCATTAGTCCCATCATCAGAATTAATATTGTTAGAACAAATGTAGGGCGTGTTGGACGACGGACCATGAACATGAGCATGAGCAGGTTGATGGTTGTAGTGATGTCGTAGTGGTGGAACGAAAACAATGGGAGGGGTGGGGCAGATGGAGGTGATTTAGGAGATGGCGGTGAAAGTGGTGATGAAGGTGGTTGGCGCATGGGTGGAGGTGGAATATAGACCTCATTATCCGAATCTGAAGGTGTCAACCTGTCACCTGTAAGAGAAAAATACATGACAAACTCATGTGGCATCTGCGCTGACATAATATCTCCTGCATAACGGATCATAACAACGATAACCCTTCTGAGTTCTATAATACCCTACAAAAACACATTTAAAGCCCTAGGAGAGAGCTTATCAATCCTTGGAGACAACTAATGGACAAACGCAACGGATCCAAAAATACAACGGGTAAAAGGAAACAACTCCTTGTTAAAGAAAACAAGGGAAAAGGTATCTTCTCCCCCAACACCGATGAGAGCATACGGTTAATGAGATAGCAAGCTGTGAGAACCGCATCACCCTAGAATGAATGAGGTGCACAACACTGGATCAGGGATACGGGTGACATCAAGAAGGTGATGGTGCTTTCTTTCAGCAACACCGTTCTGTTGAGACGTATATGTGCATGATGTTTGATGAAGAATACCACGAGATGAGAAGAATTGAGAGAGCACATGAGTACATAATTCCAACGCATTATCAGTCCTAACAATTTTGACAGATGTAGAAAAAACATTCTGCACTTCTTTAATGAAATTCATAATTACATTTCCAACTTCTGATTTATTCTTCAACAGGAAAACCCAAGAAAGACGACTAAAATCATCTACGACAACTAAATAAAATCGGTGTCCCTGATGATCAGGAACACGACTTGGATCCTAAATGTCTACATGGAAAAACTCAAAAGGGGAGCTACTGCTCCGACTCTGACGACTAGGGAAGACAGACCGATGATGCTTCCTTAACTGACATGCATCGCAGTTGAATGACGAGCATGGTGAAATCTGTTGAAGGACTTGATGTAATTTCTGAAGTGAAAGATGATCGAAGCGCAGATGCTATAGGAAGGGAGAGACCGATCCAGTGAAATGGGAGGATAGTCCAGCGTACGGTGTTTGGACCAGTCGATAGAGGCCGTCATGCTCACAACCACAACCAATGACCTTGCCCGTAAGAATGTCTTGAAACCCAAGAGATGATGGGTCAAATATTGCTCGAAAATGTAAATCCTTAGTAATCTGACTAATAGACAGTAAATTCACTGAGAAATCAGGGGCATGCAGCACATTCTGCAACCGCATAAAGGGTGTCAAGGTGATCTCCCCCTGTCCTATGATTAGGGAATGTCAATAATAGAATGTAATTGCTTGTCTTATTCCAATGGGTCTAGGGGTCCATATATAGGACAAACCTAGAAACCCTAATGAGTACAGGCAGGAGAAAAAGACAAAAATACCCTCACAAGTTGTTACATATTTCTAATACTCCCCCTCAAGTTGGAGCATATTTATCAGTCATGCCCAACTTGGAAATAATCCACATCAGTCGTTTCTTGGGTAAGGCCTTTGTGAAGATATCTGCTAGTTGAAGATCAGTGCTAATATGTGGAGTAGCAATTCTTCCAGCTTTGACAGCATCACGTACGAAATGGCAATCTATCTCAATATGCTTGGTTCGTTCATGGAATACTGGATTTGAGGCTATGTAGGTTGCGGATTTGTTGTCACAATATAGAGGAATAGGAGTGATGATATTAATGCCGAGTTCCTGAATGAAAGCCAATAACCACATGATCTCACATGTAGCTTGAGCCATCACCCTATATTCTGCCTCTGCACTGGATCTGGATACAACGGTTTGTTTCTTGCTCCTCCATGTAACTGTATTTCCTCCAACCATCATCGCATAGCCTGTAGTCGAGCGTCGATCTTCTGGGGAACCAGCATAGTCAGCGTCTGCGTATGCAATAACCTTCGTGTGCCCATTTGCCCCATAGAAGAGGCCACGTCCTGGGGATTCCTTCAAGTATCGTAAGATTTGTAGGACATCTTGCCAGTGGCTGTAAGTTGGTTGTTCCATGTGCTGACTAGCTCTGCTAACTGCATAGGAGATATCTGGTCTGGTGGCAGTAAGGTAGAGGAGTTTACCCACAAGACTTCTATATCGAGTGACATCATCAAAGGTAGAATCAGACAGGCTGGCATGTTTCTTTGGGTCTGCAGGGATACTAGAGGGCTTGCATCCGAGAACCCCTGCTTCAGTAAGAATGACCAGACAGTATTTTCTCTGTGAGAGATGAAGTCCTTCAGTAGTACGAAGTACTTCTATGCCCAAGAAGTAGCGTAGATGACCAAGGTCTTTAGTAACGAATACCTTTTGAAGGAAGGCCTTGGTTTCCGATATCCCATCGCAGTCATCACCAGTGAGAACCATATCATCAACATAAACGGCAAGTATAACAGTACCAGTTGCTTGTTTTCTGACAAATACTGAGTAATCAGATTTGTTCTCTGGAATCCAATTGTACTAATTTCTGTGGTAAGTCTGTCAAACCATGCCCTTGGGCTTTGCTTGAGACCATATATCGCTTTTCGAAGTCGACATACGTACTCCCCCTCGACTTCGTAACCAGGAGGTTGCAGCATGTATACTTCCTCATCAAGGTCGCCATAGAGAAAAGCATTTTTCACATCTAGCTGATAGATAGGCCAAGATTTATTTGCTGCTATCGAAATAATAGTCCTGATAGACCCCATACGTGCAACTGGTGAGAATGTCTCAAAATAGTCTACACCATAGGTTTGTGTAAAACCTTTAGCCACAAGGCGAGCTTTTAACCTGTCAATTGCGCCATCTGGTGTCTGTTTGGTCGTGAAGACCCATTTGCAAGCCACCGGTCGAGTCCCTTTCGGACACTGAACAAGATCCCATGTTTGTCTGGATATAAGTGCATTCATCTCTTCATCCATTGCATGTCGCCACCCAGAATCCTGTAAGGCACTGTGATGATCTCGTGGGATCGAAAAAGTCATTAGAGCATCTGTATACCGTCTATCATAGTCAGATAAACTACCAGTAGAGGTGTAGTGGGACATCGGATAGGAAGTACACTGTCTCTTACTCTTCCGTAGAGCAATTGGAAGCTCGAGAGGATCATCCGGGACATCCTTGTGGGAGATACTTGAAGAGGGCATATCATCCTGGAGGACTGAGACGGGTAAAGGGACGTCTGAAGATACCGAAACGTTTCGTCGTTTGTAGACGATGGGTGGGGGTGGAAGTTCAAGGGGTATATCAGTTATAGTATGAGAGAAGAAGCTAGTTTTCTCAAAGAAAGTAACATCTGCCGAGATGTAATATCGATGACCATGAGGATCATAGCACCTATACCCTTTTTGAGTGCGAGAGTACCCCAGAAACACACATTTGATCGCACGTGGCGAGAGTTTATCTGTATTTTGGAATTTATGAACGAATGACACACAACCAAAGACTCGTAGAGGTAGGGGAAAAGCAGACTCTGTAGGATAGAGTAAAGAGAATGGAGTAGACCCATTTAGAGAAGGCGAGGGGACTCTGTTGGTAAGATGAACTGCAGTTAATATAGCATCACCCCAGTAGATTTTGGGAACTTTCATTTGAGAGAGAAGTGATCGGGCAATGTTTAGGAGGTGTCTTAATTTTCTTTCTGCTATCCCATTTTGTTGGGATGTATAGGAACAGGAGGTTTGATGTATGATCCCTTGAGAAGCAAAAAATGTGGAAAGGTCCTTTTGGGTGAATTCCAACGCATTATCTGAACGGAAAATTTGTACAGTAGTGGAGAAAATGGTTTTGACATACTGAAAGAAATTTTTTATTATAATATTTATTTCCGATCGTTCTTTTAGTAGATAAACCCAAGATAATCTGCTGAAATCATCAATAAAAACAACAAAATACTTATGGCCACTGAGGGTACGAACCGGACAAGGTCCCCAAATATCACAATGGACTAGAGCGAAAGGAGTAGAACGACGAGGCTCAGTTCGAGCAGGAAAGGATGCTCGATGATGTTTCCCAAACTGACATGCTTCACACTCAAAGGGTTTTAGCGACGAAAGTTCCGGAAACATCATGGAGAGGGCTTTGGCAGATGGGTGACCAAGACGAAGATGCCATAGCAATGGATCAGTGGAAATGGACGCAGCTCCCGCAAAATTTGAATCAGTAGGGATGTCAAGATAATATAGCCCATTCTTCTCATATCCCCCACCAAAGATCTGCTTCGTCCGGATGTCCTGAAAATAACAGCAACATTTATCAAATATCACTTGACAGTTAAGCTCAGTGCATAGTTTATGGACAGATAATAAGCTAAGAGGAAAGGCTGGAGCGCAGTGCACGTTCGTGATTCTGAGTGAGGAAGAAAATTCCATAGTGCCCACACTAGTAATGGGCGAGTGCGCTCCATTGGCGACACGAACAGTTTTCACAACTGTGGATGGTCGGGAAGAAGTAAGAATACTACCTTCCCCTGTAAGATGTGTCGAGGCTCCTGAGTCGATGATCCATGTAGGAGTTGATGTAGTAGCTGTGTTGGCGACTGTACTCGAAGTTGTTGCAAGACTGGCTGTTGAAGCAGAGGTGATAGCAGAGTTCTGTAGTAGTTGACGTAGACTTGCGTATTCAGAGGCAGTAAAAGATTGTTGACTAGCATCCGCAGGTTCTTGGCTCTGTGCAGTAATATCATAGTCATTCTCATAGGTAGTCATGTCATACGCACTGTTGGCATTAGAAGGCATGCCAAATTTGGCCCAGCAACGTTCCGATGGGTGATTCAGGCGACCACAATGAGTACACGGGGGGAAACGAGCAGTAGTATGATCACGACCTTGGGCCCGTGAAGAATCGCGCCCTCGTCCATAGGTACGACCACGCCCTCGTCCATGGTCACGTCCTCGTCCCCCATAAGGGATTGATCGTCCCTTAACAAAGTGAGCGGATACCTCAGTAGATGGAGGTGTTTGTGGAGATTCAATTTCCTGAAGTCGGCCGAATATAGTTTCAAGAGTGGGTAATGCACCTGCAGTAAGAAACTGATCCTTCGCAGATTTATATCGAGGATGTAAACCAGATAGGAATCGATATACTTGCCATTCTGCTCGTTCCCCAACCTGTTTATCACAACATGCCGGTTGAAAAATGAGAAGTTCCTCAAATAAACCTGTGAGCAGCCTGTAATACTCAATCAAGGATGTATCTCCTTGATTTGTAGACCAAATCCTAGTATATATATCTGAAAGCCGAGATTTGGTAGTTTTCTGTGAGTAGGTATTTTCAAGACTCTCCCACATTGCTTTTGCATTTTCTTTGTATAGGAGATTGGATGCAATGGATGGTTCAACGTTGTTTGTCATCCATGTGATAACCTGACAGTTATCGACGAACCATGTATCAAACTCTTTGTCTGTCTCTGCTGGGGGAATTTTAGTAAGGACATATGCCTTCCGCTGGCCGCCAATAAATATTTTAAAAGACCTTGACCAGAGAACATAATTCTCGGATCCTTTGAGTTTTATAGTAGTGCCCTGAACCATCATAGATTGAGATTGGTACAGGGACTTGGAGTCCACAGATGTGGGAGTAGAAGTCATGGTGGCCACACAAGACAAGTAGCAAGAGGCTAGATAATAGCAATAATTTCAGAGGACATGAGACTGTAGTAAAATATCACCGGATGATATTGCTGGAGTCGTGGTGCCGCATAGTATCGTTGGACCGGTGACTGCCCGTTGGAGTGCTTTTGTGCACGAGGGTTGCTGGAGTCGTCGACAGAACAGAGGTTCTTCGTCCAGTGCAGAGGTCCTGGAGTCCGAGGAGTCGTCGATGAAGTCCTGGAGTCGTGGTGTCGTGGCGTGTTGCTGAAGCCGTCGATGAAGTAATCGTCGTTGAAGAAGGCAACTAGGGTTGCTAGAATAGGCCTGGAATAGTGCCAACTCGGCGTTGTCGATGAAGGCCTGGAATAGCCCTGGAATAGGGCGAACTGGGCGTTGTCGATGAAGGCCTGGAATACGCCTGGAAGAGGGACAACTGGGAACTGGGCGATGGGGGGGGGGGGGCTGGGCGATGAGGGCTACTGGGCGATAGGGCTATTGGGCGATTGATAGGCGATGTGGGCGATTGGGCGATGGGAGGTAGCGATTGGAGGGCTACTGGGCGATCGGGTGATGGGAGGGCTGGGAGGTAGCGATGGGGTGATCGGTTGATCGGCTACTGGGCGATGGGAGGTAGCGATAGGGCTGGGCGATTGGAGGTCTACTGGGGATCGGGTGATAGGCGATGGCGTGGAGGAGATCGGGAGAGGCGATGTGGGTATCGGGAGAGGATAGGGCTGGGCGATTGGGCGATCGGGTGATAGGCGATGGCGTGGAGGAGATCGGGAGAGGCGATGTGGGTATCGGGAGAGGCGATCTGGAGAGGCGATGTGGGTGGTAGGCGATCGGGAGAGAGGATGTGGGAGGCGATGTGGGAGGCGATCTGGGTTGGCCTGGGGAATCACGAGGCCTGGGCGATGAGGCGATCGGGATGGCGATGGGAGAATCGCGCGATGGCTGCTCGCGATGAGGGGAGAGAGAGAGGCGCTAGGGATCGGGAGGGAGGCGGCGAGAGATTGGCCTCGGGAATGGCTCTGATACCATGTCAATAATAGAATGTAATTGCTTGTCTTATTCCAATGGGTCTAGGGGTCCATATATAGGACAAACCTAGAAACCCTAATGAGTACAGGCAGGAGAAAAAGACAAAAATACCCTCACAAGTTGTTACATATTTCTAACAGGGAATGAGTCCCTTATGCTATGATTACAGTCCTTCCTGGAGAAGCCTGCCTGTAGGCTGTGAGCTGATCTCTTTCTCCACACAAATGATGTGTAGCACTAGAATCTATGATCTATTCTGAGATATCTGGACCATGATAAGAGGTAGAGGCATGAACACTACCAGAGGTACTAGCTCCTGCAGTAGCAACGGCGTCCAAGTTGTTCTCTGAAGCAGGTGAAGTGGTACTAGCTGGGAGCATGATGTCTCTCAATCGAGACACAAGCTCATAATATCGCTGATCTGATGTGGGTGACGCGGCATAAGTTTGAACATGCTCTGTTACATGGGCGAATGCTGGGAAACCATGCTTGGAGTAGCATGTATCTTCTGTATGACTAGATCTATGACAATAGGTACAAGGTGGTCCACGACCACGTCCACCTCTACCATGTAATCCCCATCTACGGAACTGAAATGGACCACTTCTTCCATGAGAGACTGCCATGGCAGACGAATTCGGTAATGGAGGAGTTGAAATATTGGTTCAGCTCAATCTACGGAAGGCCTCATCCATAAGAGGAATGGTAGCATCACCCAGTATCTGGGAGAAAGCGGCCTCATACTGTGAGTCAAGAGAGATCAGGAAGACACCTATCATCATAGCGTTCCAGTATGTCTTCAACTGCTCTGGAGTAGCCGTGAGAGGCATGAAGCTACAAAGCTTCTCAAAAATCCTGCACAATGCAGAATACTGAGCATGTAAGGGTCGACCATTCGGCTTTACAGTGAAGATGTCGTGTTGAAGCTGTACAATTTTTGTCTCATTCTTGACTTGTGAATACGTGGGAGCAAGAATGTCCCACATGGCTTTGGCAGTGGGCTGGCTGGTGCAGGACAACATTTGCAATCTTTGGTATCAAGGTACCAGACAACCATACCTGAGCATAGGCATCATCAGCCTCCCATGAGGCATAGAACACTGTCTTCTCCGTCGCCTCTTCCCCGGTAAGAATACGCATCTTAGCGCCTTCATTAGGCTTATGCATTGCATGACCCACAACTTGTAGTCCGATCCATCCATCTTCATTATCGACGTAGAAACTCTAAAGGTGCCTGTGGTGGGGATATCTACCTCACTTTCCGACATGCTGCCTGACGAGGAAGGCTTGGGTAGTAGACTAGAGAACGTGTCGCCTACACTAACATATGGGAAGTTGGTTGCATGTGTAGACTCAAATCGCAACCAACCCCATCAAGAAAAAGAACCCTGACGTGGGCACCAATAGAGGAGCAGAGAGGTGGCGACACCGTCCTAGGAAGAGACGTGTGGCAGCTCGACCGCAAGAGGTGCGGCGACGGAAAGGCGGGTGGCGGGCAACAGTTAAGGCCGCAGGAGGACCGATTGAAGGGAGTGCGGCAGGCACGTGGTGGGCATGGCCACAGGAGGACCAACCGCTGGAAACCGGGCGACGAACGGAGGTCCGACCGCAGGTAGGGCAGCTCCACGCGAGAGGGCAGGAGATGGGGGCTAGGGTTTCGGGTACGAGAGCTCCGATCTAGGGTCGTCGCTTTGATACCATGTTGGGAAAAATAAGAGTTATTTATTCCTTGAGCCCTAGGCTCTCTTATATAGAGGAGAGATCTATAGGCAAATTACATAAAGCAAACAAAAGGAAAAGGAAATAGATAAACGGTACAGAAATATAAAATATATCTCTTTTTAGGAATATATATGTCAAGAGAATATTCAATATGGCAGGAGTATATGTTAAGAGATTATTCTATGCAGCAGGAGTACATGTTAAGTAAATATTCTATGTGGTACGAGTATATGTTAAGGGAATATTCTGTGGCAGGAGAAAATTCTATGTATTTTCTCCTTTGAGCTCTCTAGGGTTTTGTCCTATATAAAGACCCCTAGACCTCTAGAATAAAACAAGCCTTTCTATTCTTTCATTCTTTTCTCCACATGGTATCAGAGCAGCGATCCTAGACCGGTATTCTGACCTAAATCCCTCCACCGCCGCCAACCCTAAGTCCTCCCTAAGCAGCCGCCGCCTACCTGTGACGACTCCAAACGCCTGCGATGCAGCCTGCGCCACCGCTCACTGCTGCAGGTGCTCGCCCGCACCATCCCAGGCGTCCTGCGCCTCCGCTCGCGCCCTACGCCCCCTCCCCCCCGGTGCCGCCTCGTTCCCTAGGCGACCCTCCAGCACCTCCAGCACCGCCTCACACCTCTCCAAGCGCCTCCAGCGCCGCCTCAAACTGCTCTAGATGCCAGCCCAGGCTCCCCGCATCGCCTTAGGTGCTCGCCAGCACCGTCCCAAGCACCCCGCGCATCAACTGCCTCTCTCTCCTTTGTTGATCACCTAGGGTATCATCACTTGATGCCAATTACCTAATCGATTCACTGCTAGGTCTCAGTGATGCTTGAATCCGACTGCAAGAACTAAATAGGCCACTTTTTCTTGACCTACTCGACCACCATTGCACCTGTAGAGCACAAGCCCATGTGCCCGACTTCTTCTGTGATGGTACATGGCACTTCTATAAAGTTAAAAGGCTCCGAGAAGTATATACTATGGTCAGATCCTTCAAAGTGTTTATTGGTGGTCAGCAAAAAAACTATGTTCTCACAAAAGATCCGCCCAAGGAGACGGACAAAGACTATGATACCTAGTACGTGGTCAGTTGCCACGTAATTACTTGGATGACGAACATCGTCGATCCAAATATTGCATCAAATCTTTTTTACAAGGAGACGGCAAAGGCTATGTGGGAGAGCCTTGAGAACACCTACTCCGAAAAGACAACTAAGTCCAGGCTCTCAGATATCTACACACGGATTTGGTCTGCAAATCAGGGAGATACATCCTCGGTCGAGTACTACAGGCTCCTCACACAGGCATGTTTGAGGAGATTCTTATCTTTTAGCATGCTTGTTGTGATAAGCAGATAGGTGAGCGTGCAAAATGGCAAGTGTATCGTTTCCTGTCAGGATTACATCCGTGATACAAGACTGTGAAGAACCAATTTCTAACTGTTGTTGCGCTACCCACTCTAGAGACCATATATGGTTGACTACAATAACTTGATTCTCCCTCTCCTCAGCTATCTACGGAGGCTACTCCACATTTTGCTAGAGGACGACCCAACTACCAGAGAGGATGTGGTCGTGACTTTGGTCGTGGTCGTGGCCGTGAGGCTGGACGAGGACGTGACTTCGAACGCGGACGGGATCCTGCCACCGCCTGCTATCCAGCATGCACTCGTTGCGGATGCTAGAATCATCCATCTGAGCGTTGTTGGGCAAAGTTTGGCATGCCTACTAATGCCAACAATGCCTATGAGGTTACCTCATACGAAGGCCCATATGATAATACAGATACCTCGTTAGAACAACCATCTAGTGATAGTCAGACTTCCTTCACTGCATCTGAGTATGCTCGTCTACATCAGCTGCTACAAAATTCTGCCAGTAACACTAGTACCTCTGCTCCTCTTGCGAGTCTAGACACTACTTCAGGTACACTTGCTAGCGTTGCCTCTGCATCCAGCCATGCATGGATCATTGACTCTGGTGCCTCTACTCATCTGACGGGAGAAGGTAGTCTTCTCACCTCTGCACATCCGTCTTCCGTTGTGAGGACTGTTCGGGTTGCCAATGGAGCACATTCCCTATCACTATTGTGGGGACTATGGAGTTTCATCCAAACTCTGACTTACTGATGTGCACTGTGCTCCTGATTTTCCGCTTAGTCTCTTATATGTTCATAACTTATGCCATGAACTTAACCGTCGTGTGATTTTTGATGAGTTCTGTTGTTATTTTCAGGACATCCGAACGAAACAGATTTTTCGTGGGGGGCATGAGAAGAACGTCCTATATTATCTTGATATCCCCTCTGATTCTGATTTTGCTGGTGTTACATCTATATCCACTTATCCCTCTCATTGGCATCTTCGCCTCGGTCATGCATCTGCTAAAGCTCTCTTTAATGTTCCCCGAGCTTTCTATGCTCAAGCCCTTTCAGTGCGAGCATGTCAGTTTAGGAAACATCATTGAGCGCCCTTTCCTGCTCGTTCTGAACCTCGCCACAAAATTCGGTTTTCTTTAGTCCATTGTGATATCTGGGGACCCTGTCCAGTCCGTACTCTGAGTGAACATAAATACTTTGTTGTTTTTGTCGATGACTACAGTCGATCAACTTGGGTCTATATGTTAAAAGAACGATCGGAGATTAGCAATATTATTATGAATTTCTTCTATTATGTCAAAAATATCTTTTCCTCTGGTGTTCAAATTTTTCGCACAGATAACGCTTTGGAATTCACTCAACATGATCTAACCAACTTCTTTGCATCCCAGGGCACCATTCACCAAACATCATGTCCTTACACTTCGCAACAAAACGGGGTAGCCGAAAGGAAACTCATACACCTTCTAAATATAGCCCGATCCCTCCTCACCCAAATGAAAGTTCCCAAAACCTATTGGGGGGATGATGTTTTAATTGTTGTCTATCTTGTCAACCGGGTTCCATCTCTATCCCTAAATGGATCCACCCCCTTCTCTCTGCTCTACCCAACTGAGCTACATTTTCCTCTACCCTTACAAATTTTTGGATGTGTTGCATTTGTTCATAACTTTCACACTACTGATAAACTCTCTCCTCGTGCTATTAAATGTGTTTTTCTTAGTTATTCTTGTACTCAAAAAGGTTACAGGTGCTATGATCCAATTGGACGTCGCTATTATATATCTGCAGATGTAACCTTTCTTGAGCAAACCAGCTTCTTCACACAATCTGTTACCGATATCCCTCTTGATCTCCCACCTCCACCCATTGTCTATAAGCGAAAACAAAAATCTCAACCACCAGATGTTCCATTACCTATTTCTTTATTGCAGGATGATATACCTAATTCAAGTGTCCCCTTCCACTGTTGTCCCGGATGATCCTGAGGAGCTCCCCATTGCTCTACGCAGAACTAAGAGGCAATGCACACTTCATCCCATGTCTCATTTCAGTTCTACTGCTAGTTTATCAACCACTGACAGGAGATATGCAGATGCTCTCATGATCATTTCTATTCCAAGAGACCACCATAGTGCTTTGCAGGATTCAAGATGGTGAAAGGCCATGGATGAAGAGATGGACGCTCTTATTTCCAGGGGAACATGGGATCTAGTGCAATGTCCCAAAGGGACTAAACCTGTGGCATGTAAATGGGTATTCACGATCAAACAATCACCATATGGGTCGATTGACAGGTTGAAAGCTCGTCTTGTGGCAAAAGGCTTCACATAGACATATGGAGTGGATTACTTTGAGACATTCTCACCGGTTGCGTGTATGGGGTCAAAATGGACTATCCTTTCTGTGGCAGCTAATAAGGCATGGTCTATCATTCAATTAGATGTGAAAAATGTGTTTCTAAATGGTGATCTTGATGAGGAAGTATATATGATGCAATCTTCGGGTTATGAAGTCGAGAGGGAGTGTGTATGTCGACTTCGCAAAGCAATATATGGCCTAAAGCAGAGTCCAAGGGCATGGTTCGATATTGGCATACTGCAGAGATCAGCACTCTTGGCTTCCAGAGAAAACCTCTGATTATTATGTGTTTGTCAGAAGACGAACAACTAGTATTGTTATTCTTGCAGTTTATGTGGATGATATGGTCATCACAGGTGATGATGATAAAGTGATACTAGAGACCAAGGCCTTCCTCCAGAAGGTATTTGTTACCAAGGATCTTGGTCCACTACGATATTTCTTGGGCATAGAAGTACTACGCACTATAGAGGGTCTTCATCTTTCACAGAGAAAATGCTGCCTGAACATTCTTACGGAAGTTGGATTACTTGGATTCAAGCATGCTGGTATTCTCGCAGATCCTTGGAAACACTTCACATCCTCTGATCATATCTTCGAAGATGTTACTCGATATAGGAGCTTAGTTGGCAAACTTCTTTACTTTACTATCACCAGACCAGATATTTCCTATGCAGTGAGCAGAGCTAGTCAACACATGGAGCAACCTTGTTACAATCACTGGCAGGATGTTCTTCAGATTCTACGATACGTGAAGGAATCACCAGGAAGTGGCCTCTTCTATGGGGCAAATGGGTACACCGATATTATTACATATGCTGATGCAGATTATGCAAGCTCACCAGAGGATCGGCGCTCCACCATAGGTTATGCTGTTGGAGGACATCTTGTTACTTAGAAAAGCAAGAAGCAGACTGTTGTATCTAGATCCAGTGCAGAAGCAAAGCACAGGGCGATGGCTCAAGCTACTTGCGAGATCACGTGGCTATTAACTTTTCTGCAAGAACTTAGTATTGCCACTACTCCTATTCCACTATATTGTGACCAAATCTACTACATATATTGGCACGAATCCGTTGTTCCATGAGCGAACCAAGCATATAGAGGTTGACTGCCATTTTGTTCGTGATGCTGTCAGGATTGGAAGGATTACTACTCCTCACATCAACACTGACCTTTAGCTTGCAGATGTCTTCATAAAAGCACTACCCAAGAAGCGACTCTCCTGGATTGTTTCCAAGTTGGGCATGACTGATAAATATGCTCAACTTGAGGGGAAGTGTTAGGAGTATATATGTTAAGAGAATATTCTATGTGACAGGAGTATATGTTAAGAGAATATTCTATGTAGCAGGAGTATATGTTAAGAGAATATTCCATGTGGTAGGAGTATATGTTAAGAGATATTCTGTGGCAGGAAAATATTCTATGCATTTTCTCCTTTGAGCTCTCTAGGGTTTTGTCCTATATAAGGACCCCTATACCTCTAGAATAAAACAAGCCTTTCTATTCTTTCATTCTTTTCTCCACATCTCTAAACTTTTTTATTTGTACCATCTTGTGTTTGTGCATATCATTCGAGGCATGCACTCTATATGCATGAAAAATCCATAAAAAAGTCCATGCATTCATTTTGTTGTGCGTCGCTTGACCAATATACACCTTAATTAGCTTGAGCATTTATTTAGACCCTAGTTAGATTGATAAACAGTGTCTTTGTGTTCGACCATGTACTTATCCATGAGATTTTGACTGAGCCACTCCTCGTGGAGATCTTCCGTCCGATTCTGGTACATCGTTAAGCGGTCGTACTGCAACGAACTCAAATTAGCATAGCCGATTAGCATCGAACCAAGCTCCAATCAAGGATGAGATGCGAGAAAACTGCTAAAGGTAGTTTGGCCATTTGCAAAGGGGATACGTTGATGCACCAGTTAGGAGATGCGAGTTTTGGGATATTAAGCAAGCTAAGAGAGGGCAAGGAAGGCCCAAGAAGTGTTGGAATGAGACTATACAAAGGAATCTTAGTTTTTTTTATCTAAGCCCAAGAATGACCCAAGATAGATCTGAATGGAGGCAAATAATCCATGTAGCCTACACTACTTAATGTGGGAAAATGCTTTGTCGTTCTTATTGTCATTTACTTCTTTTATTTCATTATGATAGTATAGTGTATATACAAATTTATGTAAATATATAAAAAATGATTTATATACTAATAATAATTAAAAAATAAAAATCGACTAATATCGACTAAAATCTGATTAGTTGTTCGACTATTGATTAATTCGTAGTAGTGACCCAGCCGGTCGATTATTGATTATCGATTTATGCAACCTTGTACTACACAAAGTCCCAGAAATTGGAATGAGTCTCCTCGTCGGAGAACTCTAGCCTGCAACTATCGTCTTCACTGAAGACCACTCCATCTCTCTGAAGGGCCAAACAAAGGATATCGTAGGAATATCCATACATAGATCTCTGAAGATGGGTCTCTCTCATAAGGATTAAGGACCTCAAAGTGGATTCTCTCTCATAGGAACCTCAAAGGATCTCGCACTAGAATTCACTATCACTGAATAATGGCATCTGAAAATCGAGTCCCCTTGTCAGAGGTTAGAGAACTCGAAGAAACTGTGGCAATCGAACATGGAGTGCCTTGATGGTAGAGTCTGAAATCGAAAGCTCTATATAATAATCCTTCCTCCCATACTTTTCGGGAAAAGATGACGTGAACAAGTTGGGAGAAAAAGATGAGAAAATTGTTGTAAGAATAGTATTGCATGTCATTATAGAGACCATAGGGTTCTCTTATATAGGAGAAAAACCCTGGTAAATTACATAAGCGTCACATGAAAGAAATAAAAATAAGAAATGAATACAATGAGATACGAATATCTCAACAGTCCCCCTCAAGCTGGAGTATATATGTCTAATGCTCAACTTGGAACAACATCTCTGAAATAGACATCAACCAAGGGCTTTGGTGAATATATCAGCAATATGATCTCCAGTAGAAACATAAGAGGTGGATATGAGACCCTTCTAGATCATGTCACTGGTATCGTGGCAATCCACCTCTATATGCTTGGTCCGTCCATGGAATGCGGGATTATTGCAATAAAAAGAGGTGCTTGGTTGTCACATAAAAGCTGCATGGGAAGAGATACCTCAACTGCAAGATCAGTCAAGACTGATCTAACCCACATCATCTCTGTGCTCCCCTAAGCCATGGCTCTGTACTCAGACTCTGCATTGGATCTAGCAACCATTGTTTGCTTTTTGGTTTTCCATGACACAAGTGAGCTCCCAGCAAAAATAGCAAAGTCAAAAGTAGACTTCTTGTCTCTAGGACATCCTGCATAATCTGCATATACACACGATGTCACCGCAAGAGAAGTACCTTTGTTGAATATGAGACCATTACCTGGTGAAGTCTTCAAATATCTCAGAATCATATAGACAGTATCCATACGAACCTTCCTGGGTTGCTCCATGAACTGGCTCACCTTTCTTACAGCAAAGGATATGCCTGGCATGGTGATAGTAGCATAAAGGAGCTTCCCAACATCTCCTCTTGTCTACCTCCTCAGTGTCATCATCATATAATCTCATGCTCGAATCCATAGGGGTCGTAGCATGCTTGCACCCTGTCATCTCCATCTCAAGAAGAAGATCCGTCACAAACTTCCTCTGGGTCATCACAAGATCACGATGGTTCCTGGCGAACTCTAATCCAAGGAAGTAACGAAGACTACCAAGATTCTTAGTCGCACAAACTGCTGACCTAGGAACTTCTTGGCAGCCTGAATGCCATGTTCATCATCACCTGTGACAATAATATCATCAATATACACCAGAATGGCAATTGTACCTCTATGTGTCCTCTGAACAAAAAGCGAATGATCCGCAGTGGACCATGCAAACCCCCGATGCTCTATCAACTCTGACAGCTTTTGGTACCAAGCTCTCGGACTCTCCTTCAGGCTGTAGAACGCCTTGTGGAGCCTACACACCTTCTGGAACTCCCCATCAGCAGTAAACCCAGGTGGTTGTTGCATATATACCTCCTCATGTAGATCTCCATTTAGAAACGCGA